>CM042137.1:96948089-96953130 GCA_023376005.1 Doryteuthis pealeii | reverse complement strand
TCGTCCTTTCTTCATTTCTTTCTCTTTCTTCTTTCTTTCTTTCTTTCTTCTCATCTATTCACACTTCTGTCTTCCGGTCATCATCATCTTACTTTCTTTACTTCCAGTCGCCTGTTCTTTTTTCTCAATTTATTCTTTCTTTCTTTTTTTCTTTCAATATGTTCTTTTATTGGTTTTCATTCTTTTTCTCTTTTTAAAATTAAAATGTAAATTTATTCTCTTCCTTCGTTTAACTTCATGCTATCCATTTTTTTCTTCTCAGTTCCTTCCCAATTTATTTATCTATTTATTTTTGTTATTTATATATCTATTTCCATCACTCCATTTCATTTTTGTAAAAAGATCATTTCATTTTTTTCTCTTTAATCATTCCTCCGATCATTCTTTTTCATTTATGCTTTCTGTCGTACCTTTCCCACATTCATCATTTATTTTTCACTTCTTTCTATCTTATTGTATGTATGCATGTATATTTACGTGTACGTATGTACAATAATCTCGATTCCCCATCTGTCTTTTTTCTCTCCTTCATGTTATCCTTTTTCTCTCCCCTTTTTCATTTCATTCACGTATTTTTATTTTTATTTCTTTTCTTTCTTTGTTTTCCTTTTAGTCATCATGATTTTTCTTGTCTATATTTCCCGGATTCATTTTCCCTTTTATTTATTTTTGCTTTTATGATTACTTCCATGACTTTTCTTTATTTTTGCAGTTCGTTCTTTACTTCAAACTACCTCAAACTTTGTATCTATATTTTCTAATTTCCGACATCTGTTGTTCCTTTCTTCACGCCTTTTCCCTTCTAGTGTATCTGAATTCGTTCACCCTATTAAGCATTTCAATTAATTTTATGTTTTATTTTTCCTTCATAAGTTTCCATTTTGTACAGTTTTTTTCTTCTTTTGGCAACTCATTTTTGTTTTTAAAAAAGTATTTGGTCCCTCTGGTTCTTCAAATTATGTTGAATCACGTCATGACGTTTGATATATATATATATATATATATATATATATATATTATATATAATATATATTATATATATATATATATATAGAGAGAGAGAGAGAGAGAGAGAGAGAAAGATATAGATAATAGATAGATAGATGTATATACATGTATATATATATGTGTGTGTGTATGGCTTTCTCTATGTGCGTTTGAATATGTATGTTTATGAGTGTGTGTGTGAAACACAGATAGAGAGAGAGAGAAGAGAGAGAGAGAGAGAGAGAGAGAGAGAGAGAGAGAGAGAGAGAGAGAGGTTGAAAAATGATGGTATGCCATATCAAACAGACTGAGGGGAGGATAGAAAGATGAAAGAATAAAAATGAAAAAATAGAAAATAAGAAAACGAATAAAGATTGAAAGAAAGAAAAAAACGGGCTGAGTTATACACCCCCCACACACAGAAACACAACACATATATATATATATATATATATATATATATATATATATATATATATATTATATACCTGTGTGCGAAAAATAAATCACGTTGAATTATATACAGACATATATATAAATATATATATATATATGTGTGTGTGTGTGTGTGTATGTGTGTGTGTGTGTGTGTATGTGTGTGTCTGTTCACGGCCAAAGGCGCAGGGAAGCAATAATGTGTCAAACAATGTAGTTTTTACATTGATTTCAAATCATATAAAAAAATAGAAATATTTCACAACCCTGTGCTGCTTCTTAAGTGTCATTCACCGCAGCATTGGTTCTTCCCTTATATCTGAGTCGTTTGTATATTCTTTAGATTTGATTGCTTCCCTCTTTTCTTCTGTCATTCTGTCTTTCCCGCTATATTTGTTGATTTTATTCCGCACTTTTTTTACCCCCAACCATCTTCTACCTTTTCACCCCTATTAACCTATTTCATTAAAATTACTATTTTTCTTCTTTACAATTTTCTCGTTTAAGAACACAATTTGCCTTTTCATTCCCCGTTTCCTTTTATGCATTTCCTAGCTATGTTTATCTTTAATGTCTATGTAAATACATATGTATGGAGCGCGCTTTACGCATTTCAGCAAGCTAGCTCGTTTCACAGACCAATTCGAATGTCCAAATGAGGACACACTTCATTACTATAACCATTGTGCCAAAAAACGTTGAACTTGGTGGATCGACCTCGAAACCATTAGCTACATCTCTGGGTTCATTTTGGTATGTAGTATTCTGACACAGCCCCAATATATTAAACATTCCTCCTTGACCTTCTTAACTACTTTGACCTATTATCATATAATTATTAAGAGAACTAGCAAATATATGCACCCTCCGGGTGCAAGTATTTAAGTTTAATATAATAAAATATTATATTAAATTAGAAAGGCTAAATAAGAATACCGATAAAAAGATTTGAAACAGAGGGAGTATAATAAAAAATAGAACAATTGAAACTTACTCTTCCATCACTCTCGTCTTTCATTGTTATTTTTTCTGATTTAAGTATTTAGTTAAAACAGGAAGGAAAGAATAAAATGACAGTTATTTTTTCTTGTTAATGGATTTCATTTAAGATTCATTGAAGAGACTTTTGCTTATATTCATTAAAAATAAAACCAAACAGTTAGAAATCAATAATACTAAGCACATATTTAATAAAAATCACATTTTTTAATATCAATATGCAAATTAGCCTTCCCGTTCACTCTGTAAACCACTATTTTGTTGTATATATAAATATAATTGCATGTTGTCAGTATGTAGACATGGATAACAGTATTAATAATGTAAAACAATTTTATTAATAATTGAGGTTTAGATAAAAATAAAATCATGAGAATGTGATGTCAATAACTAAGAGAATTGTGACTTGAGTAGGAATATAGTTTCGGTTACAGACAGAAAAACACACAATCTCCATTATAATAAGATAAGTTATATCCGAACTGAGAGACATAGCTCTGACTGGTGGACTCCCTACAGAGGTGATTTTCATTATTGGTATTGGAGATTGGATCAGTTGATGACATAATCACCATCATCACGCCGCGCTATTAGCACGGATATCCATGACAATCTTTCTCCAAATGTCCCTATCACTGATTGTTCTCGGAATGTCCTCTTCGCAGCATCCAGTATCCTCGCAGAGATGATCAATGTACATCTTTGCTTTACGGCCCACACTGGAGTGCCCATGTGCTGTCTTCCATAGGAGGACGTCACTTAATGTTAGATACAGTTAAATATTTTCTGACGAGCACTCCTGAGAGTTTATTTTCATAGCTTGTCTTTTTCCTAGACCAGTCGCCTTACCAAAGCTAAAGAGGTTAATTAGTTGTACAATTTAATGATAGTAGGAGGGATAAGAGAATGTTCTTAGCGTGAAGTGTGCCTGAGTAAGTTTGTATGTGAGAGAAAGAAGGCAAACGTCTCTAACACAATCAAAGGAATCACTACAGAACCAAAAAAAAAATAATCTCAAATCACCGAAATCTGATATTCAGGGTTGGAAAGAGCTAGCACTGTGAATTTATGAGTAGAGGAATACTTTTAAAACATGCACCTACTTTGAGAAGAGCGGTGAAATCCTTAAAGTGGGGAGCTGAGTCTCCGTGTTGTAGTAGCTAAAATATTGTACTGTGACATCGTTGTAAGAGACTTTGAAATCCAGTTGCAATATTACGTACTATTACTATTAGGAAAAGTATGAACCCCTATCTCTCCATGGATTAAATCTACCACTATTCCATTGTAATAATATATCAATACTCATGTTCATTAATTGTACCACCGTTATCATCTTGCAGCAGCCCCTGGTTAAGAATGAGATCGTCCAAATAGTCCAAGATGAAATGCAAAAATGTAAATCCTGATTTTGTGTTGTTGCTTATCCAACGAATTCTTATTTCTTATAAGCGTCATGACCTCAGCTAAATAATGGACCATTCCATTTTTTTATTATAAAAAAATAAAGGTAAGAAATAGGACATGCTATACAGAAAAAAAATATTATATGAAAGAAAGAAAGTAGAGGAGAGATAAAGAGAGGGTCTGATATTGAATAATAATGAAGCTTGATATACCATTAAACAAAGAAACCAACGAAATAAAAAAAAACATGAAAAATTCGACAACGGAGGAAAGGATATATTTTGGATCCTGTGGTTTAGGTGCCTGTTTGAAGATGTGGTATTTGTCCTGTTATCTCTAAGGCAGTATAAGTTAATCAAATCTAATCAGAGATCTGAAACGGAAGCACATATTTTGTAACTAGGTGATAGCAGTTATGTTATGTTGCGAGCTTTTTCACGATGCACTTTCTGTGAGTCTTTACACCGTGCACTCCGTGGTGCACTATCAAACTTGTACACTGGTCGCTAGTCTCGGGGCGTTTTCCACACGCGTAAACTTTTTGGTTGTTTACAACATCCACGCGGGATTCTAGTGGTCCTTTTCGTTGGTCGACCCCAAAAATTATTCCACACTTCTTCGCGTGGTCAGGGAAAGGTATCACCTTACGCACGTTGCGGCCTCTTAGTTACGGTCAATTGACTATCTCCACGGGTATCTTTGGGCAGGGGAATATCCTTTCCGTTCGTAGTATTTTTTTGTAGTAACGAAGACTATAATACAGAGTCTATTTTTCATGAGTTTATTGGAGTAAATTCAATTTCAGCTTTCTAGAAGAAAAAGAATGTTCGATTCTTTCTAATCATCCGATTACTTACGGTCAATGAACGTTCACGGCCATTTAGATCAGAGGACACTTAGCCGTCAAGAAGAAGGGATTTTTTAAAAAACCCGCCTCCACGTCACCAAAATCTCGTTAAAGTTTTTTATTTCTTTTCGGGCCGATTCTTCTAAGAGACCACCCGGTAAGTTCAGAGAATCTATTAAGGTTTCTCTGTGTCTGGCACAAGGGCAAAAAAATGGTGTTCCCGAGTAAGGCCCGACCATTATGCTACAGTTAAATAATTTGCAATAAAGTCTACAAGTCTATCGCTGGCTTGTAAAGACTCATGGCAGTGCTAAGAAACTTTCTCCAAGAAACGAATCAAGTAATTTCTACAGTCATCCATTCATT
>CM042137.1:96930589-96943089 GCA_023376005.1 Doryteuthis pealeii | reverse complement strand
TGAATGAATGAATGAAGAAAGGAATGAAGGAACGAAGGAATGAAGGAACGAAGGAATGAAGGAACGAACACAGGAAGGAAAACGACAAAAACTTAAAGGTTGTGCAAAAAATGAAGTTAGGAAAAACAACCTGACAATATTTTTTCAAGCAATTCTGATTTCAAGTGTCCGCTGTCATTACTGCTACAATGCATTGGCATAAACTATTTGACTTCTGTAAAACACGGCACCTCACTTTATTTTCAGTACAATTATCTTTTGGTTAAAACCCCAACCTTACTATTATTCATATAATGGTCATTTTCTTACCAGAGAACTAAATAGATTGTGGAAGATGAAGGGGACGGGGATATAATTCGTAGTTGGGGCAACTGGAACAATACCCAATAATCTAGAACCGGGACTTGGAGAACTGGAGAGTAGAGAAAGAATTGAACTCATCCAGACGACAAAAATACTAATATCGGTTTGGATGCTAAGAAAGGTCCTGGAGATCTATGGAGATTTGGGGTGATTGGATAATCTATTAATAATGGAGATTCGCTTCCGGTTTTGGTCTGTAACAAAAAATACGTCATTGCTTACGTCACATTACCCAAAACCGTCATAACATAGAATAAATACACTCAAAATTTGAACATGCTACATTAGACAGTCCTCACTGTTTTTTAAAACAAGTTTTAATAAATACATGACTGGTATTATATATCTCTATATAGTTTGTTTTATTCTAATACATATTTAAAGTTTACACTTCAAATTGTTTTATTTTTTAATACTTTAATGAATTTGATGATTTTACTTATTAGGGTACAAACTCGCTGACATTGAATTTTTTTACTCCCACTCCTCAGGCAATATGTTTCAAAAATCTTTTTTTTAAATTTTGTACTACTACTACTACTACTACTACTAATAATAATAATAATAATAATAATAATAATAACTAGCATTATATTTGATATATTTATTTAAGCGCTATAGCGAGAGTTCAGTGTGTAAAAATAATATTACTTTATTTAGCACCTTTCACTTTTTTCTTTTATTTTTTCCTTCTATTCATTATATTCAATAAGCGTTAATATACACTCTCTCTATGTTTTCTATACTGTTTGTTTGTTTATTTATTTATTTCTTGCTTATTATATCTGTTCTGTGTTGCCTGTCTTTTTTTTACATTATAATTATGTCTTACTTTATAATAAAAACGGAATATTTCATTATTTAGCTGAAGTGATGACATTCATAAGGGATAAGAATTTGGCGCATAAGCAGCACCAGATGATCAGAGTTTACATTTTTGCATTTCATCTTGGACGATTTGGACGGTGTCATTTTTAACCAGAGGGTGTTGCAAGATGATAACAGTCGGGAGATTAAAGCACAAGCGTATTAATGTAATAATAATAATAATAATAATAATAATAATAATAATAATAATAATAATAATAAAGACCAAAACAACAATTGAGAGCCATTAAAGAAAATTAAATGCGCTAGAAAAGATGAAAACAAAGGGAATCAATGGTATTTTAAAAGTAACCCAACACTAGGAGACCAAATAAAAAAATAAATAAAACACTATGACAACAACAGAAAGCACTAGCAGCGAAGAAAAAAAGACATAATGGAATGTAAAAATTTAAAGGAAAAAAAAAAAAGAGCAAATGAGATAGACAAAACAACTGGAAGAAATAAACCTAAAAATACACTTACGATACCCTCCCGCCACAAAAAAAATCAAACCACTTTCCTTAAAAAGTCGAATTTAGAAATAATATATATATATATATATATATATATATATATATATATATATATTATATATATATATACTGTATACTATAATGAATATTTTTATTTCATACCTTATATTATATATACGTTAATTTAAGCTAAATTTCTATAAAAATGCCTTTACGATATAACGTTAAACAAACCAGATCGTTCATTGTAAAAATAAAATAAAATTCTAATAAATGTTTACTGTAATATGTAATAATTTTTGAATGGAACCGTGTATACTTTAATTCAATCAATGTTACGATAATATTGTACTTACGATATAAAATAAACAAATTAAGGCATTCATTTTAAATAAAACAACATTATTTAATAATGTATACATACTGTTTATCAAAATATTTAATCATGTTCAATATCAAACCAATTTCACAAACATTAAAATCATATTGGAAACCTGATTTCTGGTGTTAACTTCAAATGGACATAGATATATAGCTATGAACAAACTTAGATAGATAGATAGATATCTTATTATAATGGAGATTGTGTGTTTTTCTGTCTGTAACCGAAACTATATTCCTACTCAAGTCAAAATTCTCTTAGTTATTAACATCACATTCTCCATGATTTTATTTTTATTTAAACCTCAATTATTAATAAAATTGTCTTACATTATTAATACTGTTAACTATGTCTACATACTGACAACATGCAATTATATTTATATATACAACAAAATAGCGGTTTACAGTGTGAACGGGAAGGCTAATTTGCATATTAATATTAAAAAATCGAATTTAATAAATATGTGCTTAGTATTATTGATTTCTAATTGTTTGGTTTTATTTTAATGAATATAAGCAAAAATCTCTTCAATGAATCTTAAATGAAATCCATTAACAAGAAAAAATAACTGTCATTTTATTCTTTACTTCCTCTTTTAACTAAATACTTAAATTAGAAAAAATAACAATTAAAGACGAGAGTGATGGAAGCGTAAGTTTCAGTTGTTCCATTTTTTATTATACTCCCTCTGTTTCAAATCTTTTTATCTGTATTTTTATTTAGTTTAATTAGCCTTTCTTATTTAGAACAATATTTTATTACATTAAAACTTAAATACTTGCACCCGGAGGGTGCATATATTTGCTAGTATATATAATAATTCATTACAAATACATAATTAACATTTTACTTGTTTTTTTATATAAACAATTACTGAGCAATAAGAAAAGGACAATTAATGATTTTTAATTGGTTTATTTGGTTAACGGCATATCAACCCCATATGGGTTATCTAATGCTGAGGTTTTGTTAAATGATGTCAAAAAAGTAGTATTTGATAGACATGCCCATCCAACAATTATTTCCTGATGAAAGGAAATAGTTGTAAATTACTGGTATTAATTTGATATAATACAAGATCAAAGTCGTGTCCCCTGCTAGAAAGAATTAACAAAGAAAAGGAATGGATAACGATATAGAACGTAAATTGAAGAAAAACATGAATTATTCCGACATATAAGAATTCATAAATGAAAGACCCGACCGATGTTGGAAACGAAGAAAGAAAGATAGTAAGACAAAAGAAAAAGAAAGATAGAACGGGTAGAATAAAGAAAGAAAAGCAAAAATAAATAAATAAAAAGATGAATACTTGTACAGTGATGTGTGTATAATGATGGATGTAACTTTTCTGGAAAGAAATCCATGCACACTGACAATGCCGATTTGAAGGTTTAAGGGCTTGGAATGAAACATTACAAAGACACGGAAAGAGCATCGGATTCAGGAAATGAAGAACGAAAATCCACCCTAATGGATCTACTATGGGAGATGGAATTTGGCTCGAGAAAAAGGTGTTAGATGGGATTAGTTCAACGAGAGTCACCATACATCTTATTCTATTTACAGAGATATTTTAGGCACATTTCTTTCATCGACTTATCTCTATGACTTTGTTTAATACTTAGATACGTTTTCTTAACATTAATCTACTTATATAAAAATACAATCTTAGTATATATATATACATATATATATTATATATATATATATATATATATATATATATATATATATAAAGTGTTGTTCTGGTTCCAACGGGAGAAAATTCAATATTTTATAAAAAAGGAAGGTCCGCAAAATGTATTTTGTTCTCAGAAAAAATTTGTTTATTCTTTTTGTTTTACATGTGCAACGCGTGTTTCAGATCTTCTGGTATCTTCTTCAGGCTTTGGTTGATAATATGAAAATGAATTCTTACATGCATGGGTATATATATACATACACATGAGTATTTCACCCTCTCTTTCTCTTTTTATGGGGGTGGAATAGAATTTCATTTTTAACATTAGTCTTTTAAACAGGTGTTTTTGTTTTTGGGTGGTTTACCAATAAAGTCATTAGCTGAATTTTTATAGCTTTTTTTTATAACTTTACTATTTGCATTGTCTTGATAAAGTTCATCAGATGTTCATATATATATATATATATATATATATATATATATATATATATATATATATATATATATATATATATATATATATACACGAGGTGTGTCAAAAAGTATTGTGATTTTTGTACTTATTGACAACCCTTGTATTCTGAAAAAAAAAAACGTTCCATTCGTTGTGTATTTCTATCTTGGTAAATACAGCTTCACATTCGGCACTTTAATAACTCACCTTGTAAACTGACTAAAATTAATGTGCCATTCATTGTTCATTTTTATCTTGGTAAATATAGCTTCAATCCCGATACTTTTATTACACAACTTGTTATATATATATATATAATATATAATATATATATATATATGAGTGTGTGTAAATACACACACACGCACACTCACACACACACACATACATATATTATATATATATATATATATATATGTGGGTGTGTGTGTGTGTGCGTGTGTGATGTTTTTTGGAAACATCTTGGTTGTATTGGAAGCATGGAAATATAAGATAAGGAATAATAACCAAAATTCAAAGTGCTGTTTTAATCATATCTATTGATCCTAATCTTTCGGCCAGGCATCTACATTTGTCAAAGAGTTTCGTAGAATCTACAAATATTTTGTAGATTCCATAAATTCTACAAAATCCGTTGACAAAAGGTTGAGGTGTACTTGAAATATCAGGATTAATGCATAGGATTAGGAACAACACAATATTCATCTATTTGAATTTTGTTCATTGATCTATTTTTTAAATGTTTTCATACCTCCAAATCAAACAAAACTTTTGCCAACATCCATCACATAAATCTATAAAGAAGCACACGTGTACACTCTAACAACATCATATATATATATATATATATATATATATATATATATATATATATATAATATATAATAAGTAAGCCACAGACACGTGTTTCGAGGTATCACTCTTATCAGTGCGGTTATACATTAACAGCTACCCTGGCCGGGTTTGAGACCCGAATGAACTTTCGTTCGCCAAGCCTCTTACCCGTGCGGCCAGAATATATGCATACATACATACATGCACACATACATACATACATATATATATATACATATAAATATATATATCGGTATAGACAGCAAGAAAAAGAGAGAGATAGAGCAGGTTATAAAAAAAATAATAATTAACAGTTAATTTCATGTTATACTAACTTTAACAGTTCTATTCATACAAAAACATTTTTTCTAAAGCAATACTAATAGTATTTAAACATATATCTTTAGCTTATACATAGGACCTTAACAGCTACTCAGTGTCAGTGGAAACCTAGAAGTAATTCAATGAATGGATACTCTAAACTCCAAGGTCGACCACATTTTGTCAGGGGAGGATATTTTTGCTCAGTGTATTCTCAGCACCGTCGACTTGCATTATTCAAAACGAATGAAAGCAGTATCGGTCGTGATTTTCAGAATAATCTATGTTCATCGTATATATAACGCCACCCACGTATACTGGGTTGTATAAATGTTTCTTCCTCTTCACATATCCCATAGCCCTTACTAGTGCCCTTGAGGGGCCTTTCAACTGCTTCATTGTATATGAACACGGACCTTACCTTCGTATGGGCGTCCTGTGTCCATATAGAGCTGACTATTCAAGATGCTTACGTGGGATCGCTGATGCAAAATGTTTGTATTATCAAAAAATGCTATATAACTGTTATTATAAGAAAGAAACAATGAATGCAGATGTTTCAAGGACACAGCACATAATATACACATAATTATACAAGCATGGAACGATACAAAAAAATGAAAATACAATATAAGTGAAAAGGATTATAATATATAAAAACCTTACCAATTATGATCAAGTCACGCTGAAAACAACGATGCCCGCTTGATCATTGAAGTTAAGCAGAGATGTGCCTGTTGAATACTTCATTGGGTGACCACTGATTCAAAAGCAGGTACTGTAAGCAACCTGAGTACTTTTTTTTTTTTAAATAAAAATGACTTGATTCGCCATTAAAGCAAAACATTCAAAGCAATTATTATCAAGAATCAAAACTGGAATAAGTATTTTCATTTGACCAAAGGAAAAACAAAAAAGCGTCACTTAGTTAATGTCTAATTACAGGTAATTAGGATTTTAATCAAATCCGTGACAATCTCTGGCCAACCTTACTCTATCATTCATTGCGCTCATGATGTACTCTGCCCAGCATCCAGTATCTGCGCAGAGTTGGTCAATGTACGTCTTTACTCAACGGTCCACACTGGCGTGCCTGTGTGCTGGTTTCCATAGAAAAATGTAATTTACGAGTTTGTCCTTGATCCTCCAGTAGTGTCTACTATGTAATGTTCATCTTACTCGGATGTTTTTTGTGATAAGTGGCGAGTGGCTATACAGCTGCTTTCTCGTGGTGTGTTGCTTCCACAAATTGTTTAAAATTACATACTGCATTATTGTGCAGTTCCCATCTAGCTTATTCTCTAGATGCTATGTTAGTGTTTAAGTGGTGAAGTCGTATAGTAGGAATGATACACCTATGGCTTGGAAGAAAACTTTTTTCATTTAAAGGGTTGGGGAGTCAAATTTTTGCTCATTTGAATGAAATTCCATAATTTCTAAATATCTAGAAAACACAATTATTACCTTTACTCAACATGAAATATTTTAATTAAAGATAATCTATTAAAACAAAACAAAAAAAAGGAAATTTAATAATCATGTTACATCAGACATTTTTTTCGAATATTTATATATTCATTTTTTATTTATTTTTTTTACTAAGGATTGATCTCATTCATTTTCAGCAGACTATAAAAAATACTGGAAGCAAATAAAAAATTAGTCGGTTTCAGCTATCATTTTTCTTAAAAATAATTGTGTTACAGAGTCATCAATTTAAACAGTAAAAAACCCTTTTGGGGCGAATTTAATTGTTTAAAAGTGTATTTAAAAAAATTAGATATGTAATTTTACATTTTAAAATATATTTTTTATTTTTTTGGTATTTTCATTTTATTTTAATACAACTTTCAGGAATTTTTAAACAAATACGACTGGGTTTCGCATTAACCTTTCGGGAAAAACGCCTTCAAACTGTTAGGGAGGTCAAAAGTAGCACGGGTTGGATTTTCAGCAGGTAATGCAAAGCGTTTTTAGGGCTGGAGGTCAGGGTGCATTTATGCGATAAGCGCCAACATTTTGGCAGTACAACTTAAGAAATATGGCCAGATAATTTAAGAATTGTAAATAAGTTTAAGTGGAATTAAATGTAAAATGACCATTAAAGTAAACGAAAGAGGATTTATTAACTAAAAGAATAAGTATATGAAATTATTAGTGAGACAAAACAACTGGATAATTTGGTAGCTGAGTATCTAATTTTAATCAATTATTTTCTAATAAATTCTTGATTTATTGTTTTGCATTGAAAACTGTAGGAAACATAGAAATAAATATAAAATAAGAAGCGTATATTAACATTACCGACAAAAAACTTAGTTACCATAAAAAGATTTTTTTTTCTCATTTAATTCGTACAGTTTTTAATCCCAAAACATCATAAATCTTGTTTTTTATAACAAAATATGTTGATTTAAATTAATTCTCTTATTTAGTAACGAGAAACTTGTACCTTTTTAGATTTAGGATAAATAAATAAAATCAGGAAATTATCCAATTTGAATGAGATTTTTAGCACTTTATGCAGCAATTATTTTTTAATGAATAGTTTGTTTTAGTTAGATAAAAGCCCAAAGAAAACTTTTTTCACTTAAAGCGTTTGCTCATTTGAATAAAATTCCATATTTTCTAAATATCTAAAAAAAAAACAAACTCTGTAAGTAGCTTTACCCAACATGAAATATTTTTTTATTAAAGATTTATCTCATGTAATCTATTTTTTTAAAGTAAGTTTAACAATCATGTTAAATCAGATATGTTTTCCTAATTTTTATATATTCAGGTTTTTTTTTTTTACTAACGATTGTTTTCATATTATTACATTTATAGAAGACTACGCTAAAGTGTTCGGCTGGGAGCCTCACGGTTCCTGATTCGATACTGGCTTTCCCCAACTCAGCGTATGAGTAGCACAGGGTAAGGAGCTGATGGTAGGTTTGGCGCTCCACCCCTGACGCTAAAGAACAATCTCCTTGGTATAGCGCTAGTGAAAAGGGGAGAGGCCACCCCGATGACTTTACTTTTATAAAAAAATTACTGGCAAATTAAAAAAAAGTCGGCTTCAGCTATGAATTTATTATAAAAACATTGTGCAACAGGTTTGAGGTTGGTGATTGAAAATTCATAGCTGACTCAGCTATGATTTTTCTAAAAAAAAGTCCATTGTGCTTAAATTAGGAATTAATATGGATAAAATAGTCGCTGCGAAGGATTAGGTTTGTTCTGTCTTGCAGAAACGCAAGGTACAGGCCCTGATGACATTTTAAGTAGGATTTAGAGTAAGCTAATTTAATAAAAAAGAAATGTGGCTGGATAAATGTAAATACTTATAAATGTACTTAAAAGTATACGTAAATGAAATTATTAATGAGACAATACGACTGGATAATTTGGAAGCTGAGAGTTGGATTTTTATTGCTTTGTATTATAAATTGTACAAAAAAAATTCTTTAAAATAACGTAAGTTATCCTGAAAACGGTATTGCGTTTATCTTTGTTTTATTTTTCCGTACATCTTTTAATCCCCAAACATCACAAATCATGATTATATAACAAAATGATTTCATTTGGAACTTGCACCCCCTTTTTTTGTTTAATTTAAGAACGTCGATTTTTAGTTGTAGTAAGAAATGGTGATAGCGATTATCAGTTATGGTTTGGAATGGTAACAATTAAATAGGGTGAGACAATTGAAATGGATCATGGAATTTTATTAACCTACGGGTTATCGCAGAAACTTGATATGCAAATTAAGTCAGTAGTTATATGTCTCTATCACAATGACTCTCCCACTCCCGCTTACTCAGATGGAGAGACTAATATGTATATACAGAGAAGGTAATCAAGATATACACAGAGGGTGAAAGTAATATACAGAATGTGTGAGAGAGAAAGAGATTGGTCAGTTTTTCATTTAATTGCTAATTACGACTAATTAGAACCAATTAAATGTGAATTCTTTTCAAACATAATCCTAAAAGCAAGGTATATTCTAATATGTATGTTGTGTCATTAAACTAAACAAGAAAAAGCCTTTATACAATAAAAGGTGATAATCTTACCTTTAGTATAATAATAGAAGGATACATACATAGATAGATACATAGATAGATAGTTTTATATATATTATTGTTTTACTGTTGAGTTGTTTTCTGTCCTTTTGGGATGTTACCTTTCCACTGATATTTATTGTACTCTCCTCAAGAGACGAGCTCTTCCGCAAAGTACATTTTCTTTGTATTCCATAAAGACTGGAAATTAAAGGTATTTTGTTGATGTGTTTATCGGTCCTTTTTCATATAATAACAATTTTCTACTTTACTTAACAACTTCTCTGATTTTAAACATGGTAAACACC
The DNA here is from genome assembly GCA_023376005.1 of Doryteuthis pealeii. Lineage (NCBI taxonomy): Eukaryota > Metazoa > Mollusca > Cephalopoda > Myopsida > Loliginidae > Doryteuthis > Doryteuthis pealeii. The sequence continues at coordinate 96,933,348 of CM042137.1, read as the reverse complement.
ACTTAAAAAACTGGCATTGTGTCGTATCATGCTTGTGAGAAGGGATTGGGTAATACATATTTAACTAGTACGATACTACTACTACTACTACTACTACTAGTAGTAGTAGTACTGTATATACCCAACATCGGGTATATAAACGGTGAGAGTTCATCTCACGTGATAGAGAGAGAGAGAGAGAGAGAGAGAGAGAGAGAGAGAGAGAGAGAGAGAGGATTAGAGATGAGATGGTCTTACTGTATTCCTTGTTAATTTCTTTTGCTTGTTGCTGGTTCTTGCTGACTGCTGGCTGATATCTTGTCTGGTGTCTGGACGCCATTATCTTGTCTAGTTGACTTTCCTTCTTCTGGGTGTTAATTTTCTTCTTTGCTAATTCTTCTAACTTCTGGGCTGGACTGGACTAGTCATTGTTTTTACATTGAATAACACAACGCTTTGTTTTCACCTGATCAAGATTTTATTAGTTATCTAGCCCATGATTCCACTGCGGGGATTGAGATGACCCGGAGAGAGAAGATACTTACGTCTCTCTCTCCTTCCAAACCTAGGCTCGAATCTGATCAAATCTAACTGTCACGTGTCTATCATGGCGCCTGAAATCTCGCGTCCCTGGGGTTTAAGGGTTACCAACAGTCCCGGTAGCTTTCCATGGGTACTCCCTGAATCCAAATCTGATAGACCTCAATTTAATTCTAGCTACTGGATCTGTTCACAATTCTTTACCTCTCATGATTTGTAATGCTACTACTACTACTGCTAATTCTCTAACTTTACATGTTCTTTTCATTGTTATTGTGTCTATAATAATTATAAATCTTCTACTCGTTTTAATTCAAAGAATCCTTATAAGTTTTTTTGGTGCTGTCTCGATTTAATCAGAGCTACAAGACCCGCCTTACATTTCACTTAAGAAAAATGAAGAAGAAAATATTCTATGAAATATTACAATCGGCTACATTTGCAGGTTTTCAGTTAATTAATTCCATCCACAAAAGAAACCTGTAATATCAAATCATCAATTAATTATTCCGTCCGTCCTTCAAGCCGTATGTAATTTTCTCGTTTATCTCTAAAAGAAAGTGATATTATATAGCAAGCACATTTCTCATCAACAAGGAATGATTTAAGATCTAGATCACTTATTTAAATAGTTGCTTCTGAGGTCGGATTAAAAAAGATCGAGACATATTTTAAAAAATGTTATTTAGATGAATATGTTTGCAGAGTTTAGCAATTTAAATAAATAGTTTTAATGTCTATAGTTCTAGAATGTCAATTAGATGCCTTGAAATCATCTAGAAAAAACAATAACAATCCTCAATAGTTTTCGATTACCATTATCTTTAATATTTGAGGAGTAGTCTTTTTGTAAGGAAATAACATTCTATATACACTAACATGAAATCTTTTGCTGGACGATAATACGTATTGTAATAAAACGAATGCTTTTCTTCAAGAACATCATATAAAATTAATAACATGACCAGCGAACAGTCGGGATCTAAATCCAATTGAAAAGACTATGGTGGATATGTTTTTAAATTGTCTATGAGAATGTTCCATTAACAATGTTTTATTGATTAAATATTTCGTTGTATTCTGGAAAGTTAAAACCACAATGTTAAAGAATATTGATTTCAATTGGTGGAATCCATACCTGAAAAAATTAAAGATATAATAAAGGGATTACGGTCAAGCTGAAAGCACCGGTTCCGGCTAGTGCACCACATTTAAGTAGCGACGAACATGTTAAATACTTAATTGGGTGGCCACTTAAGCAATACCAGGTTGTGTAAGAAAGCTGGGTCATTTGGTTATCAAAGATGGCTCGATACGACATTATATTACCTGAAAAGGGTTTATGTGGCGTAAAAGGAAGAAAAGAAATTTAATAAAAATTCCCTGAGGGACAATTATGTATTAATTCAAATTTTTCATCAATCGAATTTCTTCAATATTGGGTTATATATCAATTTAGATAATACAATTCTAGTCTGCTGAAGAAATATTTTTTGAAACCAGAATGTGCATTTATCTAATACAATAGAAATTTTTGCGTCTTATATGTTATCAGAGTCGTTGGAGTGTTCAACTAGGAACCACAAGGTCCCTGGTTTGATACCGGTGCTCGCAAACTCAGCGTATGAGTAGCACAGGGATCTGTGTGGCAAAGTAAGGAGCTGGTAGTAGATGTGGCGCTCCATCCCAGACGACAAAACAATCTTTTTGGTCTAGCAATAGTGAAAAGTGGATAGACTCCCTGGCTGTCTTGCTGATACCGACTTTAGGCCACCATGACGACTTAACTTATTTACTTATTTCCCACTAATAAAAATAACACCTAAGTAAACATCCTTTAAGTGTGTTAAATCAATAATTTTTGTCAAAGTGTGTCAGAAAAGTATCGAGATTTTTTGTACTTTTGATACACCTTATTTTCAGGATACAAGTTGAGTCAAAAAGTACACAAATATCGATTCGTTTTTACACACCTTGTACTTGTTTCCAAAACTGAAAATTCACCCTAAATTAGGTTTGTAGAAAATTCTCACCATATTACAAACGAATTTTGGAGGTGATTCAACCAATAGGATTCTAGATTGGATAAGTGTGTTAAATGTCAGTTTTGAAGGAATTCAACGTTCTATTCATTGTACATTTTCGTCTTAGTTAATACAACACACTATAGGTACTTCTCCGAATACACTTGATAAATTCGTTTAGGTTGGTACAAGATACATCGATGTCGAGTACTATAA
>CM042137.1:96923089-96925589 GCA_023376005.1 Doryteuthis pealeii | reverse complement strand
ATCGAACCCGAGGAGTTGTAGTTCCTAAGAAAATTATCTGGGCTAAAACGACAGAAGAAAATAAATCAAATAGTATGTGAATAGACAGAGTGAATATAAACCTCGTCATGAAACATTTACATTACTGGTCTGGCAAACATTTAGTGGTTTGTTCGTCTCTATCTATTTATATAGATAGCTAGATAGCTATTTATCTACCCATCTATCTATCTAGCTACCTGTGTATCTATCAATCTATTAATCTATTTATATATCATTTCTATCTATCTATTTATCTATGTACCTTTGCAACACAGACACACTCTCTGTCTGTCTGTCTGTCTGTCTGTCTGTCTCTTTTTTGATTTTACTGATTTTCTCACGTCTGCTTATAATTTGCTATATGGTTTAGTCTGTATTGACATAAATTTCTCAGAGAATATTTGTCTTAGATTCATTTGAAGGCATAAGAGGAATGATTTGATAGACAGATGTGTAATTATGGATAGACCAAGACAGATATATAGATAGATATATACTGCACACTGACAGAAAAACAGACAAATATAAGTAAATAATAAACTGTCTTTTTTTGGATATATTAGTAGAAAAGAATTCGTTGATTTTCGTAACTTGCATTTACAGAAAGCCTACATTCACTGGGCTCTATTTAAGTTGGAATACCTTTGCCCCTAAATCGAGGAAAATTAACTTAATTAAGTGTCTGACATTTAGGGCCCTTAAAATTTGTTCCTGCAATGAAATCGATAGTGAATTTGAACAAATCAGAAATTTGTTTTTGAATAATGGGTACCCAGATAAGGTCATTACTAAAACAATTAATCTAACTGTAAACAAGTTTAGAAGCAATAAGCCTTTCGGCCCATCTAAATGTCCTGTTTACTTTTGACCTCCATGGATTGGCCCCACTAGCCAGACCATCGCTGATAAGATCTCCTCCTCGGTCATGCGTTGCTACAATGCAGTGAAGGTACGTACAATCATCACCACCCGACCCGCATTTCGGTCCTTTCATAAAGATGTACTGCCAATATTCCAACAGAGTAATCTCATTTATAAGTTTAAATGCCGATTTAATTCGGTATACATTGGCCGTACATCCCAGCGACTTGAAATTAGAATAAACAGCATTTTCCATGTACACTTCGCAACGCCATATATACGGGCATTCCCAAGCATATGATTCGACCATAGATGAACACTTATCATCTATAAATGCTTGTATGGCCGACTATACTGACGAGTGTTTCGCCTTCTTGCACAGAGCTAGGTCTAAGCAGCACCTAACCATTCTTGAAGCTGCTTATATTTCATTATTTGTCCCATTCTGTGCAGACAAAAAACCCAAACACTCCCTTTACTTGTTGGGAGACATATCCAACCCTGTTTCGACCTGAGGGTTTATATATATATATATTCCCCCCTTTCCTTTTTTTGTCCGTCCTCTGGCTCACCTCCATTCGTTCTTAAAGAATATTTCTTATACAATCTGACTTTTATTCGTCGCTGGTGTTTATACTTGAAAAAAACAAAAACCGGTCGAAAAGGCCTTCGTATTCCCTTCGTTTTATTTTTATTTTATTATAAAATATTAGCATCTTATAACTGTATGATCTCCCTACATACATATGATTCCTCCAATTTTAGTACTATATAAGTTCTCCTGTACCAAAATGTATTCATATAATATATATATATATATATAATATATATATATATATATAATATCAATAGTTACTTATTCCGTCTATCATTTTTCGGTATTGAAACAGCTCTACTACAATAGCATAAGACACATTTCATATGCTTTTCTTATCAATTCTTCGATAGACAGATAAGTAATCCACAGACACGTGTTTCGAAGTATCACTTCTCATCAGTGTGGTTATACCGTTAACAACTACCCCTGGGCGGGTTTGAGACCCGAATGAACTTTCGTTCGCCAATCCTCTTACCCATACGGCCAGAGACAGCTGTCAAATATAGGAGAATATTTAATCGCTACATTTCTAAGCAGAAATGAATTCACTAGAGGCCTCAAACATTTGTAAACAAATCGAGGTTTAGCTGCGCGCCAGATACGGTGAATACGCAATTAAATCCCCATTTAAAGTGCTCGACCAAAGTCATATATAATAAATAAGTAATCCACAGACACGTGTTTCAAAGTATCACTTCTCATCAGTGTGGTTATACCGTTAATATATATATATATATATATATATATGTGTGTGTGTGTGTGTGTGTGTGTGTGTGTGTTCCGGGTTCGATACTGGCCCTCGCTAACTCGAAGTGTATGTAGTACAGCGTGAATCTGTGTGTTAAAATGAATGTAGGTGTGGAGCTATACTAGGATGCAAAAACAATTTCCCTGATTTAGCGCTAGTGAAAAGGGAATAGACACCCTCGCTTTCCAACTGATACTGATAATAGACCACTCCGTCGACTTTACTCACATTTTATAATATTATATCACATTTTCGAATATCCCCATTATATT
>CM042137.1:96908089-96918089 GCA_023376005.1 Doryteuthis pealeii | reverse complement strand
ATTGACAAGTGTTTCACTCCAATTGGCTTACAGTGAAGTTTTTTTTCTGAAAATGAGTCTTCTCAGTTCCCCTAAGTATCCTAGCTAAACATTATCAGTCCTTTCTCAGATATCCACTTCTATCAGTCTCTTTTTCAGTTTATGGGATATAAGGACTCCAATTATGAATGGTCTCAACATCACCAAGTTCTACCAACGTTAGCTCTCTGGTTAGATCCAAGTTTTGTATACTGATTCATAAGTACTTACTTCTTTTTCTATCATTGTCCTGTCCGTTTGATCTTTCATTATCCATCCGGAGTTATTCTTTTAGAGTTCTCGTACGATTAAGCGTGTATATTTCCCCGTGTAGGGATAATGTTTTTTCTTCCATAGAAGGTATCTGACTTTGTACCTACCATATTTCTTAGCTTTTAGTCATGAAAACATCAGAAGCATATTTTTGTCTATACACTTACTCCGAATCACGTATTTCCCATATATCCACTATCGATTCGCGTCCGCAAGGTGCAGAAACACACTACGTCTCTCACACACTCTTCAACAAACTAAATTATAATCTATTTTTCCAGAGTCGGCTGATCTAGCAATTCTCTAGATGAATGAACTCCCTTCTTTCAGATGACCTTAGGATGACACTGTCTATCAAACTCTGTGACAGGTGTATTTTTCCATTCGGTTTATCGGTTATTTTTAAATCTACATTACTGTACAAAATGATTGACTTCTCTCCATCCATTTTGCAATACAGTATTTATGCATGTTGTATATATGGAGGTCCGTGGCATAATGATTATAGTCTTAGAAAATGGACCGTCGACCCGAGTTCAAATCCTAGACAAGGCTATTTGAATCCATATCCCCCCCAGCTATGAGTAGAATAGTAGGGTCGACTGGGCTCTAACCTTTCATAGGTAACCAGTCTAGGAGAAGGAAAACTCTTAATTTGAAAAACCTGAGGATAGTCGTTTATTGGGTTTTTGGTATTCCTTGTGCACCATTTATTTCCTATCGGCTGTTCCAAAAAGTGTGGATTGTCCAACTCAAGCCCTCACCACTATAAACAACACCCTGCGTAGGTTGTTCATTGGATGAACCCTCATGTGTCAAAATCGACGAGAGAGTCCATACATGTTGTGATTTAGATATAAAAACGATATCAAAATCCGGAATGGTTTAAAATAAGCTTTATTATCTTTTATACAGGAAAATATCATTGCTCTCCCTATCTATATCTATCCATCCTTTTTGCAACACACAAGTATTTATGCATGTTGCGATAGAGATATAAAAGCAATATTGAAATCCGGAATGGTTTACAATCAGCTTTATTGTACACAGGAAAATATTACACTAGTAGCAGTAACTGACAATCTGTTGTCAGCAAGACGAACTACACATCCTATCGTGTCTTCAGTATCTTTTTATTTATGCCTTTCGTCGGACGAGTCCAACTACTTATAGGGAAATATTCTTTCTCACAACAATGCAGTTTTTGCTTTCCTTTGTTTTTTTAATCTGTGAGTGTGTGGAATGAGTAAGTACACTAGCCGAAATAATGTTTTCTCGTGTTGACTACATCAAAGTATTGTGTTTTGACTGGAGATTTGGTGATAAATATCTATCTTCAAATCAACAAAACTTGTGTGTATTATTTTATGGTTATTTTATGCCACACATTCATATTATAGAAGACACATTGTGTAATCGTTATCGTGGTAGATGGACAAAATGAACAGAGTTCAAATCCTGGACAAGAATGTTTGCACTTCACAAAGCGCTACTACACTTGGGAAAGCTATGCATCAAACTATTCTCTTTCCAGCTATGAGTAAGTAGTGGTACAGTCGGGGCGATTTAACCTTGGTATAGCACACACACACACACACACACACACACACACACACACATATATATATATATATATATATATATATATATATAATAAATAAGTAATCCACAGACACGTGTTTCAAGGTTTCACCTTTCATCAGTGTGGCTATACCGTAAAGCTACCCCTGGCCGGGTTCGAGACCCGAATGAACTTTCGTTCGCCAAAACTTTAACCCGTACGGCCAGAGGCAGCTGTCAAATATAGGAGAATATTTAATCGCTACATTTCTAAGCGGAAATAAATTCACTAGAGTCCTCAAACGTTTATAAACAAACGCGAGGGTTAGCTAGACGCCAGGACGGTGAATCTGCAATTAAATCCCTATTCAGAGAACTCAACCATTAATGGGAGTATATATATAATAAATAAGTAATCCACAGACACGTGTTTCAAGGTTTCACCTTTCATCAGTGTGGCTATACCGTCACAGCTACCCCTAGCCGGGTTCGAGACACGATTGAACTTTCGTTCGCCAAACCTTTATATATATATATATATATATATATATATATATATATATATATATATATATATATATGGGGGTATTGATGTTCCTATCTACGTTGGAGAATGGCATTAGCGTTAATTTTAAAAAAATCGTCTCGTTCAACATTTGAACATCGAATCCATTTCCTATGAAACAGTTATTACACCAGCTGTATTTCATATATAGGAATAACAATTATTTAGAAAAAATACCTTGTGTCGCATCCTGCTCGTGTGGAGGAATTGGGTAAATAGATATATTTATATCATATGGAGGGTTACACCATGAAATAATTCTGCTACTGTCGTGTTTTCCTGAGCCTTGGTCATCAATATGTTAAACGGCTATGAATTTTTTTTTTATTCACAATGCCTTCCTAAACGAAATATTTTGAAGGCGGTGAAGTTCATATGTAATTAATTTTATTATTAAATAATTGTAGTACCTAGTAATACCAAGGAAAGATGAGATCATTCTAAGTTCCCAGAGAAAACCTGAATATACTAGCGAACTTGGGTGCCCATACTGAACTTTCTATTGCAAACCTTGCTTGGTTTGTTTATGGCAGATCAATTTTTTGTGGAACTATCAATAGCTGTCAAATCATAGTCATTCATCCATCAACCTTTCTTTCAACATGCATTCAGAGTGAATAAGCCGAGTAAATATAAGCTCAATGTGTATCAAACGTATTCAGCAAACTTATGTACTTGACATGTTTCGTTGTTAATGGATTTCACCGTGCAAATACTTTTCTCCCCCTCTCTCTTTAACCCTCTTCTATTTTCTTCTCCATTGTCAAAATGTCATAACAGGATACATTCTTGATGTTTTATTGTAATACAATTAGCCAGTCCCGTTTCAGTCGTTTCTTCATGATCGGATCAATGGGGTAGGCGCCAACTGGTTATACACAGACAAAATACATTGTCATTTATGTAGTAGATATCATCACCTAATCATTTCTAACCAGAAGGAACATGTATGTGAGCGTTGCGTTCTGATTAAGGAAATAATGTTTTTTTTAAATCATCGAAAAATATAAAGAAGATCAACAAACAAATATATGGATATGTGACCCCGCAAACCGATAGGACGGAGACAGTGTGATTGACCATCCTTTATTACAGATTAAGATTACATCTAAGAATTAATTAGTAGATTCTGAAACAGGAGGATGAAACATCGGGAGACCGATCATAGAAAATGTGGCAGGTTGTCTGACCGGAAGAATGAGGAGGGGCTAAGTGGGTGTAGGCATTCAGCCGGAAGTATGCTGGGTAAAGTAATCGGGAGTTTGGTGTACAGAGTTTGTTAGGTAACTCACGCTAGCAGTTGCTGAGTTAATCCCGGTGAGGCGACAAACGATTCGAGCAGATGGACTCTCTGCCTCGACGAGTTTCTGGACCGAAATTTATGCTGGAGAAATAAAACATACCGGTGTTCCGTTTCAGTGTTGTTAAGGCAAATAGCCGAGTGAGATGAAGCAGCACGAGAAACCTAAAACCATCGGAGAGTCGATTCAACCTAGGGAGATGAAGTAACCTCATGTGAATTTCGGGTCTCTGTGGTGGTAATCTGACTTTGACATGAGTCTAATTCTTGAAACTCTTCTAAATGAGCCCACAATTTAATCTACTTTAAGACCTTCCTAAAAGAAATCTACTCATCTGCAAATCTAATTATGTACTTTTAAAGGATAACATTATCAGATATCCCATGATATTTTTCATTTAATTACTTTTTTATAAAACATATTCTACATTAGGGAAGCATTTAATTTTCGTGATATTATCCATCGACACTATCATCAACATGAATATACAACTAACAGGTTGGGATTTTATAGCAGATGCAGACTGTGAAATATAGTTCTTTTTTCTTCTAACACGGATGAGAAATATGATTACAGTATTAAATCTCATTATGTATCGGTTGAGAAGTTTGTCTCCTGAAATATAAAAAACAACAAAAAACAAACAAAAGGTGTTTGATGTATCAAAGCTGTAAGAGATACCAATGACAAAAGATAGCTAAGATCAGCTTTCTTCTTTGTCTGTAAACAATAAAAAGTTCACAAGGATTCAGTATCAACTAAACATGAACAAAAAAGAAAGTTTGTTGAAATCTTTTGCAATGAAGCTTTCTTATCAGCTCACTCAGACAAATGAAATTTAATTAAGTTATATGACAAAGGGAGTGTGAACGAAAACAATATTTTGAAATAATACAGACAGATACGCTTACAAATAGGATGCCTCAGATGATGTAATTGTCAGTGAGATAGGCTAGCATACCATTCAAGTGACTTTGACTCGCACTAGGTGCTTATTAGTAACTCATTGTGAACTCTTTGCATTAGTGTTTCCTTTACACCAGTTAATATTTGTGTTGTATAGTCTTTTATTACTTCTACCATCTTCTTATATTCCTTTCTTAATTTCTTGTATCTTCCGTTGTCCGTATCGACTTCTTACTCGATTTGGAGGTATGTTCATCGGGAGGGGGCAGTTCACTGTCATATTCAGGATATCCTTTTTGAATGGGGGGAGGTTTTACTCCGCTGAAGGGGATAATGTTAGCGTATTCTAAGACGCACAGAAAATCTTCTATTATGTAATTTTTATAGTATAATGAAGTCGCCACGTTTCTTATATTTTAATGGTTTTACGATATATAAGTTTTAAAGGACTTAGGCAAATTTAAAGGACTTATTATCAAATTCCCGATCTCATATTAAGCACGCACGTACTCTCAGGAGAAAGTGAGACGGAATCACCGTCTGCTAAACATGGCAGTTAGCTTGATTTTGAAAAAGTATTGATAACCCCTTTCAATATGAACTTGGGATTAAGACTAGTCAATTAAAACTCTATGAACGTAAATCCGATACTGTGTAATTCTACCGTATATCTCTAATTCTAAATCCTAAACTCACTTCATTAAAAAATGATAACCTATGCCTATTCATTACTTACATTTGGATTGCTTTGAAACTTGACCTGAAATGCTCTCTCTATGATGCTCGAAATATTTACTATATATATATATATATATATATATATATATATATATATATATATATATATATATATATATACTTGGCTCTACTTAGGTATCGAGCAGTTTTTACAGATTAGCTTCTCCTAGCGGATATATGAATATATATATATATCTTATATACATATATATACATATAAATTGTTTTTTCTTTTGGCCAAATACTATACCAATAGATTATTTTCTGTTGGTACGAATATCTTGGTCTTTTCTTTTTTTTTTTTAAATTTTTCTTCCTGGTTGATGTTTGGTAGTATATTTTTACAATCAAACTCTCTGCTGGGTTTTTTCTCTCCGCAAGGATCTACCAACACGCTTGGTATATATATATATTAATATATATAATATATATATATATATATATATATATATATATTTATATATCATATATATATATATATATATATATATATATATATATATATTCATGTCCAGTGTTTGAGTTTGTTTTTTATTTATACTACTATTTGTTTTATCTTTCCGATCTTTAATGTACACTAATTGATATTTTAATGCTTTTTTTATTTTTTATCGCTGTCGCCAATGAATATTTAAAAGAAAATCTTGGTTAGATTCAAAATATATTTCCAAATATGTAATTCAAATTATTTGAAAAACTATTCATATGTTTGGTAGGATCTTTACTAAGAATTCTTGGATCCTGGTTGAGGTTTCAGCTTCAGTGTAAAAAAAGAAAATGTCTGAAGAATATCTGACAGGTTAGGATTGCACATTGAAAAGAAAAGAATATTCTTTGATTTTTATGCATGATAACGCTTTTGTAATGGTCCAAAGGCGTTGAATCACGTGAAGATAGACATAGAATAGGAAGTTCATCTTGATGCGGCGTATTGTAAAACTCTGTCATCTTTGCGCTGTCACTTGCAGCATCTTTTTTGCCTCAGCGATTTCCATCAACCTTTTAAACTGTGAGGAAATGCCCCTTCATGGAATCTTATTCATGGAATCAAAACAGAAATCATTCTTTTCTGATCAAATAAATAAGTGGCTATCTGACAATGCCGTATAAAACGAATCCAAAATAGTTGAATAAAAGAAAATATAACATAATATATGACTTAAACAGAACCTAATACATAATTTTGCTAAACGTGATTCATTACTTTGCTAAACGACAATATACTACCCCTGGTAAAGAAAAAATTGGAATTAACGCACTTAGATGATGTTCAATTTGTGTTTTCAGCAGTAGATAAACTTAAATATTGCAATACGTTCATGAAATTCATGCCTAAAACCCCGTACTAGAGCTTGAGCCAGCTAAGTATTAATTTATAATTCCATATTTTTCCCTAATACTGTATTATTCCATGATAGTTTCCTCGGCACGGCTTGGAAAAATATTCGATTAATTTAAATGATATAATCTACTTAAGTTATATTATATGAAACCAGAATATTTACCGATTAAATAAACTAGTACAAAATAAAAAAAACGCTCCAGGCGATGTAAAATAGATTTTTGAAACATATTGCCTGAGGGGAGGGAGTAAAAAATTCAATGTCAGCGAGTATGTACCCTAAATAAAATCATCGAATTCATTAAAGGATTAAAAAATAAAACAATTTAAAATCTAAACTTTAAATATGTATTAAAATAAAACAAACTATATATAGATATATAATACCATTCATGTATTTATTAAAACTTGTTTTTAAAAAACAATGAGGACTGTCTAATGTTTCATGTTCAAATTTTGAGTGTATTTATTCTATGTTATGACAATTTTGGGTAATGTAACGTAAGCAGTGACGTAATGTTTGTCACAGACAAAAAGCGAATCTCCATTATTGATAGATAAATAAATATGTGTTGCATGTGATCTCTTATTATCTTATTTACTGCTAAATAATAAAACAAGTTGAAAATTATCTACGAGAGCAAATTCCATATTTTTGTCAGGCGTATTAGTGGACGATTTTGATGAAAGATTATCATGAACATCAGATCGTCTTGGCACCACGGATATCCATGAGAGGCCTCGCTAACCGTCCCTATCAGTCCACCTCCCCGGATTTTTGATGCTGTGTAGAGGACACAGCATCAAAAATCCGCTCAGATCTGATTAATGTAAGTCTTTGCTGGGTGGCCCACATTTGCGTGCACATGTGTAGGTCTCAATTGGGGAATGCAGAATATAATGTCAACGTTATCCGACTAAGAGACAACGGAGCACAAGTAGTTGGCAAAATAATAACATCTTTAGTATAAATATAAATGTTCTCCGGCCAATCTAAAAAACTATTTTTTGAAAGATATTGCCTGAGAGGGTGGGAGTTCACAATTCAATGACAGAGGGTTTGTATCATAAGTAAGTAAAATCATCAAATGTGTTAAAACAGTAAAAAAAATAAAATTACTTGAAATGACAACTTCGTTCTGTTCCGTTCTAAAAAATAATGTTGCGTGCATCTATTAATTATTAATTAAAAAATCATTTGGAATATTTTGCATTTGGTATTTATTTCATTTTAAACTTTTTAGTTATCTTCTTGTTACTGAATAGAAAGGGCGAGAGTAAAAAAAAATGTTTTAAATTACTTACTCAAATTTTGAGGGTATAACACAGAGTTGTTTTTATTCTATGTATTAACGATTTTGACTATAAATCAAATGCCCATTAATAAACTTGCACGATCATTAAGAATATTGTAACGTAAGCTTGTGATGTACTTTTGGTAACAGAAAAAATAGACGCAATCTCCAATATGTGACCAAACCAGGGATTACCAAAGTGGGTTGTACATGCCCCAGGGGATGGTGGAAAGATCAAGGGTACGGGGAACAAAAATAAGGGGTGGTAGGCGGGAAGCAAAAAGTATTGGGCTGACTTTAGAAGCAGTTAATAAACAAATTGTTTTTACAATATATTTATATATCATAGAAGGGGTATCCAGAGGAGAATAAGAGGAATTGGCCTTATCGTGAACTCGGATCAAACGGGGTTGCTGTGTTTTAAACAAAATGGATGTTCCTATTAAATGGCAAGCCTCTGAAATTAGTAGACTGGTTCACATACCTAGCAAGTAATATCATATCTAGAGAAAAGAATATCAATATAAGCTTGGAAAGACATGAATTGCTATTACCTGGCCATTGATCATATGGAAATCTGATCTCTCAATTGAATAAAGTGCCAATACTATTGTTTGACTGTACCACTTATACTTTAACGAAATGCTTGGAGAAAGATGCTAGCTGGGAAGTACACAAGGATAGTGTGTGATACATTGAACAAATCCTAGAAGCTGTACCCCAAAAACACAACTTTACGGTAACTAGCTAACTATCACACAAACTATCCATAGAAGACGGAAAAGATTGCTGGACTCATACACACTGCTGTCTGACCTGCAAAAACTTACATTCATCAGCTATCTGCGGAAACTGAATACCGAGCTGAATACCTGCCAGGAGCGACGGCCAATAGAGACGGATGATGGTAGAATAGAGAGAGAGAGAGAGAGAGAGAGAGAGAGAGAGAGAGAGAGAGAGAGAGAGAGAGAGATGGGGGGGTGAATCCGTGCTGTTAGCATGACTTGATGATGACAAGCTTCATTCATCTAACATTGTTATTTTTTTTTTTTAATGTTCAATTCACTCGGAAATAAGCACAAAGGCGTATAAAGATATAAAAGTATTTTTTTTGTATTGTATGATAATTTTTCATCTACCAACAAAATTCATTTTCAAATATGATGCTGATCTATCAATATATATATATATCATGTTTGAGAATAATATATATATATATATATATATTATATATATATATATATATATATATATATTGAAAGATATATATTATATATATATATATATATATATATATATATATATATATATATATATATATATCAGGTTTAAATAAATAGAGAAATAGCTACTGTCACATATATTTTCCTTTTGGGGTAATACGAAAAGGTCGGTGTAACGGGAGAAGTACTAATGTGGGAGATCTTAAACCAGCTTTGCACTAAAAGCAGTGGACACTTTAAGGCAGTATTCAAAAAGATGTTGTTTTTTTTAAATCTTGTGTTTGTGTGTATGCATATGCGTGTTTGTGTATGTGTCTGTGTGTTTCTCTGTGTGTAAGCCCATCTACTGATTTGTTTGTGTCTGTATGAGTGAACGTATATTTTCGTAATTTTATGGATGTAAAATTTTATGGATGTTTATATATAAAATCAATATTTAACACATTTCGCTTTTTTGAAATTTTATACTAGCAAAGAATGAAATATGTAGCAGCCCGTTGACAGATGCTGATTCTATCTTACAAATATGTTAACAGAATGAAGTTATGATTTGGCCGCTACCATACGTGATTTTAACAAACCGCTTTGTACATGCTCAAATCACTACTTTAAAAGGACACGATAGAAACTAGGTGTTTGGACAGGTAATCATTTTTCAGGTTATCTTCCATGAAATTTTATGAAGTTATCATATTATACAGAACCACCAAAAGCATTAATTTTTACTCTCTGCTGCTGATGACAAATTACCCAATACAATATGCCAAAACCTCTGGTGG
>CM042137.1:96900589-96903089 GCA_023376005.1 Doryteuthis pealeii | reverse complement strand
ACGTCATAACATAGAATAAATACACTCAAAATTTGAGCATGCATCATTAGACAGTCCGCATTGTTTTTTAAAACAAGTTTTAATAGATACATCCCCAGTATCATATATTTATATATAGTTTGTTTTATCTTAATAGATATTCAGAGTTAATAGAACTTAGTTTCGATTTCAAATGTTTTATTTTTTTACTCCTTTAATAAATGTAATTTTTAACTTCCACCTCCTCAAGCAATATCTTTGAAAAATTATTTTTACATCCCCGTATATATCACAATGTTTTCTATGTAAGTTTCAGTCCCCCAAAGGTAAGTTTAATTTAAAATCTGTGCTTTGCTTGGATATACTCTTCCCTATGTGTAATGTGTTCATGCTGTATAATATTCGGGTTTTTGTTGCTTACTCTTGCACCTTAGCTATTAAGATACTTAAATTAATATCAAAGGCCACTATTTTAGGGCGCTTTCATATTATTATTATTGTTTACTCCTTTTGAGTTTTCACATCAGCATTAGCTGATGTCTTTCACTGGAGTCTGAGTGACAGCAAGTCTCCTCAGGTCTCCAGACTCTTCTGAGTATTCTGAAATTGCAGTGTTATGAATGGTTTCAATCCTTCCTCTGATTCCCAAACTTTCCAGACCCTTTCCAATCCTTTGGGACTGTTCCAAGTGCACCAACTACAATGGTATCACTTTCACTTCATATTTCATAACTTTTTCAGTTCTCTGGCAAGGTCCAGATATTTGTCCATTTTTTCATTTCCTTCAGCTTCACCCTGTGATCTACTGGCACTGAAAATCCCCCAGTTGACAAGTTCTTTCTTTTCTGTTTATCAAACTAGGTCTGGTCTTCTTGCTGGATAAGGTGATCCGTTTTTATTTCAAAGTCCCAGAGAATTTTATGCGTTCGTTCTCAAGAACAGATTCTGTTTATGCATATACCATTTTGTTGTATGGTCAAAATCAATTTTTTTGCATAATTTCAGTGAATCCCCATCCCAACCCAGTCGTGTCTAGTTTTGTATTCTCGTTGTGCTAGTTTGCTACATTCGCAGAGTATATGGTTTACAGTCTCGTCTCTATTACTGCAAAGTCTACATTTACTATTTTGTTGGGGCTTATCAATTTTCGCTTTGATATAGTTTGTCCTTATGGCATTATTTCTGCAGCAATTATAAGTGATTAGTTTCTTTTTTGAGGTCTCCCTTTCTTAACCATGTCCAAGTCTTTTCATGTGCAACCTCTTCTATTTGTCGTTTGAAGCGTCCATATAATTGTTTTCTTCCCATTTTTGTTTTCCAGTTTTTGTTGTTTTTCTGTTTGTCTATCTGTCGCTTCACTATTGTGACCGCCATAAGTAGTTTGTCTTTTCTCTTTCTTGTGTAATTTCAAGTTGTTGGATTGTGGTTTCTCGCATTCCTCTATGTTGGCAAGACCTCTCCCCCTTCCTTCTTTGACACATATAATCTATTTATTATTATTATATTATATTATTATTATTATTATTAAATTTGCTTGCCTTTCCTTTCTATTGCAATCCATATTTTTGTTCAGTCTCCTCAGAATCGATCCATCGTCACGGTAAAACCGACGCTTTTTAACGAAAATAAAACCATTCTCCAGTGCATAATATATGCCTACAGGTTTGCAGATTCCGGCGCCAAAATAACTGTCCATAGTAATAACGAACACACAGCTTAGCATTTTTTTAAAAACTCGAACATTCCCATCCTGATACAATATTGAATTTTATCAGTGATTAATCATTTTATCTTCCATCTCCCAACATCAATAAATTGCCTTCTCAAATCGTTGAGCAAGCTTTCTGTAATGGACGGGTAGGCATTTTTGATATCATACTGCAAGAAGACGCACTTCTTTTCGCATGTAATATTGTTAAATCAACTGATAGCTGCCTTTATATTCTTTCATTGGCATAGCCACAGACTTTTCCTCTATACAATTGGATTGTTGCGTGTCTAACATGATTAACGTGGTAGTCGATGTATCCCCTCATAAGTAACGTAATGTAAAATTTTAGTTATTATTGATATCGAATACAGTAGTTGCTATGCTGAAATGTATTTTATAATTTTTATCAATTCACTTTTAAAAGAACATGGCTTCTCGTATTTGTAGTATTTCTTTACACGTGTAATCTAATCATTAAATTCAGTGTGTATACGCCATTCTCTCTCTTTCTTCCTCTCATATTCTTGTCGGACGAGTTTTTGTTCGATCCTTCTAACAGTCTTCATCTTTTTAATATCAGAATAGAATTGGTGTAGCAATCCACAAACGGTTCTTACGAGCGCTTCAGCAGGTCTTTGTGCAATTTCAGTGTGGAAATTATGAATATTTCGTTTTCTCGCGTTTAAAATGGACAGTTAGCAGTTTACATTCTACAAACTTGTGAGCCCCCCTCTTACAAATCTCTACTGCCACTGTTCGTAACGTAACTTGTAACCACTCCTACTACTAAATTCATTACTGCATCTCCTT
>CM042137.1:96863428-96900579 GCA_023376005.1 Doryteuthis pealeii | reverse complement strand
TAAACATAAACCTGATAAATATCCAATTTATACCTAAGAATAAGCCCTTTAAACTATAACCAAACTTACCAGCCACCACAAGAAATATTATTTACAAATAAAATTAAGATTTAGATAAAAAGATTACTACAATTGTACAAAAATAGAGACAGAGAGAATAAATAAAGAAAAAAAGATGTAAATTAGAAATACAAGGTAGTCCTATAGAATTACAAATTAGATTAACATGACAGAATTAGACGCGTAAATCCATAGCCAAAAATTTAATTTCAATGAAAAGACACTGATTGAAATGACTAAATTTGTAACAAAAGTGAATAAAAGACAGAAAGGGTAAACAAAATAAAAGCAGCTAAAACCTGCTTACTTTTTTATAAGCAAGTATATATGAAATATAAGAGCCCAACATATTTAGTTCTCTTGAAGGGGTACCTTGAACACTGAAACCGTGATTGTGAAAAGAATTCTACAACTACATATTATATATATATATATATATATATATATATATATATATATATATATATAGTTGTAATATAATTTGTAAACACTACAACAGATCCGCCAAACTGTAAGTATCTTTTCCCTCTACCTATATACATTGTACAATAATATCATACAAATGTAACGTCCACATTGCATCACCAACGCAACAAATAACACGTTCATTATTATTAACAGCATAATTTTAAAAATACATTAAAAAAATACATTATATTAATTTGTACATAACATACGTAACCAAGAATACCAAACACAAATACGCATATTTATACGCACACACGCGCGTGGAGACAATTATATCATCACAGCCTTCATACATTCCCACGCGCACACGCACGACATCACATACATACGCACAAACAAAAATACGCACACACGCGCGTGGACACATATCATCACAGCCTTCACGCATTTCCATGCGCACGCGCATGACATCATACACATACGCACAAACAAAAATACGCACACGTAGAAGCAAAAAAACATTCTGCATCACGTAAACACGCAAACACGAGAATACAGTTAAAAAAAACGCAACATTTGACCATTTACACAATTTCTGTCATTTTCAAAGGAACGTTTCGTCTTACCTGATGAATGCTTTCAGCAAGAAACCGCTGGTTGTAATACCGTTCCCGTAATTAAATAAATAAAGCAAAAACTTTTATTTGTTTTGATTTCTCATTGAACTATATATATATATATATATATATATATATATATATATATATATATATATATATAAAGAGAGAGTGTGAAAGACAGACAGGGACAGATAGAGTTTTGTGTTGTGAGAGATGCAAATAGAAAAATACAGAGAGACGAACATACATAGACCGTCACACGGACGTATATAGAAAAATATTCAATGTATGGTGAAATTCTTTAATCATGCCTGTATATGCGGTATATCATTATTCATATTTTGTAGAAAAACACGCGCACAATATGTAAGATGAATGTAATATACAGTCATGTTATATATATATATATATTATATATTATATATATTATATATATATATATATATATATGTGTGTGTGTGTGTGTGTGTGTGTGTTTCTATTTTGTTTGGGTATGTGCGTTTATGTGTGTATGCGTGTGATTCTATATGTGTGTATGTGTGTATAACAGTATTTATTTGAATTATTGTGTTCTACCTATACAGATATATCGGCACAATTAAGAAATTCCATAAAGTACAATTGCATTTTATTATGTGTATATGTACCTACTAACTTTAACTCTCTCTCTCTCTCTCTTTCTCTCTTTCTCTCCTTCTCTCTCTCTCTCTCTCTCTCTCTCTCTCTCTCTCTCGTTCACTCTCTCTCACTCTCTCTCGTTCACTCTCTCTTTCTCTTTATCGCTGTTTGTCTGCCTGTCCGTTTCTATTTATGGTTCTCTAGCTCTCTGTGGAACTTATCCCACTTTCCCTCTCTCACCCACACACGTAAACACGCACACAGACACAAATAGGACGTACGCACACATTAAACACAACGCATTATATATACACACACACACACACACACACACACACACACACACACACACACATATATATATATATATAATATATATATATATATATCCAATACATATACACATGTCTAAACATTGCAATATCCCTAATTGCTTCTTAATGGCAAATTCATATCTTCAATCTCTCTTCTTTCTCCAACGTGACTCATGCAACCACCCTTCGTAATCCGGTGCCATGGTGACCGTTCTGTAATTTGCCATTCATACTGACAATATTCAGTATCACAAGAAATCCAATATTACCAATTTTAGCACAACGAACACACAACCAAACCAATAAAAACGCCCATAGATCCCCGGCCGTTCGAACTTAAAATAGCTAACTGAAAAACAACAAAAATCAGAAGTCGTTCAACATTCTGTTGTAGGTCCCTCGAGCGAAAGTTACGAAAGAAAAGATTAACAGAACAGTGAGACAATTATTTCCAGTTCAACATTCAAATCATTCAGCCTTTTATTCTTTCCTTGCTTCCTAGTTATTCCGATTTTCCTTGTCGACAAACCACACGCATGCGCTGTACAATGTTTTGCATAAACATTGCTGTAGTCTGCTAAATTCCGGCTAAAAGGCAAAAACAAAACTGCCGTTTAATAACGTTTACGAAAAGAATATTTGTTCAATCGACGGTTTGTAAAATAAAGCATGTTTTGTACTATTTGGAATATTTCTAGCCTTGATACAGAAACCAATTATTTAATGTCTCCTTTATGTTTCTGTCTCTGTCTCTCTGACTCTCTGTCCCGCACTTCCCTTTTGAGGATAATTCCAAAAAGTCTGTAGATGACAAACTGTCCTCTACAAGTCAGGAGATATCTTGCTTAGTTGCTTAAAAAACTGATTTTTCATAACTTTTCCGCATTATGAATCACACATTTCTATTTATGGCTCATAGCATTTAACTTTTTCTCTCTCAAATAAATATGAAGTGTATTCTAAAAAAAGACAAATGTGAATGTTTGTTATTTGTTTTTGGAAACAGTGTAACTGGAAATAGTTCATTACTATAACAAAGGACTATTCCCATCCTAAATAAAATAAAAATACCACAGACACATTCATTACACACACGCACACACACACACACACACATACACACACACACACACACACACACACATATATATATATATATATATGTGTGTGTGTGTGTGTGTGTGTGTGTGTGTGTAAATGAAACTTCAAGTTTATCAGATATAAATTTATTTCACCCTTACAAAAGAGAAAAAAAACATGTATTTAAATCACCCTCATCTATAACTCGTATCCGTTT
The DNA here is from genome assembly GCA_023376005.1 of Doryteuthis pealeii. Classification (NCBI taxonomy): domain Eukaryota; kingdom Metazoa; phylum Mollusca; class Cephalopoda; order Myopsida; family Loliginidae; genus Doryteuthis; species Doryteuthis pealeii. Next base: position 96,897,262 of record CM042137.1, on the reverse strand, counting down.
TGAAATCAGATTTGAAACGGGCGAAAAGCCTGAAATGAATTTGTATCTGATAAAATTGAGGTTTCATTTATTTCATTTAACTTATATTCTACTCTGTATATGACACTATCAGGGCATATAAATACATGTTTATATGTATCTATTAATAATAGAGATTCGCTTCCGGTTTTTGTCTGTAACAAAAACTACGTCACTGCTTACGTCACTATACCCGAAATCGTCATAACATAGAATAAATACACTCAAAATTTGAGCATGCATCATTAGACAGTCCGCATTGTTTTTTAAAACAAGTTTTAATAGATACATCCCCAGTATCATATATTTATATATAGTTTGTTTTATCTTAATAGATATTCAGAGTTAATAGAACTTAGTTTCGATTTCAAATTGTTTAATTTTTTTTACTCCTTTAATAAATGTAATTTTTAACTTCCACCTCCTCAAGCAATATCTTTGAAAAATTATTTTTACATCGCCCGTATATATCACAATGTTTTCTATGTAAGTTTCAGTCCTCCCAAAGGTAAGGTTTTAATTTAAAATCTGTGCTTTGCTTGGATATACTCTTCCCATATGTGTAATGTGTTCATGCTGTATAATATTCGGGTTTTTGTTGCTTACTCTTGCACCTTAGCTATTAAGATATCTTAAATTAATATCAAAGGCCACTATTTTAGGGCGCTTTCATATTATTATTATTGTTTACTCCTTTTGAGTTTTCACATCAGCATTAGCTGATGGTCTTTCACTGGAGTCTGAGTGACAGCAAGTCTCCTCAGGTCTCCAGAACTCTTCTGAGTATTCTGGAAATTGCAGTGTTATGAATGGTTTCAATCCTTCCTCTGATTCCCAAACTTTCCAGACCCTTTGCCAATCCTTTTGGGACTGTTCCAAGTGCACCAACTACAATGGTATCACTTTCACTTTCATATTTCATAACTTTTTCAGTTCTCTGGCAAGGTCCAGATATTTGTCCATTTTTTCATTTTCCTTCAGCTTCACCCTGTGATCTACTGGCACTGCAAAATCCCCCAGTTGACAAGTTCTTTCTTTTCTGTTTATCAACACTAGGTCTGGTCTTCTTGCTGGGATAAGGTGATCCGTTTTTATTTCAAAGTCCCAGAGAATTTTATGCGTTCCGTTCTCAAGAACAGATTCTGGTTTATGCATATACCATTTTGTTGTATGGTCAAAATCAATTTTTTTGCATAATTCAGTGAATCCCATCCCAACCCAGTCGTGTCTAGTTTTGTATTCTCGTTGTGCTAGTTTGCTACATTCGCAGAGTATATGGTTTACAGTCTCGTCTCTATTACTGCAAAGTCTACATTTACTATTTTGTTGGGGCTTATCAATTTTCGCTTTGATATAGTTTGTCCTTATGGCATTATTTTCTGCAGCAATTATAAGTGATTCAGTTTCTTTTTTGAGGTCTCCCTTTCTTAACCATGTCCAAGTCTTTTCATGTGCAACCTCTTCTATTTGTCGTTTGAAGCGTCCATATAATTGTTTTTCTTCCCATTTTTGTTTTCCAGTTTTTGTTGTTTTTCTGTTTGTCTATCTGTCGCTTCTACTATTGTTGACCGCCATAAGTAGTTTGTCTTTTCTCTTTCTTGTGTAATATTCAAGTTGTTGGATTGTGGTTTCTACGCATTCCTCTATGTTGGCAAGACCTCTCCCCCTTCCTTTCTTGACACATATAATCTATTATTATTATTATTATTATTATTATTATTATTATTATTAAATTTGCTTGCCTTTCCTTTCTATTGCAATCCATATTTTTGTTCAGTCTCCTCAGAATCGATCCATCGTCACGGTAAAATCCGACGCTTTTTAACGAAAATATAAACCATTCTCCAGTGCATATATATGCCTACAGGTTTGCAGATTCCGGCGCCAAAATAACTGTCCATAGTAATAACGAACACACAGCTTAGCATTTTTTTTTAAAAACTCGAACATTCCCATCCTGATACAATATTGAATTTTATCAGTGATTAATCATTTCTATTTCTTCATCTCCCAACATCAATAAATTGCCTTCTCAAATCGTTGAGCAAGCTTTCTGTAATGGACGGGTAGGCATTTTTGATATCATACTGCAAGAAGACGCACTTCTTTTCGCATGTAATATTGTTAAATCAACTGATAGTGCCTTTATATTCTTTCATTGGCATAGCCACAGACTTTTCCTCTATACAATTGGATTGTTGCGTGTCTAACATGATGTAAACGTGGTAGTCGATGTATCCCCTCATAAGTAACGTAATGTAAAATTTTTAGTTATTATTGATATCGAATACAGTAGTTGCTATGCTGAAATGTATTTTATATATTTTTATCAATTCACCTTTTAAAAGAACATGGCTTCTCGTATTTGTAGTATTTCTTTACACGTGTAATCTAATCATTAAATTCAGTGTGTATACGCCATTCTCTCTCTTTCTTTCTCTCTCATATTCTTGTCGGACGAGTTTTTGTTCGATCTTTTCTAACAGTCTTTTTCATCTTTTTAATGTCAGAATGGAATTGGTGTAGCAATCCACCAAAGGTTTCTTCACGAGCGCTTTCAGCAGGTCTTTGTGCAATCTTCAGGTGTGGAAATTATGGAATATTTCCGTTTTCTCGCTTTTAAAATGAGCAGTAGCAGTTACATTCTTACAAACTTGTGAGCCCCCCTCTTACAAATCTCTACTGCCACTGTTCGTTTAAACGTAACTTGTGAACCACTCCTACTACTAATTCATACTGTTACTTCTCGTTTTAAAAGCGAGGCAACGGAAACATTCCATAAGTTTCACACCTGAAGATGGCACACAGACATGCTGAAAGCGCCTGGAAAGAAACTATTGGCGGGTTGCTACACCAATCCCTGACATTAAAACGCTGGCCAGACAGTTAGAAAGGATCGAACAAAAACTCGTCCGACAAGAATCATCAGTAGAGTTTAACAACACACACACACACACACACACACACACACACACACATATATATATATATATATTATATATATATATATATATATATGTGTGTGTGTTTAAAGTCATACCTCAGATTTTGTTATCAATTGCTTCCTAAAGCTGTGACATGAGCTTTTTTTCATGTAAACTGGATGTAATAGCTTAAGCTGCATTAAGGTGAGAACAAACTCCTTAAAACTAGCATAAACAACCCCAACTTTCTCATTAAGCCCATCTACAAATCAATTTGACGTTACCTGCCTTTGTTTTAGACACATAGCATTACATTTGCCCTTGCTTCATATTCTATTGCATAAATGCCAATAAATCCCTTTTCACACCTGGTCATAGTTAAGATTCTTTAGTGAAAAAATTTTGAAAATTGAAAATAAATTTAAAAAAGAACGCTTGACTCGTGACAGTTTTTCATATCTTAGTTCTTTTTTCTTCTTTGATCTTTCTTTTTTTTTTTTTTTTGGTGTATCATTTTTATATGTTCTGACTTTTAGAACCGTTTCTTTATAAAATGATGGAAAAAACAAGTACGCGAATTGATTGCAAAAAAGTGAAGGTCGTAGAATTCTTTTCATTTAACTGTGTCAGCGTTTAAATTGAACTAGTTAATTTTGTTCCGTGTGTTTTTCATAAAGCTGGGTAACAGAAGGATCTCTTCCCGGGGTATCTTTTGAAGAAAATCCAAGATGCTTAAAAAATGTCTGCTGTCATATAGATTTTTGAAAATGAATACACAAAGAGCCAAATGTTTGTGAAATCGCTTATCTACGAAATTAATTAAAGAGAAGCACTGTCTTTTCTATTAAAATAATATTTTAAAAAAAAGAACAAGAAATCGCTTTCTCATGCCCAAAAGTACTGTAAGTGAACTTACACCGGAAGTGAACTGACTCACTCCTAATTAAAAATGAAGTAGAAAAGCATGTTTAAATATTTTTCACAACTTTGAACCCTAATTCATAAGACATTCCGAGCTCAGTGCTATCTTACTATACATTATGTATTTAGCCAACCCCTCTGCATGATCAAAATGAGATGCAAGTTTAATTATTTAATAGAGTTTAGCAGGTTTGAATTTAGAGCTTTCCTTCTTCTAGACTGATACCTATACTAAGATTATAGAGCCTAATCTACCTTATTGTTTATCCAGAGTTGGTAGGAGAATAGATGGATTCGTAACCTTTCCCAAGCTTATATATATTTACCGACCCCTCCGCACGAGCAGGATGTGACACAAGGTCAATTTCTTAAGCGGAGTTTAACAGGTTTGAATTCAGAGTTTTCATTCTAGACCGGTTGCCTAACCAAGGTTAAAGAGCCCAGTCTGCCCTACTATTTACCCATAGCTGGAGGGAGAGTAGAATTAATACCCTTCCCAAGGTTATTATCGCTAAGTGAAATGCAATTACCACGTCCAGGATTTGAACTCGGGGCGACGAGTCCATTTCCTATGACTTTAACAATTACACCACGCGCTTTTCCAAGCTTATAGCACTATGGGAATTGCAACTAAACTCATCCAAGGTTTGAACTTGTGACGCCGTGCCTATTTTCTACGGCATTAACCATTACACGGCGTGCATTTTTTAAACTATATACAGTAAGTCCGGTATTTTATGTTGAATGCTATTTCATTATTCACTGTACATCCGATAGTTGGGACTTGAATGATTACGTCAGATACTCATTCGCAAACGCATCACTTAAAGGTTAACCTCTTAGTTAATGGACGCGGTGGGCCGAGTTCAAATACAGAAGGAAGCTGCTTGCTTTCACCTGGTATCAATGCCTTTGGGAAAGGTCTGAATTCTCTACTCAATAAGCTATGTGTAAATAATAACGCAGAATGTTCTCTTTAGGCTTTGTCGGGCATCCTGTCTAGAGGAACATTTCTGAAAATCAGACCAGCTCTAACTCCATTTAAAATTGGATCTTGTATCTCATCCTGCAAACTATGGAGAGGTGAGTAAATATATACTCATTACAAAACGTTTCCTTTCCTTAATGGAACATATTAATCGTTTTTAGCAAATAAATTTGCTATGTGGAAAGAAACATATCATATATGGTGTCCAATCGTGTGTAATAGACAGCTATTCTGACAGATCCATTACTACTTAGTACGTTCGATCCTCGCTGGATTATCAATACTTGAGACCGTGTATTACATCTTTCCCCTAGGAAACGGGTTGGTTAAATACCTATTTTCTTTGCTTCCAACCAAATTTTAACACACCCTGTCTTCTCATATTCTCTTTTTACCTTTACAAGTTTAAGCAACCACTGTGTAATTTTGTGTTTAAAGACATTATGTAAACTATATAAATTCAATTTTTTTGTCAGTATGAACCAATAAAATGTTGAAAAAATGACATTTAGTTTAAATTTAGTTGCAGCAAATATTAAAATTAGTGCGTATAAACAAGCGTATTCACAATTTGGGTTGCGTGTTATACATGAGTATTAAACATGAGTGCGAGCTATTCCAAAATTATTATGGTTATAATTAGGAAGGGTTTTTAATCTCTCCAATATATGTTTATTTGGTTTCTTTGATTAATTGCATATAAATTTGGAAGTCGATGGGTACTGAAACATTTACCAAAGTTCCCCGAATAGAAGGAACTTGCGCTGATAGTGTCTATTTTTAAATTACACTTAGGATGCATAGCACAATTTTAGTTTGAATATCTGTTTATACTTGTAATGGGTTCAGCCGGATATTAATGAACTCTCTGCACACATAACACAAGAAATCCAAAATGAATAAATAAAACTGATTAAACGTTTCATATGCAAGACGCGTACGCACGTAAATGTTTAATCCTGGAATATAATATTTTGTGTTTACTCCATTCTCTAATTTCCATAATGTACTCCCATTTACTGTCATTACATTTGGAAAATTAAACGCCCTTTCGAGCTAATCTTATATTGCTTTCAAAATCAGGATTGAAACTACTGGCTTCTCCACAGAACTATATCAATGCTATACATATGAACTACACACACGATTTTAGGTTACAATGTATGTGTTTACCCAGCCCTTCCAAACCCTGTCGGATAGACAGTAGAATACATGCACTTATGAAGAGGGGTAAAGTCCCTTTCTAATCTGTTGGCTATGGGTTGCCACCCGAGGTGCATATGTATGGAATATTGGTGGCTAAGTAGTACATGATAGGCAGCACTCAACTTCAGTCCTTACTTGGGCTAGGCAGGTGGTCTCTCCGACCACCTGCCTCTCTCCGATCAATCGGTTGATAACGACAAGCCCTAGAACCTATATGATTGTCCCGACCATATTGCTTATTATGGCAACCCTAACCTTTTTGTTATATGTGCTAGAAAGCGGTGGTTGAGGGTCTTCATGTCCTGGGTATAACCTTAAAATGCATCTAGTGGTGAGGTTCGAAATGTGGATCCCTGTAGTGTGTGGATTACTTCTTTATTGCCATTGCTTCCTGGTTCACTCTGTACCGGTTAGGGTCCCATCTGTGATTTAAATATATAAAAAAAAATGAGTTTAAAAATTTGAATACCCAAAAAGAATGAATAAATAAAAATGTATTCTGTATAAAATAACCCTAGGGCTGACATGCCGTCAAATATATGTCAATATCTACACACGCATACACACACACACACACACACACACACACACACGAAAACAGATTTTTTTGTTTTGTTTATATTGTCCTGTCTGCTCAGCTGTAAGATTATATATATATATATATATATATATATATATATATATATATATATATATATATATTATTATTATTATTTTATTATTATTATTATTATTATTATTATTACCTTACAGCTGAGCAGACAGGACAATATAGACAAAAAATCTGTTTTCAAATGCCTTAAAAGTAATAAAGAATTCATCATTCGCATCTGATGAGCTGGGAGAATTAAACACTTTGTCTAAGCTCCCCGAAATAGGGTATAATGCAAACTCTCTAAGTCTTTTGTTATTTCTTTACTTATAAATCTGCTCTGTGACTCTAACAATAAGAGCACACATTGAGCTCTCAAACTGCGACAGGTTGTTTAAAAAACTCCTATGTCGTAAGGAAGATTCTTCTCTGGACTTTTGGATTATATATATATATATATATATATATATATATATATATATATATATATATATATATATATATATATAACGTTTTAGTCGGCATGCCATATTATATGCTATATCGTCTCATTGTTAAGAAAACCTGACCCTCAAATATAATAAATAATTTGTCACATCATGTTCGCATATTTACATCATATTCATCAAATTACATTCGTTTTAAGAAATAGGAAATTCAATAAGAAAGAAAGTTTCTTATTACGTAACACATCTACGTTCAATACATTCAACTTAAAGATTGATCAATCTCGTTTATTCTTGTACTTTTGGGAAATTCTAGTCTCTTGCTCTTGAAACCAGTAATCACCTTCAATCTTGATTGAAGTGCCCTTTTCACAAGTCTACATCATCCAAAATATGTTAATGAAATATCACTTCGTGTTCATTTCTTACGTCCTCCAGATTAGATGAATAAAATCTCATTCCATTCTTTGTAACACGTTTAAGTTTTCTATTAAGTCGGAATTTCCGCTTTCCGAGAGTCAAGAAATGTTTGTGCACTTAATACGAAAGGTCCAATGCCACCCTCTTAAGCAGATTCAGTTTACTTCTAAGCTTACTGACAATTATATGATCTTTGTGTAATGAAATTGCTTGTTTTCGGTTTTCTATTCTCCAAAGTATATATTGTCACAATCTGCAATGATCGTACATATTGTGTCATAAAAGCATCGACATTGAAGCTGTATTTACCAAGATAGAAATGAACAATGAATAGAAAGTTATTTTTTTCAGAATACAAGGTGTGTCATAAAAGTGCCGAGTTTGAAGCTGTATTTACCAAGATATAAATGCACAATGAATGGAACGTTATTTTCTTCAGAATACAAGGTGTGTCATAAAAGTGCCGAGTTTGAAGCTGTATTTACCAAGATAGAAATGAACAATGAATGGAACGTTATTTTCTTCAGAATACAAGGTGTTTCATAAAAGTGCCGAGTTTGAAGCTGTATTTACAAAGATAAAAATGAACAATGAATGGAACGTTACTTTTTCAGAAAACTAGGTGTGTCAAAAAGTACAAAAATCTCGATATGAGCAGGATAACACACAGGGTCGAATGTCAAGCGGAGTTTAACGGGTTTGAATTCAGCATTTTCCTTTTGATTTTATTCTATGTATTCACCCAACTATTCTTAAGTAGAGTATTCTTAAGTAGGATTTTTAATTTTCCTAGATTGGTTGTCATATCAAGGTTAAAAGGGTCAGAATGCCCCACTATTTACCAATTGCTGGAGAGAGTGTGTTTGGATTCAAATATTTTCCAATGCTATTTGTGCTACGGGTATTGCAAACAACCTCGGGTCGCCATAGCCATTTCTTTTGAGGTTAATTATTAAATGTCGATCACCCCTATATACAAAGGTCGTTCATCATTGCTTTTATAAAGTTCTTAATGAGATTAAGTTCGATATAATGACATAGAGATAGGGCTGTTAATATATATATCATTGATATATGGTGTACGTTTTTATAAAGTCGTGACGTGCAAGAACAATTCCAAGCATGGATTCGAAATCAACACATTCGATAAGTTTTAAAACGCACGTATTCACCTAAGTAGGAAAAACTTTTGTGAACTTGCAGTATTATTATATTCCCACAATTGAGCACAAAGCCATTGTTAGGTTGCAACAAAAATTATTATACTGTTAGTATATTCAGCGAATGAGAATGCCGAATTCAAGAGAAAAATGTATGTTTGATATACTCCAAAATTCGGTAGGGAGTATATTTATGGATACCACCTGTCACGAATTGCAGTATAGTTAAGAAAATGCTGATCTTTGAATCATGCAGACTTTATTTTATCTTATGTTATTCTATTTTATTTTTTAATGAATAAGCCGTGTCAGCCTTTGCGAGATCTATATTTACTCTTATCTTCCTTCTACTCTCTCTCTCTCTCTCTCTCTCTCTCTCTCTCTCTCTCTCTCCTCTCTTTCTGCTTCTGTCTACACCTCTCTCTTTCTCTATCTATATATCTTTCTATATATCTAACTATCTTCTCTTTCTCTTCGTCACTGTCTGTAGTTTTTCTTTTCTTCTTTATCGACAGATGATTTCATTTCGGTGAAGGCTGGGCGAATATCCTTATCATGCTAGGATGACAATTAATTAGCATATCTACATCAATGATCAACTCACAAAAGAAAAAGGCCACTGTGTGCGGTGCTTTTTCTCTGATTTTAATGTCGTTATTTTCCTTTATTAAGGCTTTGAGGTTGGATACTGCATATCGTATAACAAAGAATGTTATCAGTAATTAATTTTACTTCGGCTTTTCCTTTTTGTATTCTCTATGACTTTCTTATTTGTTTCATTATTTTTGTTTTGTATTTAAATCTTACTGCTACCCCTTTGTATATTGTTCGTTTCATGCTTTCTTCAACAGATTATTCTATCTATCTATCTATCTATCTCTCTCTCTCGCTCTCTCTCTCTCTCTCTCTCTCTCTCTATATATATATATATATATATATATATATATATATATATATATATATAGGGAGAAAGAGAGAGAGAGAGAGAGAGACAGAGAAAGAAAATATACATAAAAAAATACATACATTAATTTTACCGAAAAGAAAGTAGTCAATTACTAATAAAGTGGGATGATTATATATATATATATATATATATATATATATATATATATATATATATATGAAATCATCCCTTTTTTTGTATGTGTATTTTCTTTTACTTTCTTTCATCTTTCTTTTCTTTCCTCTTCTTTTCCTAATCGTCTTTATTGTATTTTCTTACTTTCTTCTTTTTGAATGTATTCTCTGTTTTCCTTTTCTTCCCCTAATTATTTTCTCGATTATTTTTTCAGATTTAATTGTTTTGAATTCTTCCTTGTCTTGTGCATGACCTTAAAGGGCCTCTCGAAGTGAAGGGACAATTAGGGAACTCGTGGGAATGTAGACTACTCTCTTATTACCATTACTCCCAGTTCCACCTTAACTCGAAGTTGTAGTATTTTTTAAAATTTGAATTTTTTAAAAAATGAACAAGAATAAATCATATTAAATGTCTTCGGCATAAAATAACTCAGTAAGTGTTGGCATGCCGTAAAATCCAACTAACAAACCAAATCTACGTTTTTTTTCTGAATATATTTCCTGTCCGTAACTTTCCATTTCATACTTTCATTCTTTCTTACTGTCCTTATTTCTTTTTTTTTTACGTTTCCTTCTTCATTTCCTTCTCCTCACACTTACTTTTCTTGTCAATTTCCTTTTTTGCTTCTCCCTTTCACATAAGGCGAGAGATTCTCCTTTTCTTTCTTTCTTTCTCTCTCTCTCTCTCTCTCTCTCTCTCTCTCTCTCTCTCTCTCTCTCTCTCTATCTATCTATCTATCTATCACAAACACACCTTGCTTGCTTCTTTTTATTTTTGTTTCCCCTCTTTTCGACTTACCTTCCTTCATTATAGTATTTGTTTTTCTTTTCTGTTTATCCATCCACTCTTTTACTTTTCTTCTCTCTCTCTCTCTCGCTCTTTTTTCTCTCTCTCTCTATCTATCACACACCCACCCCACACCCACACCCCACACCCACACTCACACACACACACACACCTTGTTTGCGTCTTTTTATTTTGTGTTTCCATCCCCTTTTCTTCTTACTGAAGGAAGTTTCTTTATTGTATTTGCTTTTCTTTTCTCTTTATCCATCCACTCTTAATGTTTCCTCTTTCTCCCCCCTCTCTCTCTCTCTCTCTCTCTCTCTCTAAGTCACACACACACACACACACACACACACACACACACACACACACACAACTTGTTTACTTCTTTTTATTTTGTGTTTCCATCCTCTTTTCGACTTACCTTCCTTTCATTATGGTATTTTTCTTTCGTTTCTTCCTCTAATTTTCCGTTTCTTTTTTTCATTCTTTATTGATAATCAACTGCCTTCCTTTCATACTTCTATTGCGTATCTGTTTAGAAATAGTCTACTTTTTTTTATCTGTTAAACCCTAACAGGTGCTACCACGCTAGGTCACAGTTAAACTGGTAGTATTTACAATATAAAGCTACTTCACACAGGAACTGGAGCCTCAACAATACATGCAGTTTAACGTCATGCCTAGGACACTAAGACCCTAACCCACCATCTTCTAGCCCATATATGCTAAAAGGCGATAGGGCGCCATAAGAGCACTACGTGTTACATAATTGTGTGGTTGCGTGGGTAGTTGACGGTCCCTATAGCGAGAATTCAAGTGGAAAAATACCAGGTTTGTTGATAACCTTGACCCCAAAGACGCGAATCTCGCACGTCACGTGATTAAGTTAGAAAATCAGTTCAACCAGAGAATTGCAGCAGGGTAGACGTGCTCTGCTGAGGTTGATTATCCCCGCGCGGCGAATAAGAATGGGCTAGAAATAAATTTTCATCAAGAAATAAAAGTCTTGTGAGTTAATTAATTCATGACTAAAAAGTATCCCGAAAGAAGCCATTAGAAAAAGAAGACTAGACAACATGACGGCCAAAGAAGGAGGAAACATGGCGACTAGACGTAGCAAAGAGAAATGAAGAACAATTAAGTGTCAACTCGGTCTCAGTCTCTGTCTGTCTGTCTGTCTCTCGCTCTCTCTCTCTCTCACAGAGCCTCCTTTCTCTCATGTATATACCCGACAATGGGGTATATAACGATATATATATATTTACCAACCCCTCCGCACGAGCAGGATGCGACACAAGGTCAATTTCTTAAGCGGAGTTCAACAGGTTTGAATTCAGAGTTTTCCTTCTCCTAGACCGGTTGCCTTACCAAGGTTAAAGAGCCCAGTCTGCCCTACTATTTATCCATAGCTGGAGGGAGAGTAGGATTCATACCTTTCCCAATGGTATTAGCGCTAAGTGAAATGCAATTACCACGTCCAGGATTTGAACTCGGGGCGACGAGTCCATTTCCCATGACTTTGACCATTAAACCACGCGCTTCCTACGTACATCTAAATGATTGTCCTGACCGTATGTTATATAACGATATATAACATACGGTCAGGACAATCATTTAGATGTACGGGTTGATGTTGCGAGCCGACTGATCAGATGATCAGGGGGTCTTCTCCGATCGACAGCCAAAGGGCCAAAGAGGAATGCTGCATGTCAAAAACAGCTCAGATACCAATATTCCGTTCTTAAGTATCACGGATCCCCACCCACAGACAACAGGTATTCCAATTAGGGGGCCTTCCCCCTCTGCAGATATTCAGTCAGCGTATTCTATAGCCCCAACCGACCGGTCTAATTATTATTATTATTATTATTATTATTAGTAGTAGTAGTAGTAGTAGTAGTTATAATAGTGGAGGTGGTGGTGGTTGTAGTGGTAATATTAGTGTTAGTAGGTAATAATATCCAATGTCATTGATTTCACAATGTACATTGCATGAATTGTAAAGCTTAAAAGCCGATTTCAATGACCAATCTGGGAAATGGATTCTTGCGCGGGAATCAGGCAGTTCTAAATGATCTCTATGAATCAGACTGCTGAGAGCGCGTTTCACTCTGAACTGCGTCGTATCTCTTACCATAAATACCAGCTGTCGTCATTATCATTTGGCTTGATAATCCATTTAATTTGCGTCGGCCTTTTAAGCCTGATGACAATGAACTCTTGTCCCTGTGCTGGTTATATCATCATCATTGCATCGCAGTGACACTCTAGAAAAGAAAGACTAAGAAATTAAAAAGGCGGTTCCGAAAAGAGGGAAAGGAGAAGACGGGGGAGTAAGGAAAAGTGATGATACAGCGAGGTGAAGAGAAGATGAGGAAAGATAAAGCAAGAAGAAGAAGAAGAAGAAGAAGAAGAAGAAGAAGAAGAAATATGTGAATGAAGAAGAGATATCTGAATGATGTAGATGAGGGAAAAGAAATAAACTTGTGAATGTAGAATAATGCCTGAATGAAGAAGATGAGAAAAGAGGAATACAAATGAGAGAATATAAGAGATTAGAAAAAGAAATGCGTTGAAGAAGAAAGAAGAAGAAGAAGAAGAAGAAGAAGAAGAAGAAGAAGAAGAAGAAGAAGAAGAAGAAATGAATATCGAATTGAGGCATCGAGATGAATTCAGCTGAAATAGCAACGAGTAAAAGAAAGTGAGGAGAAATGGGGGACATGAATTAAAGGCTTGAAATGTCGTGTCTAATGCGCCTAAATTACCCCGTATCAAGCGAAACAGGTAAATAGGGACCGGAAAGATAGTGACACCGAAAACACACTGAAATAAGACAGATAAATGTACAAGTCCTATAATACTTGCAATTAAATACATAATATATATATTTACCCATCCTCTACGTCATAGATAAGATTATTCCCAAGGTCAATTTAAAGCAAAATACAACTGGTTTAAATCCAGAGTTTTCCTTCTCTTAGAATATGTATTTATCAAACCCATCCACTCAATCAGGATGTGACACATGGTCAATTACTTTAGCAGAGTTTAATGGGTTTGAATTTAAATTTTTCCTTCTCCTAGTTAAACATCCCTTTTCGAACTACTATTTGAATTTAAATTTTTCCTTCTCCAAGTTAAACATACCATTCTGCGCTACTTTTTACCCTTAGCTGGAGGGAGAATAATCGGATTCGTACCTTTCCCAAGGGTTTCAGCGCTATGTGCAATACAAAAAAAAGCCTCATCTATGATTTGAACTACTGTTGCCGATCCTATTTCCTTCGTTGATAACCATTACATGAAGCGCTCCCTTTCTCTTACGCCGATAGCCCAGCCAAGATACAGAGCTCTGACTGTGTAACTATGTAGCGAGAGGTAATGAGAGAAAAGATGGATTCATGTCCTTGTCAAGTTTATTAGAGAAAAGTGAAATACAAACATGCTCAACCAGGATTTGATCTCGGCTTGGCAAATCCATTCCTCATGATGATAACTATTACGGCACGCTTACCTTCATGAACATGTTGATAATTATGTGTCAATTTCACGTAACATTCTACATGGCCACTTACGTGAACGAGGAAATTAAACTGAGAACTATCCATGCTTCCTCGCACACAAATCTGTTCTTACCAATTTCGCAAAAAAAAAAAAAACAGCTGCTGTTTATTATCTTGGAACCTTCTTTTTTTTTGTTTTTACGTATATAGAATAATTTCATATATATTTGTTGTATTTTTTTTGCGATTTTCAAATTGACTTCAATTGTTCATGAATGCATTCCCGAACAGTAAATAAAATGCTCGTTCCTTCAAAAAATGCATGTTAGATGGGCGTCGTCTTAATGGTTACGATCGTCGGAAAGGAATATGGCGAGGCGAGTTCAAATCCAGGACGCGTCTGCTTGCATTTCATGTAGCGTTACTATCCTTGGGAAAGGTACAAATCCAATTATTCTCCCTCCAACTATTGGTAAATCGTAGGGAAGACTGTACTCTTTAACCTTGCTATGGCAACCGCTCGAGGAGAAGGAAAGCTTTGAATTCAAACCTTAAAGGCTATTACGATTGTGTGGCCATTTTGAAGCAGGAAGTGAGAGCATTTTACAGTGATGATCCCTTGTGTTATTTACTGTTAGGTAGATTCCTTGTGTTCCTTAGATTTAGGTAGAATCCTTGTGTGCTGATCCGTCTGTCCGTCCGTGTCGAATACGTGAAAAAAAAAAACAGATTTCAAGATCGGGGATTAAATAGTTAACTAAACAAGTATTCGCGCGTGTTGATTGGTTGGCTTTAATCCTTGCACACACGCAGTTTTTAAGTTTAAGTGGTGTATTCCAGCACAACTTATACCCCAAAATATTCCAACAAACGCCTCTTTTTGCATGAGTCAAAACTGCTCAGAGAGCTCTCCTACCATCACCCTACTCATCCTATAGATACAATGGCAATTAATCAATATCATTATTTGTAATTATTACATATTGGGTTTATATTACGTCCTCCATTTTCTTCTTAAGCTATCTTCCAGTGCCCAGCTCCTTCGTTCTTCCTATCATTCATGCGTCGCTGCTGTCTGACTGTCGTTGTCATTTTGTATTGCGCTGTTTTCATGGTTGACTGTCACTCCAACTGATTCTATGCTGAATGTTACGATTTTTGTGGCCATTTTTAGGTTTCAAGTGAGAGCACTTTACAGTGGAGATCCCTTGTGCTAAGGCTGATCTTTAGTGAAGAATTATTTGGTTGTTCCGCGGTGTCCCTTAGTTTTGTAAAATCCTTTGGTTCTTCCTTGGTGTCACTTAGTGTTGATTAGAATCCTTCGGTTGAGCAGAGTCCTTGGTTTCAGGCCCGTTTGTCAATGGCAAACGCGTGCAAATGAACGGCTTTCCAGATCGACGATTAAGTAGTTAACCTAACCACGTATTGGAGCTGTTGATTGTTAGGGTTAATCCACGTGTCCACACCATGTCTCTAAGTTTAAGCGATGGATACTAGCACACCTTATATACCAAAATAATCCAACAGTGAAACGCTTGCTTTGTAAGGGTTATTGCCGTTGGAATTGAACACGGCAATCCGAGTTTAAAAAAAATAGTAATTCAGTACAACCATTTTTCGTTTCGAGGTCCTGCAAAAGGTCGCCCGCAGTCTGAACTCGGAAGTGACTGCATACCCAGATCATACTTGGTTGGTTCTCGTTGATACGTAGCCAGCAAAAAATGCATGGTTGTGTTTAACACATGCTTGCCATTGTAGACCGCGGCTCTGATTTCAGTCTCGACACCGCTCCCGTAGTAGTTATTAACGTCGGTAGAGATAGGCTACATTTTAGGGTTGCAGGTGTCTGTACAATGTAACTGGGACAAAAGGGATTATTATTATCATTAAATTAAGAGAGGTAATTGGAATCATATAATATAACCATATAATTATGTATACATAGATTACTATGATTAGGTATGTTATACCAAATAAGAGCCTCACATCATGAAGTAATGGTTTGCAAGCTTATGTTTAAGACCCATTAATATTGAATTGTGGGTTCCATCCTGACTGCATGCCCCATACTTCCTAACTTGTGTCACATCATATCCGTGGCAAACAGACTGGATAAATACCAACTTTAGACCATATAATTGTTTGTAAAAATATACTTCAAATAAAACAAAGAGGGTTGAAATGATATGAAATGATCTGACCTAACCAAACCGAAGTCTCTTTGGAGTTGGTGACCCTCTCCCATTGATAAAAGTTCCTGCCCAGAAACATTTTTAGTGGTGTGCATTGGATTTTATAGTTCCTGTCTATCCTGTGGCTAATATATCAATGTATTCGGTCTTATTATACATTCCATTCTATCTGTGATTTTGTGCCTGAGTAGCCCTTTTATTAAACAGGGTTTTATTTTAAAATACATACTAAATAACTTAAATCTGCCTATGCCTCAAATACTTGAATTATGATTTGCAGGCAAGGAGGGAACTCTCGGAACATTCTATTATAAAATTGACCAGGAAAATCCAAATTAGGCGAGAAAGCAAATACAACTGAAATACTCTGGAATGAGTACCTCACAGACAAAGAAAGAAACATTTCTGAGTGGAATAGTACTCAGAAAGGAATCATTCTAAATACATACTCTGCTAATATGAAAATCATCATGAACAGCTGCATGTAAACTACTTTGGTCTAAACAAGTGTATTAATATATATGAAGGGTGCACAGGGAGACATAGCTGGGACATTTTAGTTTAGAACTGATATTGAGGGTCTAATTAATGCAGAAAGCAAAGAAGATTGTCAACTGCAGGATAATGCCCGCTTTTTCATGTGTGGGAGACTCACACTTTTTTCAGAAATAAAACGTCATATGACAGGTCTCATATGGACAAGAACCGTATAGAATTAATCTTTATTTCGTAGAACGTGTTTTAGTATGATATTTTTAGCTATCCAACTCCAGTTTTTTCTTTTAACGTAAAGATACACATCCGTAGCCACGCACACACACACACACACACACACACACACACACATATATATATATATATATATATATATATATATATATATATATATATATATATATATATATATATATATATATATGAGTTCTGAATCTCACTCACACACTTTATGACTGATCGGTTCCCTGCATGGTATATTTCAAGATTTGTCGCACACCTCTCAGCCCCTTATTGGCCTCAACTGCACAGAAATTAAAACAAAAATATGATTAACTTTTGCTATATTTATAAGATTAAGGATTACAAATTTTTGAACCACCCTTGTATATATATATATATATATATATATATATATATATATATATATATATATATAGCCATCACTATCCTGCGAGACATATCTACTCAAATAGAATGAGAGCAATCAAATCATCTGCAGGCTCGTTGTCCTTTGTTCTAGTCCTGAGAATGACAGCAGCAAGCACATTACAACTCTCCGTTTACTTTCATAAAAATCCATTATTACAGCTCTGCAATTTCTTCTTCTCAGACTTGTATTTTTAGCTAAGAAATATTTCTCCACAATAGATTCTAGGTGAATTCAGAATCGTGTACAGACAAAGTACAATCTGTGCACGTGATCGCGTTTGCTTGAAATTAGATTTCAGGAAACCTCGATATATTATCCGAAACTAAAGAAGGAAAAAAGTAAAACAGTGGAGAAAAAATGTTTTCAAATTTTGAGATGAAGAGAATTGTTCTGACAAACCAGGCAAAAGGAATATTTTTCTGTAAAGTCAGTCTAGCTCTTGTAAAACGAGTAATACTTTGAGGCACTTTATATGAAATTTACATTGCTAAAAGAAAACTTTCTTTAAAAGATGTCAGATTGAAAAGGCCTGTTAAAACAACATTAATTTTAATTTCAAACTGGAATTTTATCTACTAGATATATAAATTCTTAATAATATAATTCATGTAAATGTATTCCGACTCCGACTCCAGTTGAATCTACACTCCATATGTTCTTAATTTGTTAAGTTGTAGTGCATAATCCTTATTAATAGATTATAAAAGATCATCGTTTTACATCTATGATGAATTGTAAACACTTAATTACATAGAGGAGTCAGAATTAAAGTTAACGCTCGTATGAATTTCGAAAATTTGTGTAAAAAAAAACCTTTTCTTTAGGAAACATTTAATTATATGGAGAAGTCAGAATTAGTTCCACAAATCTTCTGATTTTTGTTTAATTAATTAATTATATCAGTTAATCAGCGAAAATCAATAAGTAAATTTTCTGTGATTCTTAATTATATACATATTAATCTATATGCGAGATTTCAAATCTGAATGACATGTTTTCGGAGTTATAACACGAGACGCACATACCATAAATATTACTTTATATATATATATATATATATATATATATATATATATATATGAATTTCGCTGATTTATCTCAAAAATTAAAAAAACTTTTTCTTTAATAACACGATGATCTATATTACATAATTGAAAAGAAAATGGCTAATGACGTGTTCAATCAATAGTTACACATCTGTTCAAATGTTTTTAGATGTTTGTGTTTTTTTTGTTTTTATTGTTTTATTAATTCATTTAATGATTTTGAAGGCATTCCAACACCTTTATGATTATCTAAAGCCTAGAGGTTAGGGAATCGCAGTCATTTTACGTTCATTTTCTCTGGAGTTGTTTCTTAAGTAAATGTATTTGTTGCACACAGTTCTTTCAAATACGATTTTCCAATATCATAAGATTTATTTTTTCATTGTAATGGCATGCCAACCCCTATGGGGAGATATTATACCTAAAGGTTAAGGAATTCCGTACAGTGCACATTTACATCTTCATTTTAGTGGAGTTTCTTAATTTCATCACAGTGTTATATGCTATGAAGTAGTCCTATCTGATAAGAATAATTTACAAACAGATTTACTTGACTCATACATTAGACCGTAAAAAGTATTATCCCTCTGTATCAGAGTGGACATAATAGTAATGATTATGAAGGGGTAGATTACACTTCCCAGACCTCCAGAACTGGAGCCCGAGCATTAGATGAAGTTTAGTGTAATACCCAGGTCCTCCCCATAAGCAATGAAGTATGCGTATTTTAAGTCTCACATGGTTTTGTCTTGATGTTTTGACGAATTCTATGAAAGTATAGCCATGAAAGTGTTTAACAAATGACCTTAATCCATTTCAAAATACGTATTTTCTGGTGATTTCATTAATACTATTAAATATAATTTCTGATGGTTAATATATGTAAAACTAAATAGGAGAGTAGTTATTTATTTATCTCTGTTGCTTATTCGGTTCCCTAATCACGACTCCACGTACATATGAAGAAATTTCCAATATTTATCATCCCGACTCATTCGTTTTTTTTTCCTTTTCTAACAGACTTAGTTGTGACAGGTACCGTTTTTCTTTTGTTTTTTGTTTTTTGTCTTTTTTTGTTCTGTTGAGTTTCACCTAAAATATACTACCAAACATCACCCGGGGAGAAAAAAACCAAGATAATCGTACCAACCAAAAGTGATCTATTGGTACAATATTTGGTCAAAAGAAAAAAATAATGTATATATATATATATATATATATATATAATATATATATATATATATATATATGTTCATACAAAACCAGGAAACTAAAGCCAATAAGTAAAAAGTGCTCAATACCTAAGTAGAGCAAATAATAAAGATAAACCTACTAATAGTTTCGCTTAGTGCTCTTCAGGGCTAAGATTCGACTACAGATTTGGAGTAAACTCACATTTATACAAATTTGTATAAATGTGAGTTTGCTCCAAATCTCTTTATTCGGATCATAGCCCTGAAGAGCACTAAGCGAAATTTTTAGTAGGTTTATCTGACTCATTAGGTTTATCTTTATATATATATATATATATATATATATATATATATGAGGAAAATGTAATTAGAATGAATCCGACAAATGAGGTAAAATAAGGAATGAAAGAACAAAACTCAGACAAAAATGTATTGTATATTTTGCTGGAACCTTAAGACTATTATCTAATGATTCAATAAAGGCGAGAGGAAGCGGAACTTAACGTTCCAGCGAATATATACAACACATTTTTCTGAGTTTTGTTCTTTCATTCCTTATTTTACCTCATATATATATATATATATTATATATATATATATATGTGTGTGTGTGTGTGTGTGTGTGTGTGTGTGTGTGTGTGTGTTCATCCCAGAATATTACAAACACTCTTTCATGCAAATTTTACTTTTCGTAAAGTTTCTCGATATATAAAAAGAAGCTATCAAAAATTATGTATATCGCCCCATAACGTATTTTTCTCTGCATACAGATTTATAATACCCAAGAATTTGATAATAGATAATAACTAAGAATATCCGTTTACTGTCTATAATTATGTACTAGAAAGTATAAACCCTTGTATTTATGCATTTATTTTTCATATAATAAATGTTTACAGTTTTCTTACTAATACTATTTTCTCTTTGTATCTGTGGTCTGTCTGTCTGTCTCTCTCTCTCTACCCTCTCTCTCTCTCTCTCTATATATATATATATATATAAGCAATAGTAATGATATTATGGATGATTTAAACTCATAACTTTAAGTTTCATGCTTACGCAATCTTCAGATTAGTCATCTGAAGATTGCCTAAGCATGAAACTTAAAGTTATGAGTTTAAATCCTCGATGATATCATTACTATTGATTATAAATCTGCTCTGCTTTATTAGCATTGAGCACCTTTTTATGCCAATACTTTTCTCATTTATTCTCTCTCTCTCTCTCTCTCTCTCTCTCTCTCTATATATATATATATATATATATATATATATATATATATATATATATATCATTACGAATTTTATTTTATCACTTATTTCACTTGTCGGAAAGTGCACATCTGTTATAATTAAGATAAAATCTTGCCGGTTTTCTTCAGTTTTATTCCGTCAACGGGAGTTCCATGCCCGGCGTCGAGGACCCCCCAGTTGTTGATAACGACTCCAAAGAAACCTTGATCTCTATTCACAAGAAATGTAACTTGCATGTCATCAATTATCAATGGCTTAATTAATGGTTGAGTCCAACTCGGTGAACATTTCATTAAAACCCTTCTGAAACGCTGCGTTTCGCTCTGATCATTGTGAATGTAAAGAGATGACAAGAAAGTGTTGAATGAAACGAAAGCTCAAACATGGTTCAAAATGACCTTGTACTTTTCTGATTCATAAAACTTTCACTCTCTCTCTCTCTCACTCTCTCTCTCTCACTCTCTCTCTCTCTCTCTCTCTCTCTATATATATATATATATAATATATATATATATATATATATATATATATATATATATATATATATATATAATATATATATGGTGTCATAAAAGTATCGAGATTGAAGCTCTATTTACCAAGATAGAAATAGAGGAGATTTAGGACCATATGCATCGACCAATTTTATCAAACTTATAATCTTTTTAGTATTAGCGACTTGGTATTCAATATTAAGTCAGTTTGCCGACCCGTTATGCACTCTATCATTGAGATTAGATTGAATTAGTCTCTGTACATTGATGGGTGACTGTTATCACTTGTTCCGAAGCAGATCCCAAAAGCCATTGATCGTTGGTTTTCGAAAGAAAGGGTATTTTTTCGGAAGTGAATGTAATAACGTGACTAGTGTTCGAACTCGCTTAATACGAGGTCCATGTCCAACACGTTAGCTACTAGGCCTAATTCTGCTATCGTATTTGAACATTCGTATACTGAAGAGATGTGTGATTTTAATTTGTGTTTGTTACTGGAAACGGCTACCCAGTGTCACTTAGGTAAAGGTAGGAGGGGAAACCCTGGTACATTGATTTGTTAAATTTTAAGATTTACCAATGCTGGACATTTTTAAACAGAATTTCAATACTATTTCTACGTATATTTTAATTTTTAAATATCTTTTTTTTTTTAAATATAAATCAAATCTTCATAATTTTTGCACAAAAAGTAAGAACTGGTGATATTTAATGTGGATATATATTTACTTTGTCATTAATCATTTTATTTTCGTAGTTTCATCCGGTCATACATACATACACACCAGTTACCATTTATATATGTATTGATTTGCCTTTAGTTATCAGAACAGCCCTGTCGTTGAGGCTTAGAATTAACATTTGAAAAAAAAGGCCCTATAGTTTTATGCGACATATGCCAAAAGGGTGTTCTGATCATGACACTAACGACACCCGGTTTTGAGACTCCAGTTACAGAGTCTTAGAGAGTGTATAGTACCCTTTCATTGTTTTTATTACTCTGACCGAAGTGGTAGTAGCTGCTAGGATCCCATATATGGGGGAGTCTCCTTGGCATAGTGGCTATCGTGCTGGAATACGGCATTGTAGTGAGTTCGAACTCCAGTTGCGCTATTACGTTCACTATGTGAATGTATGAACACCTTATCCAGAGTTAGGGGTTAAATAGTACCACTAGTGTTCTTTTATAAGGATGGCCTTAGTATTAAATAATCAACAAATGTTGCTATGCCATTAAACAAAGAAAACAAAACCGAAACCCATATACGAGTCAATTATATTTAAAAAAAACTATTTGATTTAGATAGAAATACTTAATGTCCTATTACCATCATATATAATATATAGCATATAGGTTTACTACATATCATAATACTCTAAATAAACTACAACATAAATATGGACTTACAAGGTACATGATTCTCTAACCTCTAAGAATAAAATAACCTGAGACGGGTTGAGATGTCGTTAAATCAATTAATCATCAAATCAATCGTTCACTTGCAAGAATTACGCGAAGCATTTTAAATAATTCTTCGCAATATATATTATGTTGTTTTCTAAGTGAATGTGGAAATATGACGCCATGAGGATTTTTCTTTGCATAGCCATTGGAATGTAATATAATTCTTCATGTTGCTGTATACATTTAGTGTTTTTATGGACATATAATCAGATGATCTAGCTCGTAGCAGTTGCTAGAGTATCAATACGTAAGTATTTGTATATTTGTTACATTTCCGGCATCCGGTAAAGAGAAGTCATACTTTACGGGAAGTTGTAATTTCCTAACACGTATGTAATGATACGAGAGAAAATCGACTCATACATGAATGTATTTGATATTTAACTAACTGAAGTCGATGGATAGCGATATTGTACGGATTTGCAAGCAAGAAATGGCGCTTACGTATACAGCTGTTCGGAAAAAAACTCATCCCACCTACTAATCAGTGTTATATAATTACTCTCTTTGAAGATTTCGATCGTTTTAGTTAGAAGTTGTTTCTAATCGTTCAGTAAACCCAGCTGGTAATGACAATTAATAAGATATGAATTATATAAGTGATTAAGCTAATGGCCCTTTTTTAGTGTTCAGCATTGGCAAAGTCTAAGTTAAGCGTAAGTATTTACATTTAATGCATGTTAAAGTGGTGTTTATTGCTTGGAAAACTAGGACAGTGAACACACACACACACACACACACACACACACACACATATATATATATATATATATATATATATATTGGATGAGGATGCCTAAATAGAGAACATTTCGGGCTTATAAGCTGCAGCACAATCAGGATTGTCCGATAGGTGTCGCCTAATGGTAGAGAGTGAATATGAATTACTTGGTTGAAAAGAGTGGTCAAAGTTGTTGTTATGGATATATGATGGAATGTGTTAGTTTATTTTGACCTCCAATCTTTGGGTAGTGCGTCCAATATAGCAAACATCGCATTTGCATTGGAATTTATAGATTAAGTAACTTTATATATATATATATATTCATGAATTAAGTAACTTTATATATATATAAATTATAGATTAAGTAACTATTATATATATATATATATATATATATATATATATATATATATATATATATATATATATCAAAAGTACTCGGACGATGATCGGACTAAATGATCGTAGGAACAATGCTGTGGTCCCGATTCTTCCATTAATTTTCAATTCCTCCGTTATTTTTTAAATATCGACTTCAACAGGTATCAAATCACCCTCGTATTCCAAAATTTTTTTTCAGTTTCTGCCAATGTCCATGTATTTGTTTATCTTTTCACTGTCTTTCATTTTTACTCTGTACTTCACTGGAACATCAAAATACACATGATTTCAGGTTATTTTCTTCTTTTTTTTTTGGTAATAAACACTAGGTCTATTCAACTAGTCGGGATTAGGTGACCGTTTGTAAATCCAAGTTTACTTTACGCCTCTCATTCCCTAGGTCACGTTCTGGTTTCTAGTATACTATTGAGTAGTATGGTCAAAATTAAAATTCTTGTGCAATTCTCAGTGGATCACATTTCCAACCTAGTCGTATCAAGACACCTTTAGTGCTAGTTTGCTGCAATCCGTGATTAAATCTTTCGTCTCTGTCTCCACATATCGTATACTTCCTGTTCTGTGCTGATATTATAAGATATTCAATTTATCTTAGATTTCTTTTCTTAGCCATGTTCAGATCTTCTCTTATGCAATTTCTCTAGTTTGTCACTTGAAGTATCCATATAGTTGTCTTTCTTTCCATTTTACCAATTTTTTGTTATTTTTATCTGTTTTTCCATCTGGTGCATTTGCTCTTACTGGCTGCTGTAATTAGTCTATCCTTGCTTTTATTGTATTTCTTGATTCATTGAATTGTTGAATAGACGCAGTCTTCAGCGGTGGTGAGTCCTTTCTTCCTTCTTTTCTGGACACATATAGTCTAGGACACATCCCAGGTGTAATGTTTCATCGTCATCAATTTCCCTGTCCGTCGGTCCACCTGTCAGAGTTCCTCTCGCGCATTTAAAGAATGTTAAGTCTATTTAACTTGGGAACAATCAGTCATGGCGTTTATTCCTTTAACAATAAGTCTGCTACAGTGCTTGGTTTCGAGAAATTCCGTTGTTCTTCTAAGATATTCATTTCTTATTCTTTCTCTCATCTCTGTTTGATAGTATCTGCTTCAAATGTTTACAACTACTTCTAATTCTATTTTTTCTAAATGTTCTTATATCTACCCAATTCAGTACCTCTATCCCTTCCGTTGTTTCACTTTTTAATTACGAACATGGCACATATTTTGATCAAGAGTCTAAGTAGATTCCGTATGATAGACAAACAAAAGCCGTTTGCCTAGTTAGAAAATAAATTTATTGATTATATTTATGTAGTGTGTGTCTTTGTGCGTGTGGGTGTAGATGTGGATGTGGGTATATATATATATATATATATATATATATATATATATATATATATATATATATATATATGGTGTGTGTTCGAACAAACACATCGCTCAAAATGCTTTTTGTAAAATCAAGAAAGTTAGCCGTCAAAGGAGGATAGAAGTTACAAATTATTATCTAATCTCTTTATATTGGTTTCATAAATAAGTGTAAAGTGTTTCATGTATTAAAGATACAATCATTAGATGAAACTCATGAATATATATATATATATATATATATATATATATATATATATAGTGTGTGTGTGTGTGTGTGTGTGTGTGTGTGTGCGTGTGCGTTTGCGTGTATCCATATATATACATATATATATATATGTGTGTTTGTGTGTGTGTGTGTGTGTGTGTGTGTGTTGAACAATGTTTATATGCCTTTTTGTTTCTTCTATTCAAGATAATTATATTAGATTAAATGTAGATAACGTAGATAGCATAAAAGTTTACATAATATTGTAATATTAATTGCAACATCTACTCGTACTTCTACCTGTACGTCTTAAATAGATCGGTTGTTGCCATTTTGACGTCCATTGAACGTATTCGATATTTGCCTTTTAGGTCTGATAACATTCATTATCTTATTTTTCTCCCATTATTACTTCGTCTTTGAGATAAAAGCTTGCCGAATTAATTAATCTTTTAATGTTTCCGTCGGTTTTATCTTGTCTTATATTTTTATTAGATAAAGAGAAATTAGTTTAAGAAACTCAGCTACACAAGTATTAGAAACGTGTGCGCACCACCATAATACATAGTCGACTTGTCCGTCAAGGGAAGGATGGGATCCAAGACGAGGTTTTAATCGGAGTACAGACGGATTAAATTTAGATTTTTCGTAATTAAAACGGCTAGTCTACCTAATATTATTAGAGGGCATAGGTACTGAATGAAATGCAAAATGTCACGATCAGCATTTGAACTCAGAATGTCGAGACCATTTCCTACGAGAATAATCTTTACGCCACGTTACTAGATGAGGTTGACTTAATCTACTCTACGACTGCTACCTGTATTTCTGGCTAGCTGCTACGTCAATGGTTCCGTAGCGACTCTGTATTTCAAAGTCTATGGAAATGGGAATTGACAATACTTCCTCGGGGCTTTCTGGTTAGGTTGGTCAGCCATTAGTCGGAAATAGTTGCCGAGTGTTGGCAACTCAAAACGACAATAAAATCTCCGTAAAAAAATACAAATATTTATTGAAACAAAATTGTGCAATAATAATAGATCCCATAGAGAATAACACCTTAGTTTTGGGAATAGGAGACAGTAATTGTTTCGCTCGGTGCTAATATGAATAATTACTGGTGTTCAATACTGCGTTCATGTATTTCGAGATTTTCTTTAGTTTACCTGAGGAGATGTTCTGGGGAGATATTCCTTCGTATTGGCTGGTCTGTTATCTCTCTCTCTCTCTCTCTCTCTCTCTCTCTCTCTCTCTCTCTGCATATCTATCTCTATCTATCTCTCTCCCTCTCTACCATTTTCACTCTAGTGTTGAACACTTTATAGGAGATGTCAACGCCCAAAAAAACTTCGACCTCCGATTGGTTCACCAATCATAATCACACTTGTCCGAAGGTGAGTTTTATTTAAATAAATCTGACCTTGCACTTTTTTTGTTTCTGAATACCATTCATTTTGCTATTGGATTAATACATTATTTCCGAGATAAAATCCGGAACACATTTCTAACCTTGAATTTGTTTTCCTTTTTGAGTAGCCACACTCAGGCAAATAAAATTATGTATAACATGCCTTTATTTATAATTTCCATAGCCAAGGTCGTAACCCACATTCCTATCAACTTATTTTGACAGATGGTTGATGGAATCCTTCAACTATCAAATATATCAAGTTTATTTTGGGGAAGTTTGCGGTCCCAAATGCAGCTAAGAAAGGAATAACTACAATACAAGGGTTGTATATTTTAAAAGGAGTTTAATCGTTTGAAAGGTTGCTAAAACTTATGGCTTTAGCGGGTGTGAGTCTCTCTCTCTCTCTCTCTCTCTCTCTCTCTCTCTCTCTCTCACACACACACACACACACACACACACACACACACACACACACACACATATATATATATATATATATATATATATATATATATATATATATATAAGTAACAATTCATGAACACTAGTCTTTAGGCAGAATTCTGGTTGTGTTAGTTGTAGGCTCATTCGTTGTTCGGTGCTGCTGCTTTGTTGGTTCAACCAACGTTAAGGTGGGTCTGTGTTGAACAGTTGTTTCAACCTTCTCTGTCGCTAAGGATTTCGGCCATCTGGTCTCTTCGACTATTTTTCTGTTCTGATGTATTCTAAGGCTTTCTCCCTGTCCGTATTTTCACTTCCGGCTTTAACCCCTTTCCGGGTCCTGTCAGGGGAGATTAAACCATATTTTTTATAGATTGCAGTTAATATTTATAACTTGATTGAATGTTGAATTGTCTTTATCTTGATTTAAAAAAAAAATATTTTCATCTGTTGGATAATGTTTATCTTTTCCATATTGAAGTTATGTTCTTGATTTAAAAGCAATATAATTTCCCTAACACTTTTTTAAACAACGGACGAAAGTTCAGATTTCTTCACACATTTTTTCTGCGATCATTATTGACTTTTCAGGGTAAATTTCAGGTTTAGGAATAAAAAAAACTACTTGTCCTAATATGAAATGTATAGTGATTGAGTTTACCTGACTAATTTTATTCTATTATGTTTGTTCATCTATCAGCACCTGTATCATTTATTTGTTTAATTCCATGTCAATATTCATGGGCTAATCCTACAGAAAAAAAAAGTGGTAGAAGTATGAAGTGTTCATAACTTTACTATTATAGGTATTAGACCCAAAGTGAACGTAATCGAGGTCGAACTCTCATTCTACGATGTTGCAGTCCAGCACATTATCCATTACGCCACGGGCACTCCCCATCAATAAATGTTGTACTATCTGTTTGTTTATGTTTTTTTTTCTTGTGTTTTATTTTAATGTACTTATCGGGAAATTCACTGCTTATTATATCTTTCGTAATTTTCCTGACTTGTTTTTTTTTTGTTTTTTTTTTTTGTTTCACGCACATTTCGTTAGAATGATCACATTATACGAATTAGCTGGTATTAGCTCAAATGTAACACCTTTATTCCTATAATGCATTAGGTTATCAAAAAAGGCAACCCAGCATAGGATATTCGGTAGGGAAAGACGAAGTCAATTTACGCAGAATAGCAACATTTAATAAAATCAACATAGAAGAATAACCGGCAAAAAAGTACACAAACTACTAAATATTCGTTTGTTTGAAGAAGTATGGAACCAATCGGGCACATATGTGGTTAGTAACTATGGAGCGAGGGACACGCATCTGTCTCGTTCCAAGTCGTATTGGAAAAAAAAGGAAGAAACAATTTTATTTTGTACCCTAACAGCATTGTGTAAAAAAACTACATAGATCATATTCAAAATTTAATTTTACGAAGAAAAGAACAATTATTGCCATTTTGTTTTGTTATTGACATCACATTGTTTTATAGTGCATATATATTTCGCAAGGATAGATGTGGCACTAGGTAATTATTTTTAAAGCGGAATTTAACAGAATGTTCCTTCTCATAGATCCGTTGCTTTAAGAATTTTAAAGATCCTCGTCTCTCCTGGTAATTACCTATAGAGGGAGAGTGGTTTGATGCATACCGTCCCCATGAGTTTTAGCGTAATGTGAAATAGAAACAGACTCGACCAGGATTTGAAATCTGGTTTTCAAACCGATTCCTTACAACAATAACCAATACACAATGAAAATATCCATTGTTTTAAACTGAATTTTGTCCGAATGCTTGTCCTCAGGGGCTATACATCCCAGAAGCTTCAGCCTGAAGTAATTACCTCGGGTATTGCTGCAATCGCATGATGAACTTCGAGGTTAATCGTGCAATTTCCTTTTTAAAACTGATACTGCCTGTCTAAAATTTATAATTGACAACACTGTCACCGGACAAACTTTCTCACGGTTGGTTCAATTTCCTAAAAAATTAAAGTATTTTCCAAAACTGTCAGGCTTTCTACTAACATTACTCTCTCGGGCTTTCTACTAGCATTACTTATTTTCAAGAGTATAACCGAGACATTTTATTCATCTAGTAATACATTTTTCCTACTCTGTGATGCATAAGCATGATATACAACATTTATAACAACAATAATGTTGTTATAAATGTTGTATATCATTATAAACATCGGGTATATAAGAGAGAGAGAGACAGACAGACAGACAGATAGACAGACAAAGATTAGAGAGGAGATGGTATTACTTAATTCATTACATTTTGCTGGTTCTTGCTGACTGCTTGTTGGTTCTTATTCGGTCGCCATTTTCTTGTCTAGTTAACTTCTGTCTAACGATTGGTCTGGGCTTAGCTTTTTTTAATAATTAATAAACAAAACTTTGTGTTTGCTTAATCAAGTTTTATTATTTATGAGGCCATGATTTAATTCCGCCGCGGTGGAGGGACTAACCCGGAGCACGTCTAACCTCTCTAAAGTCTGGGTCGAATCTAATTAACTCTAAACTATCACATGTCTGTCACAGCGCCCAAATCGCGCCTCTAAGGGTCAAGGGTTATTAACGGTCCCGGTAGTTTTCCTTAGGGTCTCCTTGATTCTAAATCAACGGACCCAATTCAAATTCTTAACTACAGGTCTGTACACAATTCATGACCTCTCATGAATTGCAACATAGATACCAACTGATATTTAATCGGGGCTGTTAATTAAAGCATATCAGTCCCATTACTGATCATATGTGCAATAGAAAACTAGATATACTTCAAATAAACATCTAAGGTTTCCCTGATATTCTGCAAAGATGTACTAGATTGATTAAGGTGATTGTGTGTAATGCTTATCGTTGTAAGAAAATGGGTACGGTGACCCGAGTTAAAATTCTGGTTGATACTGTTTGCATGTCATATGCCGATGATCACCTTGGGAAAAGTATTGACGATCAAATATTCTCCCTCCAGCTATGGATAAATAGTCGGATAGTAGGGCAGACTGGACTCTTTAACCATGATATTGCAACTAGTCTAGAAGAAATAAATCTCTGAATTAAAACATTTTAAACTTCACCTAAAATGAGCGTGTATTACATTTTGCTCATGCGGTGTGTTTTGTAACAAAGGAGAAACTCACGGTGTAATGGTTCTCGTTGTAGGAAATGGACACGGGGATTCAACTTAAAATCCTGGATGAGGCCAGTTGCATTTCCCATAGAGCTATTGCTTTTGGAAAATGTATGAAACACTGTAAATAGGGTTAAATAGTAGGACTGACTGGAAATTTACACCTAGGTAGTACAAACGATATAAACGAAGAAAAACTCAAACTTCTTAGCCTCTGCTTAAAAATTGACCTTGTGTCACATCCTGTTCGTGTTGATAAATACATACAATAATTGATTGTACAAACAAAAAAGGATCAAATTACTTCAAGTACACATATAAGTTGCACTTGTAAAGAAGTACATGTATTGTTTGTTTGTAACACCAATTAAAAGCTCAGTATACTTTAAAAACCACATATAAGAGTTATATTCTTAATGCCAAGGCTTACTGAAGAGAAACTCTATGAATGATTATTTGGCCCCAAACAATATTCCAGTTCTACCAACTCTCTCCTACTCTCATCATGTGTGTCCTAGTGGTTATTTTCCGATGTCAAATATCAAAACACAGATCGGTGTTCGTCATCTTGAATGTCTTAAAAACTGTAATGGACATAGCCGATCCCTACGACATAGGCAACAAAGAATCTCCTTTTCCGTGCATGAAAGACTCGAACGTCAATATGTATAATTTACATAACGTCTAGACAAACTCTACTAAAAGCAGGCTGTTGTTCACACTAAAGCAAAAAGAACCAGTCGGTGACAAGAGTGACAGTGTCGACCCCAGAGAAAATAGTGTATATAGTTCGTTTATCCAAGGATTTGAACCAGCGATTCGGAGAATAAAACCGTGTTTACTGAGAGTCTGTATCCTCTTAGAAGATTGTCCCGAACTTTTTGTGCGTTTGCTTTTCTTCAAGAACCAAGGAAGTGTAATATAAAAGTACTGACAATTAAACGTTTTAAGTTTGAAATTAAAGATGTAAATGAAGTTCCGTGCACAGCGTACACATTTCATATTAATGAAAACATTGGTTTTACACTTGTTTATTTTAATGAACAAGTTTAGCAGCGTCCACTTACCGGTTGAACCACAATGTTCTGGGTTTAATACCAGCGCTTGTCAACCCAGCGCACGAGTAGCACAACGTGTATCTGTACGGTAAAGTGTGGAGCTGATGATATCTGCGACGCGCCATCTCAGACGAAAATACATCTCCTTAGAATAGCGCTAGTGCAAATGGGGTAGATTTCCTGGCTGTCATGCTGATAACAATAGAGCACTCTGCCTAATTTGCTGACTTAATATGTAATAAGTATGTTGAATTAACTATTATTATTACTATTGTTTATTCAATGTTCAATTCTGCCTTGATTAATACAGCTTTAGCCTTGACATACCTCGCCAAACAGGTCGAGACAAACTATCTAATGGAAGTGTCCGTTGTAGACACCCTGCACAATTCACAAGAAAATAATCAATGATTTCATTGATCTGTGACCCCCGCAATGTAAATATCATCTGGGATTCGTTATTAAGTTGATAATAAAGATATGCAATCAGTAATATTAATCAATCGATAGATAGACAAAATCGTAAAATCGAACGAATTTCAATTTCCAAATCTCCGGTCATAAATGCAACTTATTTAATCAATTTTTAGACCTATCCTGTAGGTGAGAATAAATTGACATGAAAACAGCATGGACGTCATTCCAAATCTACGCCACACGAATATTACGAAACGTCAACTTTTACTACGATAGGTTCCTAATTAAAGCCTCACACTTAAGTAACGTGGGCGAAAAGAAATACATATAAAACCATTGAGGACATAATTCCAGCTTTTCGTGATTGAAATTATTGATTATCTGTCAGTACATGATTGACTGTAATAAATTGAATCGAGTGGAGGTAATTACTGCCGTTCAATTTAACGAAGGAAAAGGATTACTTATAGTGGTTAAGCTGCAATAAATTCATTCATATTTGTTTAGAAAAGTCATACAATCGACAGGTCACTGAGAGGGAAAGTGATATATGTAGCATGCTTTTCTGTTACAAACGTCATCGTGACTTTAAGGTAATATATGCTATAGAGATAAACAAATTATAAAAATAAAAACGGAATATCACTGGTTTCACTCCATTTAATGGAAATGGCTAATTTTTTTAGTAGATAACCAGAACATAAAAAAATGTTTAAATCTGTCTGCATTGCCTTCTACTAAGAAGTAAAATCGTAAATCTATCTCTCCATACGCTTTGTCGTATTACTACCTAGCTGTAGTACTCGGTGATACCCGGGAAACGTAGGCTTATTATTAGGCAGTTCTCAGAGTACGCCTGGGGATGACGGGTGCCTATACTGGATTTTCAATAACAATCCTTCCTAAGTGTTATCTAGAAGACACTTTTTGTGGAACTATCAATAGTTCTTTAATGATTCATTCATCCATCCAGTTTTCTTCATTCATAGTGAATAAGCCGGGGAAGTTTGGTATCATGTCAACGGGGGTGTTTTAAAGTCGATATCAGCCTGACAGCCAGGAGGTGTATCCCCTTTTCAGTAGCACTAGACCAAGGACATTGTTTTTTCATCTGAGGTGGAGCACCACACCTACCACCAGCTCCTCATTTTACCTCACATATGCTTGTGCTACTCATACAATATTGTATCGAACCAGGAACCTTGCGATGTAGTTGACATAAAAGAATAGCAAATTTACTGACAATGCGTTCAAGAACAAATACCGAACAATTGACGAAGTCATCGCAACTATTGAAGAAATTATAGCCGATTGAACACATTCAGACCCTATTCAAGCAACCTGTGTATCACAGTTTGTAAAGCCTTTCGAATGACTTAAGGAATTCAATAAAACGATGACCGCCTCCCACTATTGATGACACTAGTACCCAGCTGAATGACCTACAATAAATGGTTCGTCTCAAAAACTCTCGTGGAAGTATCAAAAGACGATCACTCGTGAGATTCGGTGATTTTCAAATTGGCAGTCAGTTACCAGGTGAGGGAAAAGTGACGACCTAAATTTCGGCGCTTACAAAACCACCCCTCCCCAGTAAAGGTGGGCAACGATTTGTTAAAGATTAGGTGTTTTTTAAATGAAATTTGACATGGCACTTGATATCTTTATGTTTTGGGACGTTCCAGATGAAAGTCCAAATATCGGCATTAAAGTGAGTGTGATTTTTCTGTGACCCCATTTCTGATTTTTCATTTCCAACCTCATTACGTCGTTACCACTTCATCTCGCATTTTTTCTTCCTCTCCAAATATGTTCGTGATTC
>CM042137.1:96848428-96858428 GCA_023376005.1 Doryteuthis pealeii | reverse complement strand
AAGATATTTCTTTGACAGGAAATAAGTTTCAAAAGAAATATATTACAAACTGATTTAATACAAAGGAAATGAAAATAAAATAAAAATCCTTGCAAGTTGGTTTTTGACAAAAGAAGCGTATTTCAAAACAATTCTTGCAAATTGTTCTATTAACACCTGCACTCATTTTGATATATCAAATTGAATTTTGACATAAAATAATAAAAATAGAGAATGCCTGATATAAAGAAGTAAGTTCTATAACTCCCACTAGTACCATTCCACTAATGAATATAGCACCATCGAATAATCCTACTGTCACATCTCTCTCCCACTCTCTCTCTCTTTCTCTTTCTCTCTCTCTCTCTCTCTCTCTCTCTCTCTCTCTCTCTCTATATATATATATATATATATATATATATATATATATATATACTATCGGTCATCGTCCTTGCAGCATTTAGAATCCGTACAGAACTGATTGATATACGCTTTGCTGCTCGTCATGATGTGTCCATGTATAAAGGTCTGTAGGAAAACGTGACATGACTTTGTCCTTGCTTTTCCAGCAGTTTCTAACGTGTAATATTCGACTTGATCTGGCGGTATGTGTCATATGAGGTAAGTGGCTACTTTCTGGTGGGGTACTGCTTCCAAGATTTTTTCATGATAGCATGCAGCATTCTTGCGTACATACCATTTATTTTTAATCTAAGTGTTTTTCCTTAGGGTTCAGGTAGTGCAGCCACAAATTATCACTGATACGGTTATGGCTTGGGAGAATTCTCATATCAGAGAGATCATATTTTTATTTAATCGATAATTCGTCTAAAGCAGTCCATTACATTTCTATGCATACATTGACATCGCTTTCTGTAGATGAGACCTTACTACCTACGTAGGTGCACTGGTCGTCTAATTTGAGAGGCTTAGCATCCAGCGTGGAGTTGTCTCCATTTTGTTTAAAAATGAATCTAAGGTTTATCTGAGTTTACATAGAGGCCAATTCCTCTTACCCTCTTCTCTAGGCCATGCAACTAGATCCGGTTCTGCTCATAGACTACAAACTACCTCCCAAACAATCAAGCACCTCACCAACTCATCCACACGTACAAATACTCCCAACACTCCAACATCCCCAACGCCGGCATCTACACGATCCTTTGCAACGACTGCAACAAATGCTAAATTGGTGAAATCAGAACGTAGTCCAACCAACGCGTCTATGAGCATAAGCGATCTATAAAAACAAACGATGAATTGAATACCTTATTCACACACACTGCAGACTACAACCACACATTCAATTTCAACAACGCAACTTTGATCAAACCCATACACAAGAAAAATCTGCGACGTCTATGTGAATCAGCAATTATAGCACACACCGAAACAATAAATCTAAGGCTTTTTAACCTTGACATATCGATCGCAAAAGCTATAATAAACAAAAATAAATCAAAATTGAAAATGGATAAAATTACAGTCCCATAAAATAATTTTTCCCGACAACTAAATGAAAAAGCTGACCTACACCTTCCATACTAACCAACTCCCACCCCTTTCCCTATTCACTTCACCTATCAAATGCCCTCTAACCCATCCACTTATCTACCTAAGTAGATCAAAGTCTGTAAAAATTTCCAAGCCAACTTAATACTGACCTATTTCTTTACCCTGTTCACTCATTTTGATCTTTTTCCTTTCTACTCACAGGATCAAAATTTCTAAAAAATTTATCCAAGCCAACCAAAGAATGTTGACCTAATTTATAGCCTACCATATCTCCTCTTTTGCACTAAACTACCTTACCTATCAAATTTCATCCAACAAATTCCACACATCTGATCTTATATCTCTTCCTACTCAGTCCAGAAAGATCTATTCCGACCAATCAAATCCTCTCAAACACTCCTGACTTTATCACCAAAACCCAACCCTTCACTTTCTTTAAAAACAAATGTATGATGCACAAATGTTTCAAATAAAAGACTGAAGAAGTCAATATACGACAACATATATCTCCTACATCTACGCGTTTGAGTTGTTCTTTGTTTACATTTTCCCTCTATTCTTTACCGTATATATATATATATATATATATATATATATATATATATATATATATACTCTTGTATTATCAACAACAAAATCTACTATACTAAACAATCATGTACTTATGCAAGTCTTTTCGTCCACGCGTTTCATCTTTCTCTAATATAAAGTTATCATTTCTTTAAAAAGGAAGTTTAAATTTTGCCAATGATTCCCGAAACACGAACAAATCAAAGCAAAATATGCAGTTAAAAAATATAAGATTTACCTGATTATTTCTTAAACAGATTTCCACTTCATTTTAATGATTTATTGAAAATGTTAGATTATGTAAAATATTTAAAAATTATGTAAAATATTTAAAAGATGCATATGAAAAACACGAACATATGTGACGCTTTTTAGGAAAAGTAGAGAAATATATAAACAATATTTTCTATAGAGGCAGAGAGAATATATATATATATACCTATTATAATAGATATATATCTATTTATCTATATACAAGTAATGCCTAAATGTGTGTCTTCGAGTAATATATCGAATTCACTCCGACTTATCGTGACAGATTCTTCTCATTAGCATTGATATATATATATATATATATATATATATATATATATATATATATATATATATATATATATATATATATTACTGGTTATTGACGCTAAAATGGATAAATATTTTGGAATTTTTAAGACATAATTCTATAAGAAACGTACAAAAAAAAACATTACATGTATATTTGTTTTTTTATTTGCATAATTAAAATCCAGATATTTATATCTTTCTATTTTCAAATCACTCGAAAACAACTTATCTTACTTTTTAGCTTTTTATTTCATTCATTTTCTTTGTCCTCTCACTCTCACTCTTTCTCGTTAGGACTCGCCGGTCTCTCGCTGTGTGTGCCCCCCTCTCTCTCTCTCTTTCTCTCTATCTATGTAGCCCTCACGTACTCACTCACTCCCCTCTCTCCTTATGTATCTATCTATCCCGTTCTCAGATATGATACACTGATTGTGTTGTCACTTTTTCTCGTTAATTTCTTTTCGTATTTGTTTTTAAACCGTCTTTCATCTGTAAGTTCACAGGATATTTCTAACACTTAACTTTATAAAATCTAAACTGTCACTTTCTGAATTTCGATAATTCACTCCCTCCCTCCCTCTCTCTCTCCATCCTCCTTTCACTCCTACTTTCTAGGTCTTTATTTTTTTTTTCAGTTTCACATACATTCACTGTTTTTCACAAAACAAACATGCAGCATTTATGTGACGGGGATTTAATCCATTATTCATGGCCATAAGTTTTGTTTTTAGCTCATCTTATTCCTTTTATTTTCTAATCGGTGTCACATAGACTAATCAAATATAACTTTTATTTAACGGCAACTGTCTGTACAGTCAGACAGCATAGGACTATTCAGCTTTTTAATTTGACTTTGTTTATTTAACGGAATACTAACACCTGATTAATCACACTAGGGAACAATCTTGGATATAATTTCTGTTGAGTTTCATTTTTCATTTCATTTAGACTAATATTGGCATGCGGATTTAAAAACTGCAATCAGTTTTCTTCTATCACGTCAAGTCTTTTTTCTCTACAGCTTACTCCCAAAATAGACATAATTGTAATGTTTGTCTATAGGTTATAGGACTGGTCAACTGATTGGATTGATTGTTTTATTGAAAATGATGGAGAATTATTCAGATCTATTGACTAGTTTGATTCTCAGTCAAAAACATCAATACATTTGTTAAGCTAGTCTATTTTACTCATTTTGAATTAAAACTAGTCGATTAAGACGAGCATTGGGCCTCATGCAAAATGTTAAAGCAGTGCGTTGAGAGTTTACAGATGTGGATCAAGGGAACATGTGATAAGTTGGTATTTGTTATAGATGTGATTTGAAGAGAGCCAAAATATCATTGCACAGACTGTTACTTTTGTTTCCTGAAAACTTCACAATATAACAAGAAAAAACAAACGTAAAATTGAGTATCCTAGTCTACCAACAGCTATACGTCCAGTGCCTAATTCAGTTGAAATCCCAGTGTGGGGCAGTAGAGCTTAAGAGTAGCACTGAATGGAGAGGAATTGACCTCTAAGATCTGACATCAAATCTGTTGATCCAAACATTCAACATGAGCCATTTTTGCATAAATATAATTATGTGCGCACGCTTGTATATGAAATTAGGTCTCTTGAAGAAATTCATTAAAGCATTGCCAATTTAAGGCAAGTGTTTCAAGTACCATATTTTGGCTTTTATTGGTCTGTCAATTGAAAAAATCAAGGCAGGTGTGTTTGATGGTCTACCGATTCGGGAAGTTATCAAAGATGAACATTTCATTGGGATAATGCCAGAAGACGGAAATAATGCTTGTTCTTTGATATTTCTTTACCTCGTCAAGACATTTCTTGGAAATACATGAGCAATGAATTACACTGTAATTAGATAGCCACAAAATTCTTGATTACAACATGAGCAAGTTCCATTTTCTGCATAGGCATCTTACTAACTTCTTGGAAAACCTTGATGTTTTCAACTATGAGCAAGATGAATGATTCCACCAAGATTTGAAATTCATGGTGGAATGGTGTCAAAGTATATGGGAGGTAAATATGATGGCTGAATATGGGGCATATAGGG
Organism: Doryteuthis pealeii; assembly: GCA_023376005.1. Taxonomy (NCBI): domain Eukaryota; kingdom Metazoa; phylum Mollusca; class Cephalopoda; order Myopsida; family Loliginidae; genus Doryteuthis; species Doryteuthis pealeii. The sequence goes on along the minus strand of CM042137.1, from coordinate 96,853,732 downwards.
AATTTGTCGACATATGGAACACTCCTTAAAAAAACTATGTGTAATGTTTACCTTACCTTCTTGCATGCACTTTTACTTACAGTAACAATATCCTTTGTTGAACAAGATGAATTTGTACAAACATTACAGTCAAGCAATTTTTTTCATTATCTTCCATTGTAAATTATTAAAACATTTTATAAAATAAGTTTTAAATTAAGTATCCTTACCTAAAACCAATAATACAAAACAAATCTATTTTAACCATAGAAACGTAATAGATATACAGATACTATACTCCATACAACTTAAAGTTAAAAAACTGGAGCGTCATTACTGGATACACTCAATATCAGCCGCAGCATACTTCTTTCATTGGAGGATACAGTTATTTTATTTAAATCCTTGTTGACAGGGCCGACGTTACAGGGAAATGTATAAATGAAAATAGATAAAATTTTGTAATATTTAAATGTGATCAATTCTCGTTCCAATATTCTTAAATTTCAACAGTATGTGTAGATATAACTCAAAGTGTTATATTTACTGTTTAAACGCCTTTTATTTCGAGTGAATAAGAATTGCCAACCCAAAGAGAGAAAATAACAGAATTTTCAGTTGTTTCAACACATGCTGTTAAAATCTGATTTCATTTGAACGAAAATTTGTCAGATCATGAGATTAAGTAATGATATGATTTTTCTGAAATTACATGTAACGTCAAAGGATTTTAATAATTTGAAACACACTATCTATATCTCTCTCTCTCTCTCTATATATATATATATATATATATATATATATATATATGCATGTTGAATTAAACAAAGACACATCTGTTTAACAATTTTATTTGTGATTTTTTCAAGTTTCTGGCCTACTTTTTAATATTTGGGTGGAATTCATGGATTAGTCCACCAAAGTTCATGTCCGGTACTTTCGGCACTTCCAAGTGCCATCATCATGGGTGATGTGTTCCAGTTTTTCAAATTATATTAATGGATGTGGAGGCTGAAAGGAGGAGAATTGATGGAAAAGGTGCTATAGGCATTTTAAAATGTGTGTACTGCATTGGAAATTAATTTTGTTTAAGGATGGTTTTAAAAAGTTGGTCAGAAACCTTTGAAAAAAATCAAATGAAATTGTTAAACAGAGATGTGACTTTTGTTTAATTCAACATGCATAAATGAAAGAATTCTGCCCAAATATACACACATACCCACACTTTCTCGTCACGTACTTAAAATAAACAAAAAATAAAAAATAAGCATACACACACACGCACGTGTGCTCACCCACACAGACACACATACACGAACGCGCACAGCGCACACACACAGCGAACACGCTCACAGACACCCAAATAAGAAACGATTAATCTATTCACATTTCCATACACACACTCTCTCTTCTTCTCCTTCTCTCTCTCTCTCTCTCTCTCTCTTTCTCTCTATCTCTTTTTCACATACACACACACACAACATAAAAAATGTTTGAGTGCATCCTTCAAAACCGTTTATCCTAAGCGTCTCATAAATGTTCGAATCTATTTCTAAGAACGCTAACTTTCCATTCAAAACATTGTAAACAAACCGATCACAGTCTCCTTATTATTCTGTGATAATTTTTTCTTTTTCTTTATATCAACAAAGGCCCTGAAGAAGATCTACTAAACAGATTGAAACACTGCAGCGTTTGCTGAACAAATACCACTCATTTTATTTGAACCTGTGTTTTTTCAATTTTTTCTCCATATTACATGCCGTCGGATTCACTTCAATTTTTCTCTTCACCCCCCCCACATATATAGTGATCCACAGATACGTATTTCGACTTATCAAGTCTCTGTAGTGTGGCTAGACATTTGTAAGCTACCCCTGCCGGGATTGAAATTCGGTCGATTCAGTGTCAGTCAGACACCTATATATATATATATATATATATATATATATATATATATATATGTGTGTGTGTGTGTGTTAATTATTGCTTAAATTTTAAGACAGATCCCTTTATCAGATGTCTTATTTACTGAAGGATATTTCCGGCTAAAAATATACTTCTCATTCTTTTTCATTTTTTTTTTATTTCTCTAAATCAATTCAAAAATATATATTTTAAAAATTCTTTCTATTTTCTGTCCACTTTCAATTATTTTTCGTCTTTCCAAATTTTTGAAATTCTTTCTCTTCAAATGTGAATGATTCTATTTCTACATCAATTTTTATCGATGTTGACATTTCATATTCTTTGTTTTTATGTGTTTTTAAACATTTTTTTTTTTACTTTTGATGTTTTTTTTCAAGATTTTCTGATCATCGATTGAGTTCCTATCAGACTTTCATGAAAATTGAAAAGAAAGGACACAACCACATTCTATTTACTTTTGTTTGTAAACTCTATTAACTTTACAGATGATTGTGAACTAAAAAGAGAAAACTATTTATTTGTTGCTAAAAAATAGTGGATTCTTTTTTTCTTTTTTAGCTGTAACGAACTGGACAAGTCTAGCCTCAAAATTATTTTCCTTTTTATGAAGATAAATATGAACGGTAACGACTTTGAATATGTTTGTTCAAACAAATTTTGAAAGCGGAAAAAGAAAAAAACAAAACAAATCGACCCTAATCATTAAATATGTAGTTACAAATATTGAATGTTCTTTTTTTCGAAATGTAGTAAACAGGTATGCGCATACGAGGAAAACAAGAAAAGGATTAAACCTATGTATTCGGATTACCTGAATAACATTTATATCTTTTATATGAGGGAGACCTCGTGGCGAAGTGGCTAACGTGCTGATGTGTAACGTCGTAGTAAGTGATTTCAAACTCTTGTTACGCTATTACGTTCACTTTCAAACGGAAAGGTGTGAAACCCCTCATATTTATGCGGTTAAATAATGCCACTATTGTTCTTCGATGGCTTTGGCATTAAATAACCCACGAAAAATTTACAGTAATCAGCTCGTTGTGAATGCTGGTTGTTGTGCAAAAGAACTCCCTGGGGCGATAAAAGTCAGGGATGGTTGGAAGAGAGAGAGAGAGAGAGAGAGAGAGAGAGAGAGAGAGAGAGAGAGGAGAGAGAGAGGAGGAGAGAGATACATTGATATCCGTGCTGTCAGTGTGGCCTGATGATGACGGTAACAGACAGATATATATATATATATATTATATATATTATATATATATATATATATATATATATATATATATATATAACTTGAAGAAAGCTTAAGTGATGCTCACTGCACCACCCGGTCATCAGTATGTGGAAGCCAACATCTACGTCAAGGGACCAGACTGCACGTGGTGGACTCAATCTTTTATTTGGCAGTCCCCTATCCAGAGATGGAATCCTTGATTCAGAAATATCTCTAAGGATTGGACGAGCCAAAAAGGCCTTTGGTTGCTCGAGAGACGTGTGTGGTCGGATAGAGCTCTCACCGTCAGAACGAAGCTTAGTGTGTACGAATCGTGTGTTCTAACTAAACGACTATATTATTCCGAGACTTGGACTACGTATCATCGACACATTAAAGCTTTGGAAGGATTCCTTCAGACATATCTCAGGAGAATCTTAAACATTGGGTGATGATCCCTCACGCCAGAAACCAAATGCGCTGGGCTGGACGCAACTGTTTTATGAGGAACTCCATTATGGTAAACCCCCGAGACACAAACCCAAGAAAGGTTTCGAGGATGTCATTAAAACGACCTTAATATTCTTGGCATAATATTTGAGGATTGGGAAAGAACAGCTACGAATCTTTCGGCCTGGGGAGACTATTTTATGGTGGCTGTAGAAGGTTTGAGACAATGCGGCCGAGCACTCCATCGCGAAGCGGGCTCTACGGAGTTGATACTTCAGAGTTCCTGGATACATTTCTCACATTCAGGGCTTACCTGTCACGGGCTGGTCTCTTGAGTCATATGCAGTCCCACAGGGACAGATGACCACGTAAAAAAAACCTGTGTCCACAAGCGAAAGCTTTTTATGTGACGGGATGTGTAAAACAAAGCTGGACTTCTGAGCAAAACACCATATATATATATATATATATATATATATATAATATATATAACTTATCATCATCATCATCATGTCACGGCCGGCAGCCCGGATATCCATGACAATCTCTATCGGTCATCGCTCTCGGGAGATCCCCTGTGCGGCACCCGGTATCCGCGCAAATCTGGTCAATGTATGTCTTTGCTGGTAATCCTTGCTTCCCCAGCAATGTCAGCGTGTGTTGCTCGCCTTACACGGATGGTTTGTGTGATATGAGACAGGTGGCCGTACAACTGTTTACCCGTGGAGTGTTGTTTCCAGGTCTTGTTTAAGATTGCACGCAGCACTCTTGTGCAGCTACCGTCTAGTTTATTCTCCAGTCGCTTCATAGGTGGTGCAGCCGTACAGTAGCACTGATACAAATACTGTCACGTTAGCTTGTCAGTGAGATCGGTTTTCCATATGACCGTCAATCTGTTTATGGCAGACCATGCCTTTCCTATGCGCGCATTAACATCCCTTTCTGTCTATGGTATGCGAATTGTTTTACCGAGTTTAGGAGTTTGCCATCGAGTGTGGAAATGTCTCCTTCATTTTTACAACACATGAACTTAGTTTTATCGGAGTTCACGTGTAGACCGATGTTTCATGCCGACCTTTCTAGACTATGTAACATGGTGTCGGCCTGTGCAGGTGTATTTGTACGAAGTGCCAGATTATCTGCGTAGTCCACATCCGTTATCGTTTGTCTCCTGCTTCTTGTCTTTTTTTTTGTGAGGCCTTTTTCTTTTATGGGGTCTAATGATGTTCAAGTATATATAAATACATATGGCGCTAGCGCATCTCCTTGTAGGACTCCAATGACAATGTCAAAGAAGTTAGTGTCGCCATCAGGTGAGTGTACCATTGCTTTGGTATTTTGATAGAGCATCTTATGGCAGTAACCGTTTCTTTGGGGAGGCCGTATGCTAGTAGTATTTGCTCCATTTTACCTCTGTGTATGGGATCAAATGCCTTGGAGAAATCTACAAATAGTAGAGTTGCCTCAAGATTCTTTGTTCGAATCCCTTCTATGATTCAATAATAGTCAAGATCTGAGAAGATGTGAATCGATTCTTGCGGAATCCGTTTTTTTTTCTAAAGATTTTCTTTACTTCGGGCCTGATGCGATTAAGGGGAAGTGCATTATATATCTTAGCGGCTATAGCAGTAAGGGTTATGCCGCTGTAATTTAAGCAATTCCTAGGTCTCCTTATTTTGGGGAATGGGATGATGCAACCCTTTGTCCATATATATATATATATATATATATAT
>CM042137.1:96835928-96843428 GCA_023376005.1 Doryteuthis pealeii | reverse complement strand
CGATCCCGACAGCCTGCTTAGTCTAGTCGCACTTAAAAGTGGGGTACGTCGAAACCGGAGTGTATGTGGATGATTGATATAGGATCTACACCCTAGTAGCTTGAACTCGCTGGAGGGGAATTTTGCTGACGTCATCCGATTACGCTTAAATTGCAAGGCTCTCTCCGGCAGCCTTTATATATGTAAATATGTATGTATCTATCGGTAAAATTCTCTCCCACATGGGATATATATTATATATATATATATATATATATATAGGCTTCATCAGGTCTTGCTGACCCCTCTCTCTCTCTCTCTCTCTCTCTCTCTCTCTCTATATATATATATATATATATATATATATATATATATATATGTTACCAGTCTCTATCAGTTATTTGTCCTAGCAAGTCTTCCACGTGGCATCTTTTATCCACACAGAGCCAATTGATGTATCTCTGCTGGTCGGCCTACACTAGTATGTACAGGTGTAAGTGTTTACAGGAAAAACGTCACTTATTAGTTCATGTGTGTGTTTGTGTTTTTCTTCGTGTGTATGTGTGTTTGTGTGTGTGTGTGTGTGTGTGTGTGCGTGTGTGTGCTTTCGTGTATAAAACGAACAGGCAAGGAATAAGGTATGAATTTAAAAAAAAAATTTTTCTGGGGAATATAAATACAGATCAAATGAATGTAGAAACCGTCCGAAGGATTCGGGGTTTCAGGGGCTAAACATGACACCACATCGGTTATCTTTCATTCAGACTGAGATTAGAAAGTATCTTGACCAACACACACCACTAAATAAACAAAAACAATTCTACGCACACGAGAACTCAGATAAAACGGAATTCATGTGTTTTAAACAAGATAGAGATATCTCCATATTGACTGGAAAGCCTCTCAAATTAGTAGATCAGTGGGGTAAAAATATATCATCTACATAAAAGGATGTCAATATACACATAGAAAGGGTAAAGACTGCTATAGACAGATTATCGCTCATATACAAATATAATCTCTGATAAGATGAAGCATTAATTTTTCAAAGCTTTAGCTGTGCCAGTGATACTGTAATGCTGCACCACTTGAACTGTTATAGCTGCACGAAAACATACTACAAATAAAGAAATAGCACAATAAACACACATGACATACGAGAATCGCGAAGACCCCACTTGTAATTACACAAATAAACACAACTGTCCTTTAAACGGAAATTGTCTCCCTACTAACGTAGTATACCAAGCCACCATAAAGTCTAAACAAACCACAGAAGAAATGTACACTGGTTTAACCACAGGCACATGTAAACAAAGAAGCCATGCACACAAGATATCATTATCAACAGAGTACAACACTAAACAGACCTATTTGGGAAACCAAAAATTCAAACCTAAACAGACTTGAAATAAATTGGAAGATAATGAAAATAGCACCAACGTATAACGACGAACGTGGTACGATGGGTAAAATTCATGGGAAATGGACTCGTCGCCCCGAGTTCAAATCCTGGATGTGATAATCGCATTTCACTTTGCGCCAATACCCTTGGGAAAGGTATGACTCCCACACTCCCTCCAGCTATAGATAAATAGTGGGGCAGACTGGGCTCTTTAATCTTGGTTAGGCAACCGGTCTAGGAGAAGAAAAACTTCTGAATTCAAACCTGTTGAACTCCGCTTAAGAAATTGACCTTGTGTCACATCCTGCTCGTGTGGAGGGGTTGGTAAATATATATATAACGACCCAAGTTGACTCTGCAAACTTGGCAAAAAATAGCAATAATAACATTCCCAGAGCAAAATAAGCTAATCAACAAACGATTCGAATTCAAAATACACATGAAAATAATTATTTATTAAGCCAAATAAGCTAACTAAAATGATGAAATGACTAAAAAATGTACATAAAACTTTATGTGTAAAAAATAAATACATAAACAAATAAAAAGTAAGTTGAAAACAATAAAAATGATAAAAGAAAATATAATAAAAACAACAATGACAATAAACACAAAAATGATTACTAATAATACATAGAATATTAAAAGAAACAATAAAGGAAACAAAAACAACGGATAGAAATAAAGTAGAAAATAAAGAAACAACAACGTAAACGTATTTTTTTATATCGTGAAATAAACAGCAGATCACCAAAAAAATAAAAAATAAAAATAACAAGAAAAGAAAAAAGAAAACATATATTCTCAGCATGCAGCACAAACACAATCATAAAACGAGTCACCCCTACTCACAATAACCGCCATACAGTATATAACGGCAAACAAAAAACAAAACCGGCCATTTGGTTTGAAAAATGCATAGGTGGGAAACTATCCGTTACCAACGACGTTTACTTCTTTTCCACGCAACTTACACACACACACACACACACACACACACACATACATATATATATATATATATATATATATATATATATACACACACACACACATACACACACACATATATATGTGTGTGTGTGTGTGTGTGTGTGTGTGTGTGTGTGGTTATCACCAATTCACTTAGTGAGTTAGTGGTAAAACAAGTATTTGCAGCATAATTAGTTGAGTACACAATATCAGTGTGAGAGTTATTAGATATATAATAATATATCTATACTAATAAATATATATTACTCTGGAAATTCTGTAACATTTGGTTTCATGCAGTACTTAATTCGTCAGAAAGACCCTGTCTGAAGAACACATCACTGCATAAAACACAGGTCGGGGTAATTCTACTGTAACACATACACATACATACACACATTCAAACAAACACACACACACACACACATATATATATATATATATATATATATATATTATATATACGAGATATTTAAGAAAAGTTAAAGAAATGTAACATTCTTCGATTTGAGGGGCATCGTCCACTATGAGTTCTTGTCACAAGGCCTTGCTTCGTTCAGTGTGCGAGAAGTGAAAGATGTGGCGGGAAAACTAGTGAGTGCTTCACCGTAACAACGCACCTGCCCACACTGACCAGACTATCCGAGAGTTCCTGGCCCAGAAGAACATCATTGTGCAGGAGCAACCTACCTACTCGCTCGACCTGGATTCATGTGATTTTTATCTACCCCTAGCTCAATTGGGGTCATCAAGGGAACCCGTTTTGAGGATTTGCACGACGTGAAAAAGGCCTTGACAACAAAGCTATAAGGAATCCCAAAAGATTCCTTCCAGGATTGCACGCAAGCATAGAAGAGAAGGATGGGAAAGTGCATTCGACTCCAAGGGGATTACTTTGAAGGGTATAACTTGTAGTTTGTAGTTTGTATTTGAAATACATTTTTGTGACACCAGTCCTGGAACTTTTCTGACATATATATATATATATATATATATATATATATATATATTAGAAACCACAAGGTTCCTAGTTCGATACCGGTCCCCGTCAACTCAGCGTATGAGTAGCACAGGGATCTGTGCGGTAAAGTAAGGAGCTGATGGTAGGTGTTGTGCCCCACCTCAGATGCTAAAAACAATCTCCTTGGTCTAGCGCTATTGAAAAGGGGATAGACTCCCTCGCTGACTGGCTGATACGACTCTAGGCCGCCCCGTTGACTTTACTTTTTACTTTATATATATATATATATATATATATATATATATATATATATATATATTTCTCGATATTTTCCGTGTGGCTTTATTATCATAATTTTGTAAACTAAAAATAGGTTTATTTTTCAGGTAATTAAAATAGCTCCTACTAATGTTTTGAACAGAAACATAGCCATCCCATTATCCTTGAACTGTCAAATAATACTTGCAAAAATCGATAAGCCTTATTACATATAATTCTGCTTTCTAGGTTTTCTCTCTGGGATGAATTCTAAAGGAACTCTCTTGTGGAGTCTTTATGCCATGACTTTTGCTGTTAGCACCAACTGGCAAGGAGGGGGAATCAATTCATAACTAGCTTCGAGCACCTACAGCGCCGAAATGCCTAGGCTGCCGATAACGCCCCAAATACTTGACAATAACTTATATGACAGAATTAACGCAACCATGTGGAGGGAACCCACTGCAGCTTTGAGTGACGATTATCCGCGTCTGCGGATGACGATACCTCGAAGGTCTTATACTTGAGAGACGTTTAATTTCCTTAAGGATATTAATATTTCCATGAAGAGTTTCCAATTAAATCAAAGAGCAATGCCTTGTACGTCTTTTAAGAGTAGCAAAAAGTAAATAATCTGCTGTTCAATGAGCGATGCCACAGGCAAGATCCAAAACATGATTTTGACAACACATTCAGTTAAACATAAGCTGGGGAGACGCACAGTTCTTATCTAAATTTGTGAGTGACAAATTTGTTTACATTTCTCGAAATATGCAATGCTAACAGGGATGGAGCTTAACGGTTAGTCTTTGTTCTGGTGACGCTAGAAATTCATTGAGGACACCAGACCCCCTCGTCGGGGACAACCCTCTCTACAGTCAATTAAAAAAATATTACCGTACTGGTCTTGTTTAAATCCGTGAGTTACAAATGTGTTTTCATTTCGAATTAAAGGCCAGTTTAGTTCAGTCGGTAGTGTTCGGCTGGGAACCTCAAGGTTCCTGGGTTGATACCGGCTCTCGCCAACTCAGCGTGTGAGTAGCACAGAAATCTGTGCGGTAAAGTGAGAATCTGATGGTAGGTGTGGCCTCCACTTCAGACGCTAAAAACAATTTGATTGGTCTAGTGCTAGTGAAAACGGGAAATACTGCACCGCTGTCTGGCTGATACCGACTTTAGGCCACCCTGATGACTTTACTTTTACTTAATTTATGCAATGCTAACAGGGATTAAGCTTAATGCTGAACCGTTGTGCTGGGGAGGCTACAAGATTTGTTGAGGACACCTCGTCGAAGACACCTCTCTATACAACCAATTAAACAATTAATATAACCGACTATTAAAGGTAGAAAATTAATATCATTATCAAAAGATTTTATTTAATACAATATGGGGACAGAGCGTTACTGTGAAGTATGTATGAGTGGATAAAGAAACTTTAAACTGGCCGAACAAGCGTGACGCACGAAGAAGGGGCAGAACGCCCGATAACCTATACTGTTGATGAAACGATTCAATAAGCTTGTGACATAGAGTAATGGCTAGCATGCGAGGTATCAACGATAAGTTAGCTTCAGATTAGAAATGGTTCTGCCTATGAAATATTCCACAATGAGCCCGGCTTTCATTAAACAAGGGTGAATATAATTTTTGAATCTCCCTGGTATGTTCACATTGTGTTATGTGTCTTTTTCTATAAAGTGCTTCAATTCAGTTAATCGTGGTGAAGTCTTGTTCTGTAGGCACTTTAGATTTAATGCTCAACATGTAAAAGGAAAAATAACCAATGGGTTTGAGGGAAGCAATGAATCGAGAAAAATTGGCATTGTCGTACTTAGAAACTTGCAACTGTTCTTCGCATTCAAATGGCTTAGCCAATCTTACTGCTACTTTATCTCCCTTTGTCAGCTGTTGTGTTTAGAGTTTTATTGCTGGTAAAGAGATATGTTATTATGGTTGTAAATAACTTCATTTAACATGTCGGTGTGGTCTCTTTCCTGAATTGCTAATGGCTGTTATCATAACAAAATTGCCACTAGCACTATAATAAAGCACATTTTGGTCAAAGAAAACCTAGAAAGCAACTGTTACAAAAATAGAGTACCACGGATTTTAGAAGCAAGTTGGGAGTACAATTTTTGCTATCGAATTACCATGAGAGTGTTTAAAGTAGTGACCCAGGAGAAATATATTTCCAGTTGGGGATATACAATTAATAATAACATGGCATTGTCGATGTGTTATGATTTTATCTGAGAGAATTGTGACTAATAATATGTTTATTTTATTTTAGAGATCTAACCATTTATTTTGAAATATACAACATATAAAAAGAAAATATAATTTCGTTTTTTGTAGAATGGTATGTTGGCAAGTATCAAGCGGGCAAATGTCCACTGAGTTTGAGATTTGATGAATTGCATTGAGAAAAAATGTACTTCAATATATTCTAAAAAAAACACGGTAATTCAAGTCTGAGACGACGTTGTTTCATTTGAAATAGCGTTAATACCATCTGGAAAAGTATGATTCTGACTATTCCCCATCTATCTATGAATAAATAGATGGGCAATATCATCAGCAATAAATTGAATAAATGTCATAATTTGATCATAGTGTATGATGAACCTATTAAAGTGTATAAACTTGGTCAGTTGGTTCCTATTCATCAGTGTGCTTCTCAACTTTTCAAACAGTTGTCCTCTGCTCATCATTGTAGAGTAGATTTGCTATCGAGCAATTCCTGGATAAATCATCACCAGTGATAAAATGTAGACTGTAAATAATCATATCCCAGGAATACGACAATGGTTAGTACAATATGATAATCTAGAATCAATCGCCAGGCCATTGCTACATCTTTAAAAAATAATGCTTTGTGTTTGATAGGGTATGAAGAGGGTCGTCTACCATAAACTGCTAATCCCATGCAAAAAAAGTTAATGTATTATCATCAACTAAATACACGCCGGTGTCATAGTTTTAAAAAGGTACCAGAGAGCTATAGTAAAATATATGGAGAAAAAAGTAGAGACATGAATGTTGCCTTGTTTAACCTCGATATCGAGATGGAGATAGCTTCCGAATGTAAGTCGTTGAAGTTAACACGATCTTTTATGTCACGATGGAATTGCATTGACCTGTTGACAAATTGAGTTAGACAGCTAAGTTTGCCGAGGACTGTCCACAGCGCGGTCCAATTGACAGTATAGAAAGGTTTGTTTAAATCAACAGAGATCCGGTATTGAGCCACGCGATGTTTGAGGAATTTCTCCTGGAGTTGACGAGCAGAGAAAATAATTTCCATCGTACCATAACCTGATCTACAGCCACACGAGATTCGTTTTCTTAATGATTTAAACTATTTCTGAGACTTTTCCGATAGCCTCCTGAAGGCTTTTGTCTCTACATATATAAGAGTTCAAATCTTGGACATGGTAATTGCATTTCACTTAGCGCTAATACCATTGGGAAAGGTATGAAACCTACTCTCCCTCCAGCTATGGGTAAATAGTAGTGCAGACTGGATTCTTTAACCATGGCTAGGCAACCAGTCTAGGAGAAGGAAAACTCCGAATTTAAATCTGTTAAACTCCGGTTAAGAAATTGACCTTGTGCCGTATCCTGCTCGTGCAGAGGAGTGGGTAAATATATATATAAGACTGCGATGGGTAAATCGTCACCATTTTAAATTTTTAATTTCAAGCATGCAATTAATTGTTTCAGGTTTTGTGTATTGTGTAACTAACCACATTATTTGCGTACTGTCACTGAGCAGCATCATGGACCAATTTTCTTTCCAGACATGCTATACTGTTTGTCATTCACACCGGATGCTCCAAGTTCCCAGACTATGTTGGTGTCAATCTGAAGACAGTGCAGCAGATTCAAGAAGTGTTTGATGAATCCAATGGGTTTATAAAGG
>CM042137.1:96820928-96830928 GCA_023376005.1 Doryteuthis pealeii | reverse complement strand
GAGATCCAGGTGATTGAGTGTAACGGTTATCGTAGAAAGAAATGGACGTGGTGACACAAGTTCAAAGTCTTGACTAAGCTGCCTGTATATCTGTGCAAATGCCCTTGATAAAGGCATGCATCTGTCGCTTCTTCCTCTAGATATAAATACTAGATACTAGATAGGTAAGAGTGTGGCATAGTCAGTCTTCGGACCTTAATCTTTTATAAAATCTGTGGAGGTAACAGAAGCTTTGACTTTCCGAACGACAACCTACAAACCTTATTGATTTTAAGAGGATCTGCAAAGACGAGTGGGTCAACATCCCCTGTGAAATATATAAACATTTGGTAACCAACAACAGGAAACGCCTAGCTACTGTGCTTGCCAACAAGAGTTTCTTCACCATGTAATGAGTTATATTTTTATGGGCTGAAATACTTATTTTTTCAATAAAATACAAATAAATGTTCAAAAATTGATATAATGGGATTTTCTAAAACAAACTTTTTCATTTTCTATCTCTCACTTTCAAGACGGACCTACCCTGAAGATTATACACCATTCCTATTTTTTAAGGTGGCAAACTCAGAAAATCAGCAGGGGGTGTGTGAAATACTTATGTTCCCTACTGTAAGTAGTTGTGCAGAATAGACTGATTAGGCTCGATATGGAAACCAGTCGAAGAGAAATTGAACTGAATCCCAATCAGCTGTACTTTAATATTGACCTTGTGTCATATCCTACAATAAAAAAAGTTATTGCGATGGTTCATTCTTTTCTTACGGATCCTAGTATAGAAAATATGCTTGTAAAGGTGTCTAAAAAGCTGTAAAATTGCTTTGAATGCATTTATTCAGTAAATCGAAAAATACTTTTATTTTTTTTATATTTAAAACCTTTTTACACATTAATAAATGATTTAATTAAAATTTCATCGAAAAATAAATAGTTTGCCGAATCTCAATTAAATTCAATTAAATCGTTGGCGCCGGCATTAGAAAAGCGTTAGAATCTAAAAAAAAAATGCTAGACTAATAGAATCTAAAAGTTTGCTAAAACTTTTTGTCTAGATTTATTCTGAGTATTTCAATTTTTTGTGATTTTCTATAATATAAATGTTACTCGGAAGTCGAGGTAAATGTTTTTAAAATTAATTGGAGTTTTCAGAAGAAAATGTATTAGATATTAGATACATCGTTGGTATGTACAAATATGTGACTTGGGAATCTGAGATAAATAATCTACAATGTTGGTTACTTAACTTTTTTAAATGCTTTTTTCTAAGCTGCTGTTTGTGTTTTTTTTTGTCTAAATGCTTATATATGAATTTAAGTAAGTTATGATTTTTTAAAACATGATATTTTTATTGAATCTTTAAATTTTAAATTTAGTAAAATACGATATTTTATATATAAATAAAGTTGTTACTAACCAACTTATATAATGAATCGATGGTGTCTAGAAGCTTGCTGTCTTGAGAGATTTGTGCCAGTAGTTACTTGCCTAATGCGCTCGTCACAAGTTTGCAAGTAAGGGGCACCTAGCAAGGATCGAAATCACTATTCAGTAGAAATGGATCTAGCAAGTCTAGCGTGTGACCTACTGCACCAGGATGGTGTAACATAATAGTGGTAAGAACCAGGAATGTAATCGTATTTGTAAATTAGCACATAAAAGTTTTTAGGAAGAAATATATGTAGATTAGAATGGAAAGGGTTAAGGATGAATCATTATGAAGCTACATGGCATTGATTCTATTGGTCATGATTTAAGACGTGACGAAGTGGAGGAGAGAAGGAGTGACAGGTGAGAATCTGTGATAAGTCCGGTACAATACGCTGAGAGAATGAGACGTGGACAGTTTTGGCTTAGGAAAATAAAAATCTCATCAGAAAAAGAAGTGTCTGCGTGTTATTATTAAAAAACTCTAAATAGCACAAGGCAAGATGTCCCCCAGCACCCCGAATTGGTTTCCAGATCCTAAACAATAAGGAATGGTCAGCATCAGCTCAGCAACCAAGATTTGAGCCACTCCAACGTAGTACTGGTCCAGAGATAAGTATACAAATATTATTTTACTATCAACACGTCATCACTGCTTTCGAAAATGAGAGCTTAACACCACAATAGGACTCCCGTGGCTTTGTACCAATGAAATGTAAAGTCAGTATCTTCACTTTTTAAATGGACATTTTTTGATTAAATAAAGGATTCTATAAGTGCTGGGCCGGGTTAGCTCAGTCGGTATTCGGCTAGAAATCACAAGATTCCTAGTTCGATACCGGTCCTCGCCAACTCAGCGTTATGAGTAGCACAGGGATCTGTGCGGTAAAGTAAGGAGCTGATGGTAGGTGTGGCGCGCCAACTCAGATGCAAAAACAATCTCCTTGGTCGAGCGCTAGTGAAAAGCAGATAGGCTCCCTTGCTGATTGATACCGACATCAGGCCGCCCCGACGACTTGATAAGTGATGTGCCCTCTCGCCTACATGACAGCTTCTTTTCCCGAAAGAACGGAAAATAGATCTTAGAGGTAAGATTTGATGATGATTTTTTCCTGTTTCTTTAAACTAGTTCTCAAAAAAAATTTGTGGAATAGGTTTGTTTTGGTTTATTTGTTTAGTATATCAACCTTCGTGGGTTATGTAATGCCAAAGCCATCCCCATAGAAGTATAGTAGAGCTACTATGTAAAACATAACTGGGATATGATGGGTTCATACCTTTCCCAATAGTATTAGTCCGAAACTGAGAGTAATAGCGCAACTTGAGTTCAAACACACTTACTACTATGCTGCAGTTCAGCATGTCTTATTCCACTTATTTGGATGGTTTGTAAGATGGGAGGTCAGTGGCCATCCATCTATTGTTTTGTTGCGTATTGCTTCCACTATTTGTTCAAAAAGCACGTATCATTCTTGTCTAGTTGCAATCTATCATTTTTCCTAGTAGTTCAGCCATACATTAGTATTGATACGGCTATAGCTGGAGCGAATTCATGTCTTATTTAGATCAGATTTTCATATGGTCCATATAGTATGGTGCTTTACCTATGTGTGTATTAACATTGCTTTTAGTAGAGGAGAAATTTCTGAGATATACGGACTGGTCTACTGATTTCCTTTGCTTGCTATTTAATGGGGAGATGGTATCAAGTTGATTATTCATCAGGGCAAATAAGGAATGCAATATTAATACTGACAGATAATCATCACAAAAGCAAATTTCAGATTGCTGTTTTGCAGATATCTCCAAACATCTAAAGTCTAGTATTAAGAAATCCTAAAGCTCGTAGTTTCTTTTTATAATTGTGTTGTCGTATACCCACATAATACGTCAAATATATAATAGAGAGAGAGAGAGAGAGAGACAGACAGACAGACAGACAGACAGACAGAGACAGTCAGTCAGACAGATAGAATATATGAGATGAGATGATAGATGATGGTTTTTGTTAACTTCTGCTTACTGGTCCGAACTCGATCGCCATCTTCTTACATCGATCTAGTGGGCTTCTGTTAAGGGTTGTTTTTACTTTTTTGCTGATTTCTTCGTGTTGGTCTGGTCATTGCTTGTTTTAATATTAACACAACAAACAAGACCTGGTTATTTTCTCATAAAGATTTTATTTCACAACCATCCCTATATTGATTCCACCGCGGGGGGAGGTGGCCAACACTCGTAGTGATTGACTTCGAATCCACTCGCACTGAAATATGCCTCACATCTGAAACTAATTATCATGCGTCTGTAACGGCGCGTTTTCCAAGAGGTAAAGTAAAAATATTACTACCAGTCAATGACTGTCGGGTATATTTCCACTGACCCCATCATTCTGAATCTAACGGACCCTAATTCAAATATACTACCTACAGGTACGTATAAAACTCATAAGCTGCTTATGAAATTATGTAACAGTGTCCTGGGTATGAATCCGGTGGTAAAATGGTGGTGAAGCTTCCAATTTGAGTTTTGAGGAGTTTACGTTACCTATTCACTGCCATTTCTCCCAGGTTCAATCTGACCCGAAGTGCTAGTATCTCTTAATGTAAAATATTTCAAACCAATTCATTGATACACATGATGTTAATGAAAAATTTAACATAATAATGAATTTGTTGAAATAATTTTTATTAACTTCATATATATCAATGAATTAGAAGAAATAACTTCATGTGTATTAATAAACTATTAATACACATGAAGTTATTTCTTCTAATTCATTGATATATATGAAGTTAATGAAAATTATTTCAACAAATTCATTTAACCAAACCAAACAAAAATATTTACCAACAAACTGTTAATTTACAAATAATGTATACAGAAAACGGTATTTGGCAGTGGGTAACCCACAATGGTTGCTATGCAATTTTTAAAAAATAACCTACCTGCCAATCAAAAATATGTTCATACATGTGTATGGAAGAGATATGAATTGTATTTGTTTTATTTAGGTGAGATTCTCTACTAAGATTTCAAACATTTTTGTAAATGTGCGGCCCGATTTACGATGCCCAACATATTAAAAAACTACATCCTCGAAAGGTTTGTCCATGCTCGCAGTAGAATATAATTTCCTTGTCTGTAATCGCTAATTTTCCTTCTGTGTATCAATGGAATTTCGAGAATCCCCCGAGATTCTCATTATAACCAATGGCTAATCTACGGAGACTAATCGGCAATAGTCAGTGTCTCGTCAACAGCCATTTTCTTGACAGGAGAAACGAAAGCAAAGAGGAGACAATGAGAATAAACGTTGGTTGAAATTTGTCACAAACCAGTGGTTACTAATTGCAGTGTCAGAGATTTAATTAGATGATATGTTGAACATATTAAATGCCATGGCATTCTATCTTCAATATAACCACATTCCTTATATGTTGTTTAAACTGGTTATTTAAAAGCGAATATAACATCTCACTTTTCTCTATTATATAACACCCAACAATTCTAAAGAAATATCATCAACACAATATACAGTTTATTCCCTTGTGACCTGAATCCCCTCAAACTTGAACATCTATTATTCTTTAGATTTCTTGTCTTTTTTGTGTCCTGTTGTAATACTTTTTAAAAAAAAAATGTGTTGTTTAGTTTAACAAATATTAACGTACACATACATTTTATGGAGACTTGTGGTGGATTGGTCATTAACATAGAAAATGACTCGTTGACCCGCGTTCAAATACTGGACAAGGTTTTTTGCATTTCAAATAGCGCTAATACACTTGATAAATGTATGCATCAAACTACTCAACTTCCAGCTATAGGTAAATAATAGGGGAGACTGGGCTCTTTAGCCTTAGGTAGGCAAGCAATTTAAGAAAAAGAAAACTCTGAATTTACACCTGTTAAACTTCGCTTAAGTAATTGAAAAAGCGTCACATTTTACTCGTGCGGAGTGGTAAACACAAACACACACACACACACACACACACACACACACACACACACACATACATATATATATATATATATATATATATATATATATATATATATACAATGTGTCAAAAATGTTTCGAGATTTTCTGTACTTATTGATACACTTTGTATTCTGAAACAAAAATAACATTCCATTCATTCTTCATTTCTATCTTGGTAAATACAGCTTTAAACTTGGTCCTTTTTTTTACTTACTGGGATGTTTTAGTGAGATATTGGCCATCCATCTATTGTTTCGTAGCCTGTTGCTACAGCTTTAACTTGGTGCATTTTTGACACACCTTGTTTTCTGAAAACAATAATGAGTGGAATATTTTTTTTTCAGAATACAAAGTGTCAAAAAGTACAAAATATCTCGATATTTTTTCGGCACACCTTATATATATATATATATATATATATATATATATATATATAATATATATATATATATATGTGTGTGTGTGTGTGTGTGTGTGTGTGTGTGTGTGTGTGTTTCCCTCAGTTTGAGACTGTATTACAACAGCCAGGATCAATGTAATACAGAGAAAACAGGACTCACTGTTAGACGTCTACATTGTAGCTAAGTAAATATTAAAGGACTCGGAACCCTTTGCAAAAGTAAAGATTGCTTAGATTTAACAAATCACTACCAGAATTAGGAACATAATAAGGAACAAATATCTTCTTCAATTTACTCAGGGGCACATTTCTTCCTATTCCGTAAGATCTTTACTCAAGAGTATTTGATATGGGATTCATTAGTATAAAAGTAAACAATTCGCTGACTTTTCTTTCCAAATAAAATCTTTTTTTAAAATCATTTTCTTTTTACTTCAAACTTTGCTTGATTTACAGAGATTACTTAAAACGTTAAGAAAGTATATTTATTTAAATTAGATTATATCTATGATTCTAAGCAACGTTTATCTTCGATTTTTTCTGTCATTCATTTATTTATTTTATTTTATCTGTCTCTTTAATTTGCTTTATTTAATTTATATATGTAATTTACTTCATGGGGGAAATAACTAACACGTCATTAGATAAAGAAGAGAAAATTATATTTTTCGTTCCAACTCATGTTTATTTAATCTATTTAACAAATATGATTACATATTTGGGGAAATATCTAACACAAATATTATACCATATTGGTGTCTCCTGGGATTCAATTAAGAACACAGGTCGTACAAAGATTTTACAAGGAATCCTGTAATTGTATTTATAGTTATCCCTGAATTCATTTGGTTCCTCTAGGGACCAAAGGACCGGGTGTGTTATGAGAAAATAGAGTAAAAATAAGTGTCGCTTTATTCCAAAATATTCTAAAAACGTACTGTAGATCCTTTCATCGTTCTACAACGAGTTCTAAAATAGAATAAAATTTTATATCTAAGAAAAATTTCATTAGTAATATTTTAACAAAACCACATCCTCCGAAAGGTGCACCATACAATGGTGAGCAATATGAAATCTAAAAAGAGTATACTTAGATTTAGCGGGATACTATATCACCTGGGCAATATCGGGAACATATAGCTAGTAGTTAATAAAGCATAAGAAAAAGTTATTTTCCGTTCAACTCTTACAGATATTTACAATAGTTTATATCAAGAAACACATCATAAAGTTGTTCCTGACCAGATTGTCAGTGATGCTATCAAAGATTAATTAGGTGATTCGGGTCTTACTCATACTCCCTCACCTGGGTGATCCAACTGGTGTTGATCAGGGACCGGTTTTTGGTCAGGTACCGAGATCTCAACAGCAATGTGGCGGACCTTGAGGCGTTTTTAACTATGAAAAACCAGTGTAACTTCTGTTACATAATTATTGGAACCCTAATATTTATATAAGGTATTGTAGAAATCATAATGGCGATTAGTGCAGCTGATGGCCTTGAGAGTGAGTGACAACGCTTGACCTCCCTCTCGCCTTGCCTTGCGGGGATGGATCGTGAGAACCGGAAGACAGGGTCTGTCTTTCGGTTTAAGGATATAGTAAGTTTCAACAGTTAAAAGTTAGAAGTCGAGCTAGCAAGATGTAAGGATCTGCGCAGATTGTCTGGGTTGGGGATTTGGAAATAAAGTAACATCAACGTAAATCGAAGTATTGTGTTATTACCTAAAAACTAACAATAACACAGTGCTTCTGATAAGGAGTGATCCCTAACAGAAACCAGACCGGAATCCTCAAGAAAGTCAACACCAGACGCTAGAGCAGACCAAGATGTTAGAAGATAGAACCAAAGCCGGCCAGAAGAAAAGACGACCAGAGTAAGAAGTAAGAAGGGTATACAACATTATATAGATTTGGGTACTGTGAAAACCCAGTACGTAACACTTCCAATCAAATGCATCTCCGGGCTCTTCCCCTTCCATAAGAAAGGAGGAACCCACTCATTTATATGTGAGTATTTGTTCTATTCTTGCCTCTGTTTTCTCGTGTACGACTTTGAATATATTTATTGTATATAATGTATATATACATTGTATGAACGTAAAATGTAAATTTGAGATCAGTAACTGTAGTTGCATTGAACGATACAATTTAAAAATATATAGATCGGTATAATAATATTCAAAAGAAAGTACTTGCTAATTTGTGTTCCGGATTACCATCCCTGATAAGAACTATGTATATAGAAAACAGTCCAGTTAAGTTAGTTATTTACCGCGTATACCACGTATGCGGTTGTTACACAAGGTATTTCTAATGTAGGTCCACCCACAAGCCGACACTCATGGGATGGTATGAGCAAAAAATGTGTTGATCCCATCGACATCCCCCACAAAGTGTGTGCCTCATGCACTGGGCAATAAACCCAGCCCTGTAGCTTTAAATCAAGGGGGGGAAGTGTTACCTTGGGGGATAGCCCTCTGGGATCACGTCGTTAATTAAACACACAGGTCAAATGGCCAAAGCCACTGGACTTATGTATATCGATATATATCTATATCTATATCTATATATATATATATCTCTCTCTCTCTCTATATATATATATATATATATATGTGTGTGTGTGTGTGTGTGTGTATGTGTGTGTGTGTGTGTAAGTATATATATATATAAACATAATGCTATTTTAAAAAAAGGATTTTCTTAATTGTGATATGAATTATCACCCCTGATTACAACTATATGTAAAACAGTCCTGTTCAGACATACACCATTCTTAGTCGAAAAATTGTAAAGAAAAGACGAACGGAGGAATAGTATATTTCCTTTTTCGTCTAGTAATGGTGTGCCCGAACTGGACTGTTTTATATACATATATTTCATATCAGGCTCGATAATCCATACCGCGCCAATGTTTTAAACCTACAGTCCAGTTTATGATTATATAAATGTAAAAGAATATGAACAGACAAGCACATTTATGGATGTACTTATAATCATTAGGTCACGCTGACAGCATGAATTCACATGAATCTCTCTCGCTTCTCCCCCCCCTCTCTCTCTTTCTTTCTTTCTTTCTCTCTCTCTCTCTCTCTCTCTCTCTCTCTCTCTCTCTCTTCTCGCTCTCTTCTCGCTCTCGCTGCCTGTCCTTATCAGCTATCGTAGGTCTTCTGCATTACATCTAAAATCCGCACAGAGCTGATTATGTATGTTTTTGAGGGTCAGGCTGCATTGGTGTGCTCATGCGTAGGAGTCCATCGGATAAGTTCACCTTGCTTTTCCAGCAGTATCCATTGTGTCCTGTTCGACTTATTTGAATGGTTTTGATAGGAGGAACAGCTGCTTCTTTGGTGGATGCAAGACAACACCTAGACAACAGGCTTAGCCTTATTTTGTTCCTATCTAGTTTTTTTCTCTTTATCCAAGTGTTTCGTTAGAGTCTTAGTTGTGCAGCCATACAATAGCACTGAGACAGCCACCGCTTTAAAAAATCCTCACATTCTATTGTCAGAGAGAATAGGTTTCCATTTGATCGATAATCTGTCTACAGATATCCATTAAAAGATTTACATAAAGGCATACTAGCAATTTGAATATATTGGAAGAGTGTTTAAAAAAGAAAACTCACAGAAACATTTGAAGGTAATCTGCTTTTAGTTCCATCATAAATGTTGGTATTTGTTTGGTGAATTTAACCTAAAAACCGGAAACAGTTTATTTCCTATCATTTTAGCTGCAAAGAGTTAATATGTAAATTATAGATTCTCACATGATGTTCCTTTAATAATTCATAATTTGGAATGGATATTTATTTTTGATTTTATTCCAGTAAACAGTACGATATGTTTATTGTTCTGCATAAGAAATGCATAACATACGAATACAAAAGTAAGTTCATCCATTTCATCTCCGTCAAACTGTTTTTCTCTGTTTCTTTTTCTCTCATTCTCTTTCTCTCATTCCCTGTCCCTCTGTCCCTCTGGCCCTCTCTCTCCCTCCCTCTCTCTCTCTATCTCTCTCTCTCTCTCTCCATCTCTCTCACAAACACACACGTACACACGCATGCACAAAGAACAAACACACACACCTGCACGCATTCACACGCATACACACACACGCACACACGCACTTGCGCACACACAAATAAATATATATATATATATATATATATATATATATATATATATAT
>CM042137.1:96783428-96818428 GCA_023376005.1 Doryteuthis pealeii | reverse complement strand
TAAAGATGTATCCATTCGTAATTTGAACGAAACATATTTTGATTGTGATTATTTGATGATCTATTTTATTCCTATGATTATGCATGAACAGGAACTAATTGAAACGTCTTCGGCAAATGAAATAAATGTTCTAAAAATTGAATGAAGTTTAATTTGATCGAAATTATTTTCCTTCATTAGTATTGTCATATATGAAATAATTCCCCCTTGGGCAACTGTGGGTATCCCTGTTAAATATATATATATATATATATATATATATATATATATATATATATATATATATATATATATATACTTTATTATCGCTTAGAATCATTATGATGGCGTCTTTAGTTTAGGTTTACAAACATCGGAATATTACGTATGAATAGAATGTAACGATGCTGACGATAACCTATAATCACAATTGCAGTAATTACAGGAGAATGGCCGCTAATTTGTGAAGGAGATGTCGAAAATATTATTAAATGACCACGACAAACATCCCTTTAGTTATTTCCAAAGAAAGATTCATATAATTCCGCCTAGATATTGTGAAACAAACAGGCAACTTCAAAGAAGTTTTTATGAATATAATGGCTCTCTATAAAATGTCTGGATTACAGTGTAAGCATGTTATTAGCAAGAGCCATGATACACTTGGAAAAACAATTATTCATCATCATTCATCATCATCATCATCATCATCATCAAGTCGTGCCGACAGCACGGCTCTATATAACACTTCCTAGCCTCCCGTCTCTATCAATCATCTCTTGCGAAAGGTCCTCTGCAAAGTACCCATTATCCGTTCAGAGTTGATCTATGTAGCCTTTCTTTTAGGCCGAAACACACTGGTGTAGATGTCCAAAGAACAACATCACTTATGAGTTCGTCCTAGCTTCTCTAACGGTGTCCATAATTTCTTGTTTATTCTAACCGAATTGTTTTTTTTTATAAGAGGCAGGTGGCTGTACAGATGCTCTTTTGTGGGGTGTTGTTTCCACGATTTGTTCAAAATAGCACGCAGCATCATTGTGAGGGTGTTATTAACAATAATCATAATGCGCTTAGTATTAGAAGTAAGCTACCGTCTAGTTACTGTTCTGTGGAGCGCTGCTTCCAGGATCTATTCAAAACTACGAGTGCTGCTTCCAGGATTTATTCAAAACTACGCAGTATCCTTTTGTAGTTCCCATCTAGTTTTCCTGAAGGCATTTTGTTAAAGCTTAAGTGATGTAGTCACACAATAGTACTGATACGTCTACAGCGTATAAACATTCCCGTTTTATTTAATCTATTAATATTCTAAAAATATCATAACCTAGAGAATAAACCGACTGAATATAAATTTTGTAGAGTTTGTGTTTTTGCTGAAGGTCGTTTATTACTCATCTAAATTATTGATCTAACGGAGATAACAATGAATTACTAATTATAATTATTCACTCTTTCCTAAGTAGAAGCACCGATATCATCATGGATCGGTGTTTTGATTGGTATCCAACTGGCCCACGGATCATCTAGTATCAATCTGCCATTTTAAATCAGACATACTGAATCCACACACTTCTTCTTTTACCTCGATTTCTGACCATGAACTCTTTAATATATGCTTAGTACATATCAAAATAGTAATCAAATCAAGGCACTGCTTTAATTATAGCTCATAATTAAGATATTGCAGCGTGAATCATCCATATCGGAATTAATCTCAGTTCTCTCTTGACTATAAGTAGAAAGCGCACTTGCTCAGAGGCAAGAAATTAATTAACCAAACTTATTATCTAATACGCTAACTCACTTCTTGATAAGCCTAACGAGACCGCCATCCTGATTTATCAGTCATAAATTCGTGGCGCTTCTATTTAAATTTAGTCTATCCAAAATTTAGAGATTGATCGGTAGCCAACTCCCCCCGACCCAATCGCTTTTTAAAAAAAATCATTGATTATTTTTAATTAGTTTCTTTTAAAACAAAATGTATTTGCATTTTAGTTGAATAGACGATCTCTGCTAGAATTAACATATACTATCGAAAGCGACTCTCGTCATGAAAAGGGTATCG
Source organism: Doryteuthis pealeii (assembly GCA_023376005.1). Taxonomy (NCBI): domain Eukaryota; kingdom Metazoa; phylum Mollusca; class Cephalopoda; order Myopsida; family Loliginidae; genus Doryteuthis; species Doryteuthis pealeii. Next base: position 96,816,378 of record CM042137.1, on the reverse strand, counting down.
CCGAAGAAAATGAACAAGGTGACCCGCGTTCAAATCGGAACGATGTAGTTTGCATTTCACATAGCGTTTGTATGGGTAGGTATCTACCCAAAGCGTTCGCCACGGACAGGATTTGAAACAAGGTCACAAGTATAGTGCACCTCACGGGAATCGAACTCGCTATACTGTAGTAATGGATTTACGAGACTGGCTTTTAATCATTATGCCACGGGGAAAGGTATGAATCTAACTATTCTCTCTCCACCTATGTGTAAAAGTAGGACCGAAGGAGATCTTTAACCTTAATGTGGAAACCATTCTAGGAGAAGGAAAACTCTGAGTTTAAACCGTTTAAACTGATTTTAAATTGATCTTGTGTCGCATTCTGCTCATGCAGAAGTTTTGGTAAATACACATATACTATTGTATTCTTCATGATTCGTATGAATAACTTACTACTACACCATTGAGTTTTAAAGATTGATTGATCTCAACCCGTCTAAGATGATTTTCGGTCTGCTAGTTAGGGAATCGCGTTCATTGTGTGTTCATATTTACATTTTTAGAGTTATTTTGTTGTTGTTTTTTTCATAGTCCTTACGAATACGAATAATCTTTAAATATATCTATTTTATCCATAGCTGGAATCAAAACAGGTATTACAATCAGAGTTGATCTGGGAATGAGAGTAATGGAGTTGTACTCCCCAATTTCCATAGGCTTAGCCCATATATTATATGCCATCTTGCTTATCGTGTTAAAACAAGGCTTTTACAGGTGCACAGCATGCATTTGTTGTTAAAATGTGTCTTTACACTATTGAATCTGTAATTGCTAGTCAGAGAATATTTCGTGCACTTTTTATCTATATCTGAATGATACCGTTCTGGATAAAAAAATTACTACTAGGGGTATAAAATTATATCCGAAACAGGATCATTCCGACCTAAAATGGAATGAGCAAAAATGAGGAAATAACGCTGCCCTGAATCGTATGGTAGATGGTTGAAATACCGAACGTCTGGTAACAGGACATTCAGCCATGTCATATGAGCAGGAAAACACAGTCAAGGCTGTCAGAAAATATATGCAACCAAATTCTGACCGGCTAACTCACCAGGTTGTGAAAGACCATAAAAATGTTGGGAAACAGGAATGCTGAACTGAACTGAAGGATAACGGCAGCATTTAACAATTTAAACAGGGAGAGCATCGGATAGTTTTGTAGGAGATTCTGAAATCATATGGAGGCTATGGTTGAAGCTAATGGCGATTTCGTAGAATACATTATATATATATATATATATAATATATATATATATATATATATATATATATATATATATAATATACCAAACTTGTTGGTAAATCCTCGCGGGAGGAAAAAAAACAGCAAATAATTTGATTGTAAAAAATATACTACCAAACATCACCCGGGGAAAAAATTGGGGAAAAAGAAAAGACCAAGATAATTGTACCAACCAAAAATAATCTATTGGTACAATATTTGGCGAAAAGAAAAAAAAATATATATATATATATATATATATAATTATATATATATATATATATATATATATAGATAGATAGATAGATAGATAAGATAGATAGATAGATAGATAGAAGATATACAATCATCATCATGTCGCGCGCTATTAGCACGGATATCCATGACAATCTCTCGCCAGCCTTTCCTATCATTCATTTTCCCAGGGAGGTTCTCTGCGCAGCAACCTGCATCTTTGCTTAGTTGGTCAATGTAGGTCCTTGATGGGCGGCCCACACTACCATGTCCGTGTGTTGTCTTCCACAGGAGAACGTCACTTATGAGCTCATCCTTGCTTCTCCAGCAGTGCCCGGCATGCCTTGTCCGTCTAACTCGAATGGTTTGTGAGATGGGCGGCAGGTGGCCATATAGCTGTTTCCTCCTGGGGTGCTGCTTCCACGATTTATTCAGGACTGCACGCAGCATTCTTGTGCAGCTCTCGTCCAGCTTATTCTCAAGGCGCCTCGTTAGGGTCCAAGTGGTGCATCCGTACAGCAACACTGATACAACCACCGCTTGGATTGGAAGAAATGTCGCTTTAGCTTGTCAGTGAGACCGGATTTCCATATTACTGATAATTTGTTTGTGGCCGACCACGCTTTTCCTATTCGTGTATTTACATCGGTTTCTGTGGACGAGATATTTACTACCTAGGTATGTGAAATTGTTCTACTGGCTTAAAGGGGCTTACCGTTGAGTGTGTTTGTCTCCTTTTTTTTAAACATATGTACTCGGTTTTATCGTTGTTTACATAAAGGCCAATATTATTTGCTGCCTTCTCTAGGCTATGCAGTAGTGACTCGGCTGTGGTGGTGTATCTGTAAGGAGTGCAAGGTCATCAGCGTAGTCTGCATCTGTGACTTTCTGTGCGGGATATCGCCTGCTTCTTGCCTTTTTTTAGTGTGAAGCCTTCTTCTTTTATGGTATTCTAATGATGTTCGGAGCACATAGTCTAAGCATATAAAATAAATATATATGGTGCTAGTGTATCTCCTTTGTAGGACTCCAGTTCCGATGTCGAAGAAATCTGTTTCACCATCGGGTGAGCGTACCATTGCTTGTGTGTCTTTGTAGAGCATCATTATAGCAGCAAACAGTTTCTTCTGGGAGCCCGTATGCTAGTAGTATTTGTTCAATTTTTCCTCTGTGTATGGAATCAAATGCCTTTGGAAAAAAATCTACGAATAGTAAAGCGTTGCCTCTAGATCTTTGCTCGAATCCCTTCTATGATTCGTCGTATAGTCAGTATCTGAGAGGTTTGGATCGGTTTCTGCGGAATCCGTTTTGGTTTTTCCTAATAATTTTCTCTATTTCGGGTCGGAGCGATTAAGAAGAAGGCATATATATATAATATAATATATATATATATTATATATATATATATATATATATATATATATATATATATATATAGAATGAATGGAGAATAAATGAGAAAAGTATTGGCATAAAAAGGTGCTCAATGCTAATAAAGCAGAGCATATTTATAATCAATAGTAATGGAATTATGGATGATTTAAACTCAAACTTAAGTTTCATTCTTATGCAATATTCAGATGAGTCAAATCTGATTTGACTCATCTGAAGATTTGCATAAGTGTGAAACTTAAAGTTATGAGTTTAAATCATCTATAATAGCATTACTATTGATTATATATATATATAATATATATATATATATATATTATATATATATGATCGATCTGATGTGTATGATATATATATGTGTGTGTTTATGTTTTGCATAATATATATATATATATATATATATATATATATATATATATATATATATATATGGTGGGCTAATACCCTTGGGAATGTATGAATCCAATATTCTCCCTCGAGCTATGGACAGACTGGATTCTAACACTTTTTAGGCATTCAGTCTAGGAGAAGGAAAACATTGAATACAAACCTCTTAAACTCCGCATAAGAATTTGGCTTTAAGTCACATCCTTCTGGGTATATATATATATATATATAATATGTATATATATATATATATATATATATATATATATATATATATATGGGTGGTGCATGTGTGTGTGGGGGGTGAAGGGGGTGTTTATGGATGTGGATGTTTGTCTGTGTGCCTGTGTATTTTATGTGTGTTTCTGACGCTGCCTGTTTCTGTGTGAATCAGTGAGAGACAAAGAAAACATCCAGTTTAAAAAAATCGGATAGACTTCTTTTTTTTACCAGTAACCGGCAATAACTTAATTTGCATTCTGATAACATTTGTCGCGGAAAACCTGAATCTGAATTTTCACACTGTGTTTTTCATTTATATTTCGTTGAAATTTATATATATATATATATATATATAATATTATAATATATATATATATATATATATATTTATATTTATCATATATATATTATATTATCATATATATATTATATTTAATATGTATATATATATATATATATATTTATATATATATATATATTTATATGTATATATATATATATGAGTGTATATGAGTGTATATGTGTGCGTGTAAGCAATATTTTAAATTTATTCCAAACTTACATACACATACACTCATATATATGTATATAATATATAAAGGCAATATTTTCATATTAATTTTCTTCTGTATAAGACATCAGGATTTCATTATTTAAAGTTAGACATTATATGATAAAATCTGATCATGTAAAGAATTCCTAATTTCAATATATTACGACATTGAATAGCTGTAACAAAAGCACCTCTGTAATTAAAATTGTCTGCACACAACACGTGCCACACCCTCATATATATATATATATATATATATATATATATATATATATATATATATATATATATATATATATATGTATATATATATATATATATTATATATATGTGTGTGTGTGTGTGTGTGTGTGTGTGTGTGGTTTTGGAAAACCAGATGATTTTATGCGCTCATCTTTGGTTATAGTGTGTCTATGCTGTTGAGTTTGATAATAATACCTATTAATATTCGTTTTTATTGTATAATGATGATACTTGATAACGCATACAATCCTAATAGCAAAGGTTTTAAATTAAATGTATATACAAAATATGGGTTAATTGTATATTCTCTTTTATGTATACACAGGACACCAACATTGGTAACACACACACACACACACACACACACACACACATACGAACACACGCACACACACATACGAACACACACACACACACGAACGAGACTCAAAACAAATGCGCACACACTCTTAGACACAAAATATATGCATATGCATATATATTAACACACACATAAATATATACATATGCATACACACACACACGCACAGACACACACACACACACATATATATATATATATATATATATATTGAGAGAGAAGAGAGAGAGAGAGAGAGAGAGAGAAAGAGAGAGAGAGAGAAAATGATATATATATATACATTTTAATATTAATCTTTTTCACCAATATAATTTTAAATATATACAGCTTTTATGAAAGTAATCTTAAAAGTTTGTAAGGTTTCTCAGGAGTGAGTTTATATTCTGTATTACTCGAAGCAATTTTAATAGAAACTTCAGTCCACCACTTTTCCCTTATCACAAAAATGAACTATCTGACCCTTAGATACTCACTATACAATCTTTTCATTTTAAAATCTACTATACACTTGCTTACATCTGGTTGAATAGCAATAATTGTGACTGCAAGGGTAATATACTAGCGTTGGTTTAATCTATACAATATGTTTTTTTCTTTGTCATACACAACACCCACACAACGCTTTAAGAAATCGAATAACGTTGCCAGGAACCTCTGATGATATATCGCTAAATTGCGAGGAACTTCAAGGTAAAATACATGAGATAAAAATAAGAAGAATCGTGGGTGTCACGGACAGGTCATTTGTTCCCTTCAGCCTATTTATTAATAAAAGGTTTAAGGTGCAAAGGTGGAGTTTAATTTTGAGTTTTGTTATTAGGTTCTGTAGAAAGAAATATGTGAATAAAAGGGAAATGATCATAGAGGGTGAAATAGTTCTTAGCTGTATATGTTTAACATTTCACCTACATTATGAAAAGAATAAACACGTACAGACGTCGAGTGATGCAATGAGTTATATACATACAGAATATGACTTGGCTGATATAGTAGTCAATACTAGTATGATGTTATTGACTGTCATATTCCTTATACACACCTACTTATGTATATGTCTCTGTCAGCCTGTCTCTTTGTACACACACATACACACACATGCGCGCGCATGTATATATATATATATATATATATATATATGTGTGTGTGTGTGTGTGTGTGTGTGTGTGTGTGTGTGTGATTTTTGTAAAAATAAATCTAATAAATATTCATGTATACATCTAATATGTATATACACACACATACACACACACATATAATATATATATATATGAGAGAGAGAGAGAGAGAGAGAGAGAGAGAGAGAGAGAGAGAGAGAGAGAGATGGAGATTAGAGATAAGTTAGGGTAGCCTGCACATGCGATTATCAAACCTAGTGTTTTGAAATCGCAAAGGCAAGAAACTGTCAGTAATTAAGTGTCACTGATTTTGTGAAAAAATTACCACGACCAAGTTCAAACTCACTATGATGTTGCGAGGACTTCCCCAGCCAAGGTAGTAAAGTCCTTTCATGAAGAAGATGAGAAAAATGAGTTCAAGTCTCGTTGCAATGTACGTCTTTTTATAAATTACTCCTCCTTTCTCTATCAGTCAATTACAGTTTCAACTGAGCCTCTTGTGATAAAAAGTGTTTCATCTGGACAATTGAATGAGTAGGATGATGTCTAAACTGAATTTTTTTCAAAATTAAAACAAATAATGAGTGTTTTTTTTTTCACCCATATATTTGTAAATAATTTTTCTGAGTGATGGTAATTTTAATTTTAAATTTTAGAACTAAGACTTATCGAGAAATTATTGTTTAACTTTCACACTAGTGCTTTTTTTTTCGTTTTCTTTCATTTGGAAATAAGGAAAACTTTACAAAGAAGATTTGTTGCAATGATATAACAATAAAGATAAATTGAAGATACTTGAATGACTCTAAAGTTTGCAATATTTTGGAATGTACTAGTTTGCTTTCACATATATCATGTAAACAAAGCCGTTCAGCTTGTGGAAGGTCCCCGATGTGGTTGGTAATATTGCAATAATGCTGACAGCTTTTTATTTTAATGCATCCTCGGATGCACATATTTACTTTAAATGAGTCCCCAGGAAGATTTATGGGCCCAACTAATGTTTCTTAATAAAATGTATGGTTTTTATTTCTTAGGTTGTATATTACGGCATGTCAACCCTGGATTATTTAATGCCGAAGGTCATTTTGTTTTATTTATTCATGTTTGGTATTTTTTTTTAACTCACTTTTTTAAAACACGTTTTTTAATCTCATTTTTTATCTATTTAACCAATAGATAAGACCTTTAAAGGTACAACTATTCTGGTCAGAGTGGACATGAGAGTAATAATTAGGAAGAGGTAATCCATACTTCCCAGAGCTCCAGGATTGAAACCTGCCGAGTAGATGCAGGTTAAACTCATACTTAGGAGAGAAAGAACCTAAGCCACCGCCTGCTAGCAAATATATGATAAAAAGGGTTGGGAATCTGGCATAGTGGCAACAGAGTCGAGACAATTATTTAGATGCTAGGGCTTGACATGACACGCCGATCGATCGGAGGGTGTACTCTCCGACCGCCCTCCAGCCCAAGTAAGTGTTAAAATGTAGTGTTGCATGTCATGGACGGCTCAGACACCAGTATTCCGTCCTTAAACATTACTGGTCATCACACACGGCTAACAGGTGGCCTCACGGGGGATTTCACCCCAGAGGTACAGTCTGTGTATTATACTGTCCCCAGTTGGAAAACATCAACAGAATATATCTAGCTATTAATCAAAATAATGGTAGTGAAAATGACTTATATTTTTTTAGTAGTACGAAATAAAAAAACCCTCCGGGCGATGTAAAAATAGATTTTTGAAACATATTGCCTGAGGGTTAGGAGTTAAAAAATTCAATGTCAGCGAGTTTGTACCCTAAGTAAGTAAATCATCAAATTCATTAAAGGATTAAAAAATAAAACAATTTGAAATGTAAACTTTAAATATGTATTAAAAGAAAACAAACTATATATAGATATATAATACCAGTTATATATTTATTAAAACTTGTTTAAAAAAACCCAATGAGGACTGTCTAATGTAGCGGGTTCAAATTTTTTGTGTATTTATTCTGTTATGACGATGTTGGGTAATGTGACGTAAGCAGTGACGTAATGTTTGTTACAGACAAAAGTCGGAAGCAAATCTCCATTATTAATAGATACATAACTTTATGTTTGTTTTATTTTATTCTAATTTCACTAATTTGTATAATGGTTTTAACAAAAAAATACTTGGTATTATTGATCTCTAATTAAGTGTCCATAAAGATTCATTTCCAACAAACAATAAAAAAAAAGCCAAGATGCTCTTCACAGCTGAAATATGTTTCTGATGGCTTACATTATTGTCATGAAATCCTGCTCGCCTATATGGATTATTTACACAACGATAACCTTGTACAATCGGAGGGCAAAGGTCAATGTCATCACATGGCTTATCAGAGTCAGGTGGAGGACATCGAATTGTTTTATAGACTCCAACATTTGGTTTTGATTGGTATTTTGCACTGAGCTGCACTTTTCCTGATTTAAAAGCGCCTAATCAACCATAGTATTTTAGGGAGGACCAAGTCTACCCGACTATTTTAGGCATTTCAAGTTTGGAAATGATCGATACATAACTTTCCTCATAGAATTAGTACAAAGAAAATACAAACAGCTCAACAGGATTTTGAATTACAGTTCGCCAATTCAATTTTCTGCTCCGATAAACATTACATCACAAAAAACCTCTACTACATGCAACTGCTATATATATTAATGCTTTTAGGGATATATATATATATATATATATATATATATATATATATATATATATATATATATATATATATATGTATATATATATATATAGAGAGAGAGAGATACATTGACAGATATAGATATATATTTAACTATATATATATATATTTATACACATATATATTATATATATATATATATACATATATATATATATATATATATATATATATATATATATAGAGAGAGAGAGAGAGAGAGAAAGAGAGAGAGAGGGAGAGGGAGATACTTTGACATATTATGTATATATATTTACCTATATATATATATATAGAGAGAAGAGAGAAAGAAGAGAGAGAGTGAGAGAATATTTATTACATTATATATATATATATATATATATATATATATATATATATATTAGTTTATGTAGATAAATAAACTTTAGCTCGCTATGCAAAGAAGAAATTGCTTATAAATTTTAAAGAAGTGTCCCGGGTATGAAAAGGCTGAGGTACCAATTATGGAGCTCTCAACATTGATTCCAGGTCCACTCTAACACAAAAGTACCTTTTTGGGTCCCGACTATTGGTAAGAGACATCTGGTTAGAAATTTACATTTTACCGAATAATGGCTTTAAATGCCATTAAAATAATCAATCATTCTATCATATATATATATATATATATATATATATATATATATATATATATATATATATATATTTTAAAAAGAAGTTAAAAGAAAGGAAATTTATCCGACAGTATGAGTATGAGCAAGATGGAATGAAAACAACACACAATGCTGTTAAAGAGAAAACGATTTATAAAATATTCATAGCTGATACTGATCAATATTTTGATTTTACAAAAATCATCATCAACATTTTATCTCCGACCACCAACAGCACGGAGTAACTACCTCCGATGATGATTTTGGTAAAATCGAAATATTGATCAGTATCAGCTATGAATATTTTATAAATCGTTTTCTCTTTAACAGCATTGTGTGTTGTTTTCAATCCATCTTGCTCATACTCATATATTATATATATATATATTATATATAATATATATATATATGTATAATATATATATATACCCTAGCTGTATTTGTGTCTTGGGTATGACACTAAATTGAATCTTATGGTGAGGTTCAAATTCTGGAGATCTTAGGAGTGTGGATTACCACCTTCATTTCCATTACTCCCAGGTTCAATCTCACAATTAGATTTTTGTAATTTATTTTTATTCTACAAGGGAGATGCAAAACTATCCGTGCTCAAAGTTTTATGGAAGCTGAGTTCATTGTTGATAATTTTATAGCCAGATATAAGACTAGTCTGTTGAGAACAAACTACCTCACCGATTATAACTCGCTGGATAATCATTACTTTTTTCGATCTTTCTCATATTTTTCATCTGTAATGAATTCTGACGAGCGTCCTGTCATACTTGTCCATCTACTTAAACTTCTTTATCCACCCATACACAATTCTCTGTTACTGCCACAGTTGACAGGTTGGGAAACATCAACACAATATATCTATCTATTAATCAAAATAATGGTAGTGAAAATGACATATATGAAATTATTTAGAACTAGTACAAAATAAAAGCGGGCGTTTACCAGAGAAACTAACATATATAACGAGCAGGTAATCAAGATATACATAGAGAGGGGAACAGTTACAGGCAGAAAGTGAATTGAGAGACTGTTAGTTTTTGATCTAATTGCAATTACAACTAATCATAATGATTTAAAATTGATTTTTTCAAACATAACTTAAACCTAGAACAAAGGAATATTTACTAAACGGTAGTATACTCTCCCCGTATTGTGCTAAAAGCCTCCAATTATTTCCATCTCCTGACACTCCACCGGGACACAGATATCAGTTTACTTCCTCGGTGCATACTGCTGGTGGAACGTCCATGTTTACACTGTAACGGCAGCAAGAAAAATGGCGGATCAGGCTCAGACTTTGAAAATGTAACCACAAGATGTCAACTATCAGCATATATGCAAATAATTCTATGTGACAATAATAAAGATATGTTATGGTGAAAGTGCTGATAAGTTTTTACTCTACCTCATATATTATTTATTTCATTATCCTGTCGACGAAGCTTAGTGTATGTCGATTGCAAATGTCTAGCCTCCACCTTGAAAAAGCGTGTCCTGAGAATGACACTAAACTGTATCCGGTGGTGTGGCTCCACCTTTGTAGATATGTTGAGAATTGCGTACACTTTCGTTGCCATGACTGCCAGTTTTACTCTGATCAGGTGTGGTAGTACCAGTTAGGGTCACATCGATGTGTCAAATAGATATGTTTGAAAAATATAAGTATTACAATGGAATTCTTGAAACTCTGTGACTGTGATTGCCAACAAATAATTTCAATCATTATTAGATCGGAAATAGTTACTTAAAAATATATGTGTGTCAATTATTTTATGGGATTTGAATATTGTGGTTAAAGAAATAGAATAGATAAAGAAGTGTAATTTATGCCCTATTCTATATGTACATACATACATATATACATATATACACGCACACATAAATACAGAAAAATATAAAAAGAGTAATTTCTACCCTAAATCATATAATATATATATATATATATATATATATATATATATATATATATATATATATATATATAGAAGTGCATCATGTATATATATATATATAGAGAGAGAGAGATAGATAGAAGTGCATCATGTATATATATATATATATATATATATATATATATATATATATATATATATTCATACAAGATGCACTTCTAAATAGATACACGCACACACAAATACTAGATACTTTATGATTCATTGGGCCTCTTTTTTATTTTTTTTATAGATATGGCACATATCACATTTGTATGGGCCTCACCTTCCCGTACATTAAGACAGCAATCTGCATTATAATCCTATTTTTTATAAGAAGTACTTTTCGTTCTAGATGAAGCTTAAACCCTTTTGAACCATCTTCGGATATATATATATATATATATATATATATATATATATATATATATATATATATATATATATATATATAATATATATATATATATATATATATATATATATAATATTCCTGGGTCGAACATTCTTATAAAAATGGCACCTTATGACATTGTGCCAGCCTTGTTTGAAACAAGTTACTATTTGATTATATTCGAGTATATTTTATTTTACATATATATGAAAGTTGAAAGTTTTCAATATCATTCCCACTAGAAATATCCATGTCCAGTGCACAGTTTTTCTTCAAAAAAATTCTCTACAATTTTCAAAAGTAAAAAACTTCATTCAGAAAGAAATTGGAAATCAGCGAAATCAATGATGAATCATTTTGGATGTCTTTGGGGAAATCAGACTTGGTAAAAGGAATGTAAAAAAAAAAATATATGTTCGCGAGGCAATTCATGAATAAACATAAGGAAATTGGCGCGAATATTTTGTGAGAATTCCTGGACAGTAAAGGGGGAATAATACTCCAAAACATGGACGCAATATATATATATATATATATATATATATATATATATATATATATATACATGATATCAACGCATAATCAGACACAGTCACTTACACGATATACACATGTGCGAATGTGCTTATTTATTAACACACATATACTTAAATACACACACACAGGCACTCACACACACAGACACACAGGTACAGACAGACAGACATACACACTCACACTCACAGACACACACACTTATATATATATATATATATATATATATATATATATATATATATATATATAAACGCAATGGAATTGACACAGGGCTATTAATAGAGACGAACTTTGAGTTATGGGTTTTTTTCCCAACAGCCGGAACAGAATAAAAGCAAACGATTAAAATTAGTCTCACACATATAGAGATAAATATAAATTCATACATAAGCTAGTATTCCTTGTATATATATATATATATATATATATATATATATATATATATATATATATATATATATATATATATATATATATATATATATATATATATAGGGGGGGCACATTTATGTGCATGTAGACATAAGAAAATTAAAAGTCCACACGTGCACATTGATCATATTCAGACACAATTTGTCAAAATGTCAAAGTTTAAATTATGTGTCAATTCTGGTTATAATTCAATGACTACGCCAAAAGATGTTTACGCATAAAACCTCTGCCAAAAAGACTTGCTTATTATCGAGAAATATCAAAACCATCTCCGTATTTACATAGTCTTTCAAAAAGCATAAAAAACTTTCTTGTAACCATTGTATCATATTCGTAGCCCTGAAAACTCTAGTTATGGACATCACAAACTGCTACGTCAGTTCTCAGGGATGTATAGTTTCCAACTCGGACTTATCAACAAGTATTTTAACACTTAACAAAGATGTCGGAAAGGAAAGCTATCGTATGATACTCGTCTTGAGTAGACTGGGGTTATGTACCAGTGGGATATATATGTAGGAAATAGACTTGCCGTTGTTATTTCAATTCTTGGGCGAGGCTGTTTGCTTTTCACATAGCGTCAAAGCTCTTAGAAAAGGATAGGAATCCTAGTATTCTCATTGCACCTAATGATAATTGGGGCGGACTGGGTCTTTAACTCTGATAAGGCAACCAGTTTAGGAGAAGGAAAACATTAAATTTAAACCTGTTAAAATCCACTTAAAAATTAACCATGTCTCACATCTTCCTCTTGCGTAGCGTTTGGTAAATATATATACTAGAGTTTTGAAATGTTTTCGTGGGAAATGTTTTTCTAATTGCAACTGACTGAACACAAAATGTATACATAACTGAGACTAACGCATGATTTAGTTATCTCTAGTACTAGACACTGCCGTTGCAATCTAACTATTACTGTAGCATGAAATTTACTCATTTATACTTACGCTGTTGGCGTGATCCGGTATCGAACCCGGAACCTCGTGGTTACTAGTCGGACACTCTTCGGACTGAGCTAAACCGGCCCTATAAAGGTGGACAAAATACATGGTCTCTTGGTGACAACTTATATTGAAGGTCACGTAACACTAAATCTAATTTTGGGTTTGTGAGATTCTTTAACTTCCATTTCACAACGGCTGACTCCCTGAAGAATTATAACAAAATGTTGCTGTTAATTTTTGATAAAAACTTAGTAACATAAACTATTCTTTTACGTACGGTCAAGCATCGTTTCCTGTTCGATCATAGATGTTGTGTAGCGAGTTTACCACTAAGTACCATTACACATCGTGCTCAACAGCAGAGTCCATGACGCACTTATTGATCATATTCAGACACAATTTGTCAAAATGTCAAAGTTTAAATCATATGTCAGTTCTAGTTATAACTCAATGACCAGGCCAATTTTTTGTACATAAAACTCCTGCCAAAAATACTTGAGTCGTATCGACAACTATAGAAGTATCTCGTCCTTACTAAAAATTGGTTCCTAAAAAGTGAGTTTGTAAATTGAGATATAAATCTATATAGAAAAGTATGTATTAAATGGAGTTACCGTCTGATGCAAGGGAATTATGTATAAAATTTTGCAAAAAGAGATGAATGATAATAAAATGGTCTGCTAACCTGATCGTGACGCAGATTTCTCTGACATTGTCGCTGGAGTCCCACAAAGAGAAATATTATCACCATAAATATTTATAATATGCTTAGCTTACGTCCTTCTAACGATATTATCTCATTAAAGAATGAGGCTTCACCTTAAAACCAGGCAAAAAGCTGGCGATATCCATCATATACTATTACAGATCTGAACTACGTCGATGATCTAGCCCCTCTTGCAAATACATCTGCACAAGCGAGTCACTGATGCACATTATAGATAATACAGCAAGAAGCATTCATCCCTATATGAACTCATATAAAACCAAATTCACGTGTTTTGAACAAGATAGAGCCATCTCCACACTGGATGGTACGCCACTGAAATTAGTACACCAATTCACATACCAAGTTAGTAAGGAAAGTGATGTCAATGTATGCATAGGAAATACATGGACTGCTATAGAAAGATTATTGATCCTATGAAATTCTGATCTCTCTGATAAGATAAAGCGACAATTATTCCAGTCAAAAGCCGTTTCAAAGTTAATGTATGACTGCACCACTTGGATTTTAAGGTATCGTTTGGAGAAGAAGCTAGATGGAAACTACACGGGGATGATGCGGGCTCTCCTGAACAAATATTGGAAGTAGCACTAAAAAAGCAGCTGTACGGCTACTTAGCTCCTCTCACACAAATCAATCAAAATGAGGCGAACATTCTGGACACTGCTCATAAATGGCGTTCTCTGTGGACACCTACACATGGAAACATCAGTGTAGGCTGACCAACACAAACTTACATCAATCAGCTCTCTGTGGATTCTGAATGCCATGTGGAAGACCTACCAGGAGTGATGACCGATAGGGGCGGGTGGCGAAAGAGAGTCATGGGAATCCGTGCTGTCAATTCGACCTGATGATGATGACTCATTTTTTTTAACTCTCCTTATCTGATTATTTGTCTGAATTTTTATTATAACTCTTTTTTCCTTCTCAAGTTTCAGCTTTCATTTTTATTTTCAATAACGTGACGGATAAAATTAAAGACAGAACAAAGAAATTAGAAAAAAAATGGCTTGCGTAAATTTGTCAGCAAGTTAGGCGAATAGTAACTAAACATTGTTATTTTGATCAGTAAATGCGTGGGTTTCACGAAAGACTGACCACCCACGCAATTTACTAAACAACATTGCCGTATTCAATGTGAAGATTCGACAAGATTTTTTTCCGCAAAATCTAATGTAATCTTTAATTTTCAAAAAGAGGTATTCGTAATTATGATGTAGTTTTTAACGTGATGGACTAATTGGGAAACCATAGGGAAAGTTATGTTCCCACTTATCCTCCCTCTAGGAATAAAATAAACCTATACTGGTTGACATACCATTACACCAATTGACCAACCAATTAAGTATGTTCCTATCTTTAGACAAAACGACACAAAAATGATAAGTAGATAATACTGAGAGCCTGGTCCTACATTTTCAGCCAGTTCTCACGTGACAAAATGTATATTTTATTTTAATTATATATCCAACCACTTGCAAGTACAGTCTTTTAACTACATACTGATTTCCATAACTGGTCTTCCGTTGGTATTTGTCTTAGGATTGCAAATTACAAGATCATTCCCTGATGTCTGTCTACAGATTGGTTTATTCCATTATATTATCACAGCTTGGAAAAATCATGACATTAATTTAAATAATTTAATCCAGTTTGTTTAAGAAATAGTGTATATAACCAGAATATTCAGTCATCAAATAAAAACAGTTTTCTTCTCAACTGTTATCACATTATTTATTGCTAAATAAATTAAGTAAATTGGACACCCTCTAAGTGAGCTAATTCCATAGGTTTTACTAAGGTTATTTTAATATATAAATTTCTATATATTTCAAATCATTAGATTTTGCATTAAAAGCTTTCTCACCACGAAAATAAAAGCTATAATTAACAGGGAAATGGATACGAAGTCACATTTAGCGAGTTTTTCGTAATCCAGTTATCACTGAGTCCTCATTAAGCTAATTATGTCTTTCCATTTCTTCCACGGTTTATTCTATTTAATATATATATATATATATATATATATATATATATATATATATATATATATATATATATATATATATATATATATATGGTCCCTCATTAAGTTCATTATTTGTATACATTTCTTCCACGGAATCATATATGTAATACGTAAATAAATAAATAAATAAATATTATATATATATATATATATATATATATATATATATATATATATATATATATACCTGTGTGTGTGTGTTTGTGTGTGTATGTGTGCGTATGTGTGCTTGTGCATTAACACTTCTACAATATCCTACATTTGCACCTTAACGAGGCGTAGGTGTGGCCCTAGACGAACATTAGCGAAATATGGGAGAAATTACTTATCGTGTAAATTTAATCTTACCTGTGAAGGGGTCTACCATCGCTTATGTTTTTTTTACAAGTTTCATCAGTAGGATCATACCTAGTTACAGCATCGCCAACAGAAACATATATGCTATATATGTAATAATAATGCAATTTTCTCATGCATCAATAAAACCATGATTTTGATATTTTGGGGAAAAGTATACTATCAAAACGGATATTATTAGATATTACTTATTCACAACTCTAAAGCATTGAATATATAATCTAAAATGAAATTTTAAAAACATATATAAACATATATAAAAGCGTAACTGTCTTCGAATTGTTACATATATTTATATATATATATATATATATATATATATATATATATATATATATATATACCAACCCTTCCGTACGAGCAGGATGCGACACGAGGTCAATTTCTTAAGCGGAGTTTAACAGGCTTGAATTCAGAGTTTTCCTTCTCCTAGATTGGTGACCTAGCCATGGTTAAAGAGCCCAGTCTGTCCTGCTATTTATCTATAGCTTGAGGGACAGTTGAATTCCTACCTTTCCCAAGGGTATTAGCGCTATGCGAAATGCAAACAGCTTCGTCCAGGAATTGAACTCGGTTTGACAATTCCATTTCATACGACTCTAACCATTAGACCACCCGCCTCCATATAAATAGGAATTCCCTATACTGAAACTATATATTGATTATATAGTTTCAGTATAGGGAATTCTTATCTATCTATCTATCTATCTATCTATCTATCAAATCTTTTCATGTCTATTAAAACGTGTCCGAAACTCTATACGTTCTGTACTTGGACATGTACTGGTGATGGTATGGGGAGGGAGGCAAACATATAAAAACATAGCAAAATCTGTCGACATACTTACACTTGAGCACTAATGTTCTCAATTTTCATTGAAAAATGTCTCATTATAAATACTACGAGAAATACTACGAATAGCTGACCAATGTACTCACATGGAATGAGACCAAATTAGATTTATTTTTCAATATCATCCCACTTGCGGTTCACACACTTCTTCCTGGCTGTTGCAGTGCTTGTATCGCAGTGATGAAAAAATATCATCATATGAACTGTAGTGAGAGAGGAGACCTACCTCGTGCAACACGGTGTGACAGAGAGAGTGGCAGGCGTGGAGACTTGCCGTATTCTCGAAGGAAGCGGGCTAGGCTTTGCCTGGCGTGTAGGACTGAACTAGAGTCGAACCAGCTTCCTTCAGAATGTGAGAGCTGTGGATGATCAGTGAAATAAGAAATAGCATAGTGGCCCGGATGTAGGTGGTCGCACCGTGCTGACGAGTGTCGCACGTGCTGCACGGAAAATTATGAGTGAGGAGCCCGGGTGTGGTGAAATTGAGTTGTATTTAAAGGACTTATTCTCACAGACCAGAAAGAACGACTGCAGTAGTATTGTGTTGTCGAGGCGAGCGGGACAAAGAAATAATTTTAGATATTGGATTTTGGAGTGAGATACAGTTGGGAGTGTTTAGACTGTCGATTGGAACCTTGAGACAGACTTGACTGTGACCCCCCACACACACACTGATTAGATGAACCTTCGAATTATGTACCTTTCCGTTTGTATAGTCTCATATTTATATGGTTTCAATTAATTATGTCTATTTCATAATAGTCATTTTTTGCAAACTGTTATATACTTTCAATTAAGTATTATACTAATTCTTAGTAAAGAATTATAGCATCAAGTAACTATTATTCTTAATACAAATAACTTACTCACAGTTTTATATGATTTCTGATTGCGAAACTCCAATTCGAGAGAGCGTCGAGCATCCCTTCCTTGCCATTAATTCCAGGTGCATTCTGACTGGTAGTGACAGTACCAGTTAGGATCCCAAAATAAAATAGATCTGATTACAGAGTAAAATAGATCTGTTTACACATTATCCGTATTCGAAAGGACCGCGTGAAAAAACAATCTGAAGAAACAAGTACATAAAAAATATAAATATAGGCATACATTGAATGTGATTCCCTAACCTATAGGCACAGAGTAACCCAGATTGTTACTATATTAATGCTTGTTTGTTAGTTTTTTGACGAAATTATTGTATATTCTAACCAGAAACTAATAGATGCCAAATCTCCCGAAACTCATATATATATATATATATATATATATATATATATATATATATATATATATATATATGATTGTTATTTACTGTTTTGTTTATATCCGATGGACAGAAGATGGACAGCAAATAATTCTTACTTATTTTTCACGGCTTTCGATCTTGTATTAAAATGTAAATTGTCCTATACTTGCTTGACGCTGTTGCAGGGATAGTGGTTAACTTTGGTCTCTGCCAAGTAAGACAAAAAAGACATGCTGGACATTGTTGGAGAAGTAAGGATTAACTCATAGGCAAAATTCTCCAGTCCGAGGGTAAATATTATAAAGATCTCTACCATGATTATATAAAAACAAATTATGTCCATTTTTAAAGTATCTTGGATGCAAACAAACATTTCCATGGCAGTATTACAATTCATGAGAATCATAAATTGTTAGCAGACCCTGTAGTTAGTTTAAAATGAGTTCGTTAGAATGAAAAGCGGAGGTGGGTAGATTTCCATAACTGTTGGGTTATGATTGTCATTTTGGATGACCCCAACTGACCTCGGTTCAGAGAGACGTGGGGATTGTTAGTTTAGAAATAAGATCCGACCCGGACTTTGGAAGGGAAAGATGTGAATGTTTTCCCTTTCGGGTCATCTCATATCCCGCAGTGGAATTAATGGAATCATGGGCTAATAAATAAAAGCTTGATCAAGTAAAAAAAGTCTTGTTAGTTTATTTAATTACAAACAAGCAAAGCCCAGAAGAAGAAATCAGCCCTTAGATAGAAGAATCCAACTAGACAAGATAAGATATCGGCCATAGCAGATAGGAGAAGAATCAGCAAGAACCAGCAAAAAGTAACCAGTGTAATGAACTAATCAAGTAAGATCATCCTCTCTCTCTCTCTCTCTCTCTCTCTCTCTCTCTCTCTCTCTCTCTCTCTCTCTCTCTCTCACCCGAGTTTACTCTCTTGATTATATACCCGATGGGGTATACAATATATTGATATATAACAGCAGGAATGTAGTAACATATGTCTAACTTAATTAAGGGACAATAAACATGTTCAAGAATGTTGGTGAATGAATACAAAATGATTGTCTTCCCTTGAGAAGTAGACCTGACTTCAATGATGCTACAAGTTGCCATAAACAAATCCTGGAAGCAGCACCCTCCCCCAAAAAAAAGCAGCTGTACAGCAACTTACTTCCCATCAAACAAACCCCAAGTACGACAAACAACCTGCTGGTCACTGCTGAGGAAATATGGATAAACTCTTAAGTAATGTTCTCATGTGGACAACTACACATGGACACATCAGTGTAGTGCAGATACTGGATACGTTAATTTTTATGCCCATTTGTTGTTTACACCACCCGAAGAGATGCAGTTGAATACAGATTGCAAATAAGTATTTTTGTTTCTGTTTCTCCAAGCCAGACTGTAAATCTAACCTCTGTCTGCACACGTCCGACTTTGCTTTCTGTTTTTTATTTGTTATTATTATTATTATTATTATTATTATTATTATTATTATTGTTGTTGTTGTTGTTGTTGTTGTTGTTGCTGTTGTTATTTTTTAACTGAGAAAACTGAGAAAAAAAATCATTGCGATATGTGTTCATGGTCTGTCGGTTAAGATACTGATCAAGGCCAGTACAGGAAATAGCGGGGATTGAATCGGCCGTAAAGACAGAAGAGAGACAAACTGACATACAGAGCGAGAATGAAGAGAGAAATGGAGAAGGAAGAAGAGGGTGAGAGATAGAGATTAGAAACGGAAAAGACAAACTTGCATTCAGAAAATCAAAGTGAGAAAGCGATGTGGGTGGGATAGATAGAGGCATATATTAGAGAGAGAGAGACAGAGAGAGAGAGAGAGAGAGAGAGAGAGAGAGAGAGAGAGAGAGAGAGAGAGAGAGAGAGAGAGAGAGAAAACAGAAATAGAATCAGAGACAGGAGCGAGAGAGAAAGCAGAAATTGAAAAGCAAATAGTTTATTGACTCGTTTGCGTGGTGGTCATGAGGTGGCGCCACCCGTCTAGTTTTGGTCTTCAAAATCAGTTTCCACATTGCCAAAGGTGGAACATGAAATCAATTAATTTCCAGTTTATAAATGCATTTCTCGATTATTTTATTCTATTTAGTTTATTATACTTTTTTCTTTCTTTTTTGGCTTTGTATCGATTTTATTTTACACCTCAAATGTTGGTACATCAGATCAGTACATAACATAAAAACGGGCTGATCAAGAAAGAGTGTGGAGCGGGCAAAAGAGAGTAGGATAAAGAGTGCTGGAAGTTAATCAAAATAAAGAATTCCTGTTATTTGTGAGATACAAACGAGTGTGAGTTGATTAGCAATTAGTTTAAAACATGCAGTGTTTGTCATTCCTGTATTTTAAAGTCAAAGTGCGAAAATGTAACATAAGAGAAAATTCTGTTTAAAACAAAAGTAAAAAAAATAAAACGGTCTTATGAATATCGATTCTTCGTTGGAGAACAGATTTTGAAGTATCACATGCCTTTTAAATTGACCTAGAGTTTATGAAAAATGAAACACATTTAGGCCAAAAGTGACTTCACAAAACGAGAATATTGAAAATTCATTGCGATTGTAATAATGCTGGTAAATGATAATGATGATTATTTTGTTAGAACGTAAGGGACCGGTTTAGTTCATTCGCTAGAACATCTGCCTACGAACCATTAAGTTCCAGGTTCAAAGCCGGCCCTCGTCATCTCAGCGCATGTGTGCAGTAAAGTCGGGAGCTGAGGGTAGGTGTGGAGCTCCTCCTCAGATGCAAAAACAATATCTCTGGTCTAGCGCTAGTGAAAAGGGGATAGACTCCCTCGATTCCGAGTTGATACCGACAACAGGCTACCCAACCAGCATTATTTTACTTATAAGTATTTACTAACCCTTCCGCACGAGCAGGATGTGACACAGGGTCAATTTTAAAAGTTTAAAAGTTGAACAGATTTGGATTCACAGTTTTCTTTCTCCTAGACCGGTTGTCATACCAAGGTTAAACGATCCCAATCTGTCCTGCGATTTACCCAGAGCTGGTGGAAAAATAGTTTGATGCATTCATTTTCTTAGAGTATTAGCGCTGTGTGAAACACAAACAACCTCATCCAAGTTTTGAAATGGCTTCGCTATGTCCATTTCCAACGACGGTAACCATTACACCGCAAACTTCATTTGTACGATTGGAATTAATAATTTTTTTAAGCAAATTGTCGGAATAGAGACGAGTTAACAAAGTCCAAAATCTCGCCCATAGGCTAAGTTTAATAAAATATGCTTGCCCAACACCCCGGGATGAAAACAGCAATTAACTCGAATTTGTCGAGGTCACCAGACTCGATCAGCCATCTAACTGGTGACAAGGTCTGACCGGACGCTGCCGCCCACACAACGTGTAAGTTGTGTTTGGGTGTTCTGCGAACTACAATGAAGGAAGGTGGTATTATCGCTTCGCACTCTCTTTTGATGAATGGTGAATAAGGAAACAAGTGAACAATTCAAAGATACGAGAAGGGCTACTAGAATGAATAAGCTACCTCGTTGTCTGACATCCATTTCTAATTATTTATACGGGGATAAACGATAAGAAGAAACAACAAAAAAGGTCCTACCACTTGGGACTAGTAAATTTTGGTTGTGTGTTTCTCCTTCCCTATACGGCAATTCACCATTACTGACATAGACGTTTTCGGGGACTACCCTACAAGGATCCTTCTATTTCTTTTTAAGTTATAATAAAAAAATTAAATTCGTCAACATATTTATAATTAGTTCTATAAATAAATGCACGTTAGAAAACAATGCCTTTCTGTTTTAAATTCTAGATATAAATACCCATATATAATTAAAAAGGATTCATCAAAAATATAACGAATTATTTTCCATACGTTATCAAATTTAAAATAAAACTCATTCTTTTCTTCCAATATTGCTCACTTTTAAGTCAGGTCTGTATGGAAACTTAGTGCCGTTTAGAGGTCTTACTAAGCGTCATGTCCAATAGGAACGGATAGTGAGAGAGAGGGGTCAAGCGAATCCTTGCTGACAGCAAGAATTGATGATGATGATGATGATCATCATCATCATCATCATAATCATCATCATCGGGGTGGACTCAGTAATTATTATCGTATATACTCTTAGAAATGAGTTCAGTTTTATGTATTTATTTATTTGTTAAATGGATATTTTTTCTAGAAAATGTATAATGCGTAGCCTCACCTCAAAAGACAATCTACAAATTCTTGAGTATTTGCACGTGCGCATACATTCTTAATCAATTTACCCTCGACGACGAGTGATTGGATACTCTTATCTTTCTATTCCCATATGTACCCGGACACGTAGTAATACTAACTTAGCAACTTATCTTGCAATAGAATATATTGTTGTAAAAAGTTATGTTCCTATATCCAAAAGAAGCTTATATTATTTCCGGTTTAGGAAATATAGCGATTATTCTGCCTTCTATTCTAGGCAGCTGCTTGTGGACCCATCGGTAAGAGACTTGACGAGCGAAAGTTCGTTCGGGTCTCGATCCCGACCAGAGGTAGCTGCTGAAAAATAAGTCTAGCTGTACTGATGAGGGGTGAAACCCCGAAACGCGCGTCTGCAGATTACTTTATATACGCTTCTTTTCAGGTTGAGCACTCTGTGTAGAAGGGACTAATTGCGAAAATTCACCGCTTCGGCGAAATGCGAGTCCCACTTGTTTACAAGTTAGAGACCTCTGGTGAGTTTATTTCCGGTTTAGGAAATATAGCGATTATTCTGCCTTCTATTCTAGGCAGCTGCTTGTGGACCCATCAAAGTTCGTTCGGGTCTCGATCCCGACCAGAGGTAGCTGCTGAAAAATAAGTCTAGCTGTACTGATTATATATATCGGAGTCCTATCCCGACTGGAGGTAGCTCACAAAATGTCTAGCCACACTGAAGAGACTTGATAAGTCGAAACACGTGTCTGTGGATGACTATATATGCTCCCCATCCCCTTAAGCTGTTTGGAGGGGATTTTGCTGATGACCACCAACTAAAGCGTAAACGCAACGCTATCCTATAAAAGGGACGGAGCACTCTATGCCGACCTTTACATACATTTAGATGTGTGTATCAAAACAGTTAAAATTCACATCGCATTCTGTGGGTGACGATAGCCGAGCAGTTTAGATGTCTGACTGATGCTGAATCGATCGGAGTTCTATCCCGATTCCTACAATCACAAAAGGTCTAGCCACACTGACAATACATGATAACTCGAAACACGTGTCTGTGGATGGCTATATATATATATATATATATATATATATATATATATATATATATAGGAGGCACGTAGTGTAAAGATTATCGTCGTAGGAAATATTTACAGTGGGACGAGTTCGAATTCTGGACGAGGATGTTTGCATTTCACATTGCGCTAATACCCTTAGGAAAGGTATGCATCCAACTATTCTTCCTCACCTATGGTTATATTATAAAGCAGAATGTGCTCTTTATTATCCTAGGTTAGGCAAACAGACAAAGAGAAGGAAAATTCTGAATTCAAACCCGTTAAGCTCCGCCGAAGTAATTGAAACTCTGTTACATGCTACTCGTACCAAATCTTAGCTAAATACATATATCTGCATATTCAAATATATTAGGTAGGTGCAAGATTTTAGGCGGGTGCAACCTTTTTGCTTTTTATATTTAAAGTCTTATTTATACAAATATTTTGTTATCGAGCATCAAAACAAGACATAAAATCCACTTTGTTTTCCTCAACATTTTCACTATTCACTACACTTACAAGGTTGGAATTGTCTCAAACATTCCAGACAAATTTACTTCAACCATGTACTTTTGTATGGTCTCCTAATTGAAATTTTAAGGAAGATATTTTCTATTATTCATTAATTCCTATTCTTTTAATGAGAATGATCGCTACTAATTGACTGTAAATAAAATGCTCGTTATGAACCTTTTTTATTTGGGAAAACACAAATTTTTGTTTGTACCAAACACAAAACCCAGTAGCTTTATATCGATACTATTTTCAAAATTGTTGAAGTATAGAAATATCATAGATAACAAAAATATCAACAATAAAATTATTAGCGTTAAGACTATTGTCAAGAACCACACTATTACCTGAAAAAAAATTATGGTCTTTTTTATTCGTTTTTTTTTTTTCAATTTCTTTTTAATATCATTTGTTAAATCTTTTGGTGGCGAAAAATTATTTCTAAGGTTACCAATCAAATTCTAGTATCTTGATTATAAGATCCTAACACTAAACGAAAGTGGAACATATTTTTGATAACTTGTTCCCACTGGCTTACACCACATATGATTCCGTCTTTCCAAACGGAATACGCCCAACACATTACAGAAGCGAAAATGTTTATCTTATTCAGTGCACAGTCTTCTTTCAGACAAATACCTGCAATTTCAAGGAAATCTGCGACTTATAATTGGAACATAAATCTTTTACACCATTTGACATTCCTCTTTCTTCATATTTACTTTTCAATGGGACATATATTGATTGGTCTTCAAATTTCTTGAATTGAAGAAACGTAAATATTTAAAACCCTAACTCGTTAACTATTTCAAGGTTTAATATTATTGCATATAGAAACAAATTTTGCATTAAAATTTGCTCAGATTAAGTTTTATTATTGAATGCTCATATCTTCTCTCTGATAAGATCAAACGATAATTGTTCCAAGCTGTAGCCGTATTAGTCCGACTGTATGGCTGCATCACATGAATTAAAACGAAACGATTGGGGAAAATGATTGATGATAACTACCCAAGTATAATGCTTGCTATCCAAAACAAAACCTGGAAGCAGCCTCCTGCTTAAAAGGCAGCCGTGCGCCTTTTACCTTCCATCACAAAATTCAGAGGATTAAGGTGCGCTGATACTGGAGAAGTAAGAACGAAATCATAAGTGGCGTTCTCCTGTGGACACCAACACAGTGTCACATAATATTGTGCCGACCTACAAAAAACATACTTTGATAAGCTCTGTGCGGATATTGGTCGTCGTGAGGAGGATTTGATTGTAGTGTTTCCCGAGATGGACGGAAGATGAGAGAGAGAAGAGAGAGAGAGAGAGAGAGAGAGAGAGAGAGATGGGTTTCTGTGCAGCCGGGGTGATAGTGATGAGACTCGTATACTATGTCATCGTTTTATATTATGATGCTTAGCAAGATAAATTAGTAGATCATTGTTAATGAATTCAAGTTTCACTATGTGTTCTATACTTCTGGTCCCGTGCTACAACTAAGTTGAGCTTAATAAATAACAATTAAAGAATACCGAGTTCGATCCACATTGGACGACCCATATTTGTGACCTTGTGTCCCATCCTATCCATGGCGATAGGCTTGGGTAAATACCTACTCGGCATTGTCAGCAATTCTCCTAAAAAATATTTCTTTATTTAAAGTTCCGTTTGCTTGGACTAAATCTAATGAATACCTCAGTATATTTTATCGTTTTTTATTTTGAAATACGTCTAAATTGCGCTCATATTATTTCTCTGTACATACTAACTCGATTCCTTTACGTATATATCAACGCATCAGTTTGTATGTTTTATAATCAATGTTTTTATACTTCTTGCCAGTTTTGATTTCTATATTCATCTAATATATTCACTTCCTCCAGAGAAAAAATATTGGCTTGTTTTTTTGTTTTTTTTTAGAATTTGTCAATGTTTGCCTATACGCACTTTGTTTTGGGTGTCTATGATTATGTCTCGTTTATTTTATTTTTTATTCTAATTTGTTTTTCCTTGGTATATAAATTTATTCATTGATATTTGTTGGAAATATTTCGGATAATCCCTGCCAGGACATTTCGTCCGAAATTCTGTCTGTTTGTCTTCTAAATTCTCTTGGGAATTACTTTTAATTCTGTTTTTGTTTTTCTAGTATTATAAGTGTGGATCAAAAGTATTACCGTTTTTTGTCAGCTTCATATTTTTATTTTTTTAAATTTTTTTTTATTTTTTGTTTTGTTTTGTTTTTTCTTGTTATTTGTTTTTGTTTTTTAAATAAATAAATTCATTAAAAAGGACACATTTCTATAATCTAGGCAATACTGAAATATTTCAGATACCAGTGATCGACTCCTATAAACTTCTTGTTAAAGTATCTGAATTGATAAGAAATGATAATTCAATCCTGGGTATTAGATGATGGTGAAAGTCACCACATTTAAAGTGACTAATTTTGTTCATTTTGTTTGTTCACTAGTATATCAACCTACTTGAGGTATTTACTGCCAAACTTGCAGGAGAACAGTAGTACTAATATTTAATTCTATAGCAGTCAAGTCACGTTCAAATTGCATCTTCCCTCTAGATCACTGAAGTTGAGCAGTGATAAGTCTGTTCAATACTTAATTAGGTGTCCAATAAGAAGAAGCAGGTACTGCATGTACCCTAAGTCATTTGTTTATCGAAATCACTTGATTTGGCAATAAATGACCTGGGAAATGGTTGATATGCCATAAAACAAATCAACCAACCAACCAAATATTGAACCCGTAGCTGGTAGTAAGGAGGTTCATACTTTTTATCAAAGATATTGGTGCAAAAGTGGACATAATAGCATGACTGGCGCTTGAATTCAGAGTCTAGTACGCGAGAAACTCCGCCATATATATATATATATAATATATATATATATATATATATATATATATATATATATATATATATATATATATATATATATATATATATATATATATCAATGGTAATATTATGGTTTCAAACTCATAACTTAAAGTTTAATGGTAATCCAATCATCAGATGAGATCAGTGGTTGAGATGTCAAAAACCAGTCGTGAAATGGTTGAGATGTTAAAAATCAAATTTTCTAGCGTTTATATGAAGCGTTTTTCACGCGATGGGAAATGTAAAGCTAAAAATTATTTTTTTAAACTGTGGCTTGTTTAACAATATATATATATATATATATATATATATATATATATATCAATTCTTCAAAAAGAGTTCAGTAAGGCTTTTTCATTAGGGGCTTCTCTTTAAAATTTATATTTTCTTTTAAGAGAGATCCTTTGGATCTTGCTAGAGAGCTGAAAGACTTAGGGAACATAAAGATCTCAATCCTTATTGGACCCTGGGGACAGACTCCGAAAATCTCTGGAAAAAAAATTGATTGAAGTGGAGATCAAAGGATGAATCAAGACATTCTGGATCACGGCATTG
The DNA here is from genome assembly GCA_023376005.1 of Doryteuthis pealeii. NCBI lineage: Eukaryota > Metazoa > Mollusca > Cephalopoda > Myopsida > Loliginidae > Doryteuthis > Doryteuthis pealeii. Next base: position 96,788,566 of record CM042137.1, on the reverse strand, counting down.
TAAAAATCATCAATGCTACTTAAAAAAAATCCTGAAGATAAGAGAAAACTTGCTCTCAATCAATCAGATTTCAGCGAAAAACCATCAGCTAGAGTTGATGTGAAAACGTTGCTAGTCGAAAAACAATAATTTGTCCTAGATAATGAGATGCATAAAATGAGGTATTTTGAAAGAAAAACGGATCACCCAATTCTGGTCAGAAGGACAGACCTAGTGTTAATTAACAAGAAGGAAAGAACATTTCATTTAGTGAATTTTGCTGTTCCTAATTAACAACAAGTGTTAATTAACAAGGAAAAAAGAGGATTTTATATTGTGGATGTTGCTGTCTTTACAGAGTGAAAGAAATGAGGGGATAAAAGATAGACGATTAATTGGATCTGAACAGAGAGATGAACAAACTCGGGACCAAGAGAGAAATAGTGATATCGAGAATATTAACTGCAATTAGAAACGTTCCTCAAAACCTATAGTAGGTGGGGTGGGCGGAATAATATACTGGTAAGGATAAGAGACTGGGGGAACTGGATATCAGAGAAAGATTTGAGACTATCCAGACCACAGCGCATATGAGATCATCTAGAATACTTAGAAAAATTTTCGAGTCCTAAGGTGACTTGCTATCACTCTTACTTCAGTGAAAATCCATCATTTAGAACTTGTGTGAAAAAATCGCAAGAAATAAAATAATCCAATAAACCCGCCAACAAATGTTAAAATCATAAGGAACTGTAATAAATGGAGTCGCGAGGTGTATAAACAAATTATGGTAGCTTTTACATTGCAATAAATATACTAGAAAGCAATAACACTGATAAAGAAGTTATATCATTTGGGGAAATACGGTTGGAAACAATCATTGTGAATACACCGATGCTAATAAACTTGCAAATGTACGCAGCGACATAGGGGGGGGGCGGAATAACAGACTGGCAACTACAGAAATAGAGCAAATTAAAGCTTCCGTGAACGACAACAACATGACTAATGAAGATAATTAAAATGACAATGGAAATGATAATAGCAACAAGATGACACAATTACAGAAGATGAAAGTGACAGCATTGAGATAAGACGGGGAGTTCACGTGGCGTAGTGGCTGATGTGCTGGACTCTGGCATAGTGTTAAGCGAGTTCGGACTTCAGTCGCACTATCAAATTACCATTGGTAAGGCTATGAACCATCTTATATCTCCAACTATGGGTTGAATAGTACCACTACTGTTCTTCTACAAGGATGGATTTGACATTATATAACCGACTTAGCTTGATATTCCATCAAACAAAGAAACTAAAACCGAATCCAAAATTGTCTATTTTTGGCTGCTATTTTATTTACGTAAGTACATCTTTAAACAAGTGTATTATAAAAAAAGATAAGCACATACTATCATCTTCAGTAAATCTATTAGAAAACACATTCTACCATGCTGAAGAGCTACCACTAGGTTTGCGCGGTTTAAGTTACGCTGACTATATTACTGGCCGAAGAAACCAAACCAAACCATACGACAAAAAGGGTGAAAAGATATGCAGCTTGGCACACTTGATAATGGTAGTTCCGAAAGAAAATAAAAATAAGACACGTGTACTTACCTGGTTTAGGGGCCCTCCGTCTCTGATCCGCTGAGTGAGGTAAGTATCGCGCATGATCCCAGGGGTTTTTAAACACCTTCAGACAGCACATGTACCTTCGTCTAAAAGGGCTAGGGCGAGTTTTATTTTCCGGTACCGATGGGATCACGCACTTCTTGCACTGGCCACTGCATTAGCATTGGTTTGTGCGTACCTCCCCACGTTAAAAACGACCTTCTGTTTATCCGCTCAGGAGGGAGGGCAAGAAAATACATAGAAATAAGCCACTTAACATTTTGATGCCTTTCGTTGTCTCCCCGTATGTATTCCATTTTAACCACACCATTTCTTTTATATTTGCACCAAACTACGGACAGGGAACAGCATATCACTGTGAATTACCTTCTTTAATGGGTTTATGATAGGTTATTTTGTTTTAGTTCACACGTCTTTTAGTGGATCTACGTATCCTTACAACAATGGTATTACCAACTGCCTATTGAGATCAGCAAGAACCGATTTGGAGAGTTATGTTTTTACTAGTGTTTGTTATAGGTATGCAAATTATAAGACCTTTTTATAATTATTTACTCAACATTGGGTTATTTCCTAATGCCGTTGTACCTTGACCTACGAGTTTAATTCGTTCCGATTGTAATTCGATATCCTCGTATATCAAATCAATTTTACCCATTGGTATGAACTTAATTGTCAGTAATCCGTTCCGGCAGCCCCAAAAATACCCTTATTATTTTGCTACGTTTTTAATAATAATAATAATAATAATAATAATAATAATAATAATAATAGCACTGTATTGTATAAAAAGATAACAAAATAGAAAGTAATGAATTATGTGCTGTAATATGTTTTGTTTAATTTTATGATATTTTCTCCTTCGTAATAAATTTGGAAAATTAAAAGTTTTTAGTGAACCTATTAACATAAATGTATCTGAAGTCGGCCCGTAGCTCAAATATTAGCACTGAAAACAAAGCAAAAACTCGATCGAGTGCCAGCTCGTAACTCGGAAAACTTGTAAGTTGGGGTACACATAATCAAGGTACCACTGTATTTTCCATTGTATGGCTTTGTGATGAATTATATCATTAATTGTAATAATTCAATCTAGTTAAATTTATTTTATGAAGTTAGAATTGTCAGCTATTGAAGAAATATGTTTTGTAATTTATTTTTTCTTAATTCATTTATCGCTAAATAAAAGAAAATGTTGAACATCCTCTAGTGAACTAGTTCCATATTCTTCACTAGTTACAATATAATGTATCGTGTAAGAAGAATCAAAGACCCAATCTCTCTTAAGATGTTTAGTATTATTAAGGTCATTAACAGGAAGAATAGCATTGAATCTACGAAAAAAGAACATAATACACACAAACAATCGTGATGGATCAGAAAGACACCCCATAACTCCTTACAGAAGAATAACAGAGAAACGTTTATGGAAAAAAGATCTGAATATCTTTATAAAGACAAAAGATTTAAAGACGATGCTGTCTTAATCAAAAGTGAGGGAAAAAGTACCGACTACACAGAACAATAACAATGGTTTAATATTACTATTGATGAGCTCAGACAAGACTAAACAGATCACATGAACGGAAAACACCTGGAAGGTAAAAAAAAATCCGTTTTCTTGGTTAAACACCTTAATATCGTTACAGCATCTCTTCGAAGACAAAGTATCAAACAATGCTTAAGTGCAGAAAATGCAACTCAGGTTAGTTGATTCTGCTACATTCCGGCTACCAAAACCTGAAATAAAATATGTAGGGAATTGGGTTATGTAACATAATTTAAACTTATAAAACAGAATACAATAACATTGAAAAATCTAAAACAGTACACATTAACATTGAATAATATGAATCAATATACAATAATATTGAGCCATAAATCATAATACAATGACAGTGAATCTTATAAAATAGAATATACTAGAAACGAACATTATAAAACTGTACACAATGATGTGAAACATTATAAGACATAATAATATAACATTGAACCCTGAAAAAACTGTATACAATATAATTAAACCTCATCAAATAGTATGCAATAACAGTGAACACTATAAAACAGTACATAATAACGCCGATAATTATCATTGAAACATAATATAATAATATTGAACGTTATGAAACATTATGAAATATGAAACAATATATGATAACATTGAACATTGTAAAACAGTATATAATAACACTCTTAATTGGCATTTAAAATGTTTTACCAAAATTGAAAATATGTAGTAGTCTAAGAACATGTGAAAGATATGTAAACAGAAAGTTAAAAAAAACGATGATGGTACACAATACTAAAATTCTACACTACATAGAAGAACAATATTGTGTTGAATATCGTTTCCTAGTACAGTATAAATGTGAGAATAATTCACTACAATCATAAATTTGGTTTCTTTGTTTAATGGAATCTCAACCACCATGACTTATTTAATTTGAAAAACATCCTTGTAGATGTATAGTAGTGGTAATATTTAACCCATAGTAGGGAATGAGGGTTTCATAATTTTCCCAAGGGTATTAGTTCGAAAGTGAACGCAATAGCGTCACTGAAGTTCGAACTTGATTACTAGGATATTGCGATCCAGCAATTTAGCCACTTTATAGCACGGGGACCCAATTATCAGAGTTGCAGTGTCCCTTTAACTTTTGTTAATCACTGTATTTGAGCTGGTAATTTTCTTGCGCCTATTCAGTCCACTATCAGCGAAGCAATCTCTTTATTTCTTTGGCCTTCAGTGATGCACAAATACTCATTGAATGTCAGTTTAAAACAAACGTTTTACGTTATCTCATACTCAATGGCTTAAGTGTCATGTCTTTTCATTCAGTTCTCTAAATCTGTGTTGCCGCTTTTAAACTCACAGCCTCCTCCAAGATCTTCTTACTACATTCTATGTAAAAGAACGAACGAAAAAGGAAATATATTGAGTTGAAAACCTAGATGAGCGAAACCGAATGTTCCTTTGTTCTTGGATATTTCTTGTCGTACCTTATGACACTCGATTAGTCGTTTAGGTCATGAGGGAGGAAAATCCGAGATCTCTTCCTTCCAAGAAAGTTACACAAGTGGAGGCAAGGCAGGATGAAAGGAGTGCGCGCAGGAAGGAAATGAAATGAAAGGAAGTAGTAGAAGGAGAGGCAAATGGAGGAAAAGGTGAAGAATGAGAGAGTAAAAAATAAAAGAAACAGAAAAAGGTTTTAAAAAATCAAAGAGGAAGTAAAAATCGACGAGTAAGAAATAGTTGACGATAATTGGAGGCTGAAAATATAAAGAAATGAAAGGAGAAACATAAATGGCAATAAAGATGGTGGAAAACGGAAAACTGATGGAAAGTAGGGCTAGATGAAGATAAAGAATAAATTGCGTAATAATAATAATAATAATAATAATAATAATAATAATAATAAGAAGAAGAAGAAGAAGAAGAAGAAGAAGAAGAAGAAGAAGAAGAAGAAGAAGAAGAAGAAGAAGAAGAAGAAGAAACATTTGTATGAAGAAGCTGAAGGATTGTAATT
>CM042137.1:96770928-96773428 GCA_023376005.1 Doryteuthis pealeii | reverse complement strand
CAATTCTGTACACAAGAAATTCAATAAAGTGGGAAAGAATGATAAACGGGCCATTGTGATGGTAGGTAAAGTGCATAATTAAGTTTCTCTTGTCAAAGGTCATTATCAAATCCCGGAACAGCTTAACAATGTATGGGACAAAGACATTGACAGTAACTCACCTCGTTTCTACACCAACCACGATAGATTAAACGGACAGTCTTTTGTTCCAGTCGTCAACATTTTGAGGCTGAGTTGACTGAGTAAATATGGCTGACTAAAAAAGAAATGATAATAACAAAAGGTGAATCGGTGGTTGCGGGGTCGGAGAGATAAAATGAAATGAGAAAAAGAAAAAATCGATCGTTTTTTTAAGAGAAGAAAGAAAGGAGAAAACTATAAGTTTGAGAATGTTGACTGAATAGAAGAGACGGAAAAGCTAAACAGGAAAAAAGAATTGAAGCAGAGAAAGAGGTAAACATTCTAAGAACCGCATGGACATATGAACTGTAATGTCTGTAATAGATGGTGTATTGCTTGTAATGGTCGTTTTGTTTGAAAAATGGTAGCAACCATTGGTAGAAGATATCTTATATCCACAGTAGGTTTTTGATTTGGTTTGGTTTGGTTTACGGCATATCAACCTCAATGCGTTAGTTAATGCCGACAAAGTTTTGAAATAAATTAATTCATAATTGATACACAATATTTTTATAAACACATTTTTCTATTTAACCCATAGATGGCATCATAACGGGTACTCCCACTTCGAGTCAGTGTGGACCTGGGAGCAATGGTGATAAAAGAGTGCTCCACATTCCCCAAACCTTCAAAACTGTAACTTACTATCAGATAAATTTAACGCCATTCTCAGAACATGAAGACCCTCAGCCACGGCCTTCTAGCACCCATATAATAAAAAGGGTTACAGGGTGTCATGAGAGCAATAGGGTCCACGTAGGGGAATTAATATTAAGACAAAAGTAGAAGACTGATTAAATCTAAAGGTGTGTTAACCCATCTCGGGTTATTTTATGCCTAGAGGTTTCACAATTACGTTAAGTGTATGTTCATATTTACATTTGGTGTAGTTGTTTCTTATGACTTGTCTTAGCACACGGTCTAACCGAATATTTTTAAACAGATTTATTTGATCCATATGCTTAAAAGGTACTACCACTCCGGGTCAGAAGGGTGCTGAGAGTAATAACAATAAAGGGGTACTCTCCTGATGCCCAGATGCAGTTTAGTGCCATACCAAGAACACCTCTTTTTGGTGGGGAAATTACCCATTTGCAGGAGATACATTCCACATATTATAAACCCCATCGGAAGGGTAAAATTAAAAGACATGTATAAAGAATAAAAGGAATCATAAGAATAATAATAAGTAAAAATAGCAGAAAGATAGCCAAGTACTCGGATCTTTCTAGAGAGCTGAAAAGCTATGGAACATGAAGGTGGTATTGATACCAATTGCAGTTGGTGCGATTAAAGGAAACTTGCGTACTAGAGATCAAATGAAGAAGCAAAACCCTCCTAACCAGAGCATTGTTAAGATCAGCTAGAATATTTAGAAGAGTTCTGCATATATAAGGAGACTTACTGCCACTAGCCCCTTATGAAAAGCTATCAGTTAGAACTGGCGTAAAAAATAATAGTAATGATAATTTCACTACTATTATTAGTTATAGCAATGATGCTACTAAAACTATATATTTAGAAAACGTATAGGGAATTACAGATTCACTAAATCATAAGAATTAATTAGCTACCTCATGTACATCGATGTATTCTAGATTTTTGAGGAAAAAAATGAAAAAGATCTGGAAACCCTTGTATAAGCCATGGGATACATGGATTGTTAGTGATATATAAAATACATTGCAGGATTATAAACGCAGTAAAACATGGGCTGTTTTGAGGCAAATTTAATTCAAATTTTCATAGAGACATCTTTAACAAATAAGTTTATTCTATTAATGATTTTGATTATAAATTAAATACTCATTGATAAACTTAGGCAATTCCTGTAAGTGGCCATGTAGTTTCGGTTACAGGCAGACGGATATCGAATCTTCCTTATAATAAAACTAGCAGCGGCTACCCGACGTCGCCTAGGTAAAAGGGGATTTTTAAAAGTTAGTCCCGCAGATCCATTATTACTGAATGAGTTGAATCCTCGTGGTATGCCCAATTTAAATCCCAATGTAAAAAGATACAGGATAAAGCCAGGATACAGTTTTGGCATCGAAAATATGCTATGCTAGTCATAACAAAGAGGAGAAAAAATATGGAATAGAACTACCAAATCAGGAAAATATAGAACATCTATAGAAACGGAGAATTACAATCACTTAGTAAGTTTGAGGAGAACACCACCAAGATAGAAGAACAAGTTTAAAAAAGAATATATCAGAAGAAGAAAAAAAAACTTCTAGAAACCAAACTCTTCAGCAGAAATCTCATCGAGGTAATAAATACCTGTGCCGTCCCATTTTAAGCTATTTCTGGCGATTTT
>CM042137.1:96750928-96765928 GCA_023376005.1 Doryteuthis pealeii | reverse complement strand
CTGCTACAATGTTGATACATTTCAAACCAACATTAGCTGTGACAAACCGTAAACAATACATACGCATTTTGCACATACAACTACCTACAGACCCATACAGTCTGCAACATCGCTGAAAGAACAATTGACTATACCAATTGTATGTGTATATAAGTTGTTTCTTGTATCAATTTTGTTTTCTTCTTTTGTTTTCTACGGAAGCTATATTTCCGTAGTCTCGTGTGTTTACATTGTGAGATACGACACTCGGAATTTCTTCTTCCATATAAACACCGAATACACAGGCTGACCACAGAATATGCAGGATTCTTTGGATTGGAATTAAACATTAATCCAACCGATTTTGGCTACACAGATATTTATTCAACTTCCACTGACATAAAAACAGCAATCAATCATGCATCTATGTATTCAAAACTACAGTAATACAATGAACATCAATGAATTATCTTAAATGAACAACACTGATCCAGATTTGGTTGTTCATTTACGATATTGTAATGTTTTAGTACGTTTGGAATATCCGAGAAAACAGAGTAGCCTAGCTTATCGTGTTTTCTTGGATATTCGAAACGTAATAAAACATCTCCCACTGATACATAATTGATCCAGGTGTTATAAGCATTAAACAAGTTTAGGTAAGACATTTATTATCCTTACTAATAGCGTATTCTTAGGCATATTCTCTGTGGAAATATTTGGATCGAAAGTAAACTTCAATCCAACCGATTTTTACGAATTAATTAATTTTTTTAATTTGAAACACTAGTCCGAGCAATCTATAAAGTATACATATCTGACTCAGGATAAATGTACAATAGAAAGGAAATAAAGTGTATTTGGTTTACCATCATAACATATCAGAATTTAACCAGAAAATATTGAGAGATACAGATTTAAATTATTATTGTTATTTTGGCGATTTATTCACTGTCAGTAAATGATGAAATATTTGATTGTTGGTTTTCTTGGTTGGATTTTACATGTCAACACTTGTTGAGTTATTTCATGGCGAAGACATTTTTTTTTTATTCATTCTTGGTGGGTATTAATTTTATAAAAACTCGTTTATTACAAAAAGAAATCTATTTAACCCATTGAATGGTTCCTAAGAGGTAGTACCACTCGTGATCAAATTAGACCTGAAAGTAATGGCAATGAAAGGGTACTCGACACACCACTGAGTTTAAGATTTTGAAAGCTAATAAGAGATGCAGTTTAAAGTCATACTCAGTAAACGGATTCATTTTACGTTCATATTCAGAACGTTCTCGAGGGGATTAGACCTGAAGTAAATTTAATAATGGGACCGGAATCCAAAATCACTTACCACGAATTTCTAAAACTCCCCGAAATAAATCTCTTTTTGGGAATTTTAGAAATTTATTTAAATTTCTAAAAGCCCATTAAGTTTTAGTCGAAATAAATTTATTACAGAATGATGGTTTTTCGAGATTTCCTTCCTTTCAATGGTAAATATACCTCTATATTTAATCTAAAAAAGATTATTATACATTGAACTCCCATCAGGGATTATTAAAATACATGTATTTGCACCTACTAAAAATGCAATAACCATACAGTGTGGATTTAAAAATCCCATGTAGAATCATCCCTTACAACCAGTTGTTGGATACCTTACACACACACACACACACACACACACACACACACATATATATATATATATATATATATATGAATGTGTATGTTTGTATGTCATTTTACACATGCTATGTTCTAATAGAGCATGCGTGCTATGTTTCTTTCTATGAGTTGTGGAATCAATTTTGTTTCTATATTTGTCTCAAGGCTACATGTATCTAACTATTCTGGATAATGCATTTAGAATCTTAGTACCTTGCATTTTTCTTCTTGATTTCTCTTTTGATAACATACGTATTCTAAATAATATCTTCAGCCTACCTCTTTAGTTTATTTTTATTGAATATTTTAAAAACTTCTGTATCTTGGCATATACAACTTATTAGTGAAATATATCCAAGCGTACCCTCCCAATAGATAACGAAAATTATTTTTAATTTCTATGATTGAAAATTCAGATTGATTTCAGCAAAAATTTAATGTATTTCTTGATTTTAAAATGACTTTTTTAGTGTATTTTTACGTTGTAAATTAAATTCATATATTTCATGGTTAATAAGAATTGCTTTCAACACGCACATACAAACGAGATAGATAGATATAAAGATAGATAGACAGATAGATAATTATATAGATAGATAGAGAACGAGAAAGGAAGAGAAAGGGAAACAGAAAGGAAAGAGAGAGAGAGAGAGAGAGAGAGAGAGAGAGAGAGAGAGAGAGAGAGATAAAGGAGACAGAGCGAGCGAGAGAGAAATAGAGAGAGAGAAAAAAAATACAGAGAGAGAGAGAGAGAGGGAGAGAGAGAGAGAGAGAGAGAGAGAGAGAGAGAGAGGGGAGAGAGAGAGAGAGAGAAAAAGTTTACACATCCATATCGAAACATTGACCTGATTCATAAGCAAGTCAAAGACCTTAAATCTGTAGAAAACAATATTGTTCTCTCTTGTAGCTAAAATTTCAGTCAGAAAAAATGTTTTCCTCTTACAGATTTTCTAGCCGTAAGCAATCCTAATTTTTAGAACACCCTTTCTCTTATATATCTTACAAAAAGAGAAACGCGTAACAGGAATTGGAACATTTAACACGGAACGAAAAAGAAAAGATATGGAGTGTGCATGTATCACCAACTGATGTAAGTAAAATAGATGAATAAATAAAAAAGAAAAAAAAATAGAATAAAATAAATCATAGAATAAAATAGAATAAAAAAGCACCATGTATTTTTAATAGTTTTCGACAGTGAATTTTACCTGGAAACCCCTTTCTTTTTTTTCACTAAGTAAAATATAAGACAGCGTAAAATAAAATAAAATCTATTATAAATGTCGTTTTTACATGTTACCTTAAAATCGAATCACGTTTTCCATTTGCCAAAGTAAAATGAGTTATGTCTTTTTCTTACTTACTTTTGGGTTTGATCGGATTTCATTATTATTATTATTATTATTATTATTATTATTATTATTTGAAACCGTGGAGATTGAATGGTTTAATAGGAAACTTACTGGCAGATATACAATACAAAAAATAAATTTTAAAAAAATAGATCATTCTGCCGAAAATATTTTACTAGTTTTAACTTTATGGCAAACACTATTTTCGGTAAAATCCATTCCTTATTTAATGTCTTGGATTCCCTTATTCTTGGATTGTACTGACACTTCTATGAACATTACGAGATGCCCCAGCATTTGGTGGGGTATGTAAAAGAGCATATTCAATATTTAATTCCCTTTTTCCCATTCTCTTAGATGCTTCAATATTATCATCTGGTATTCGTCATATCATAGTCAATATCATTAATAACACATAGAAAGTAGAATAATATTATCTATTAACGACAGTTCTGAGAATCCGAGTTAGTTTTGCACAAAACAGCCCATGTTATTAGTGTCTTTAAAATAGTGCAATGACTTTATACAAACAATACGCATTTTGAATGACGATACACCCACTTAAAATTTTCTTGAAGACAGAATCAATCCAGCAGTTAAAGACATAGAATCACCTACTTGTTGAAAGAACAAGTACTCAAACACGTACTCGGACAGGTACTCAGAATTCACAAACAGTACCATTACATTTAATTTTGGACTAAGAAATAAAGGTGGGTTTAATTTGCATACTGGTTTTAACGAAACCAATTTTTATAAATAATTACTTGGTGTTATTGATCTCTAATATTATTGTTGTATTCTCCATTCTTTATTTCTATGAAAGATTTTCAATAGAAACAAATTAAATTACATTCCTGTGAAAGTAGATAGGTAGGTGGGTAGAGTGGTAAATGATCACAAAGAAAGAGATGCATTGGTTGAGGGATGTTGAAAAGCAGCCAGAATGTCAATCCCTATGCATTACTCTTCTATGCGAGTTCTTCTCATCAGTCTAACTTGTGGCTTTTATGGGTCTCTGAGTGACATCTAGACCCCACGGTTTTCCAGGACTTTTCTAAGTATTCTCGTTCATTTTAACAGTGCTATGGTCTGAATCGTATTGATTCTACATCCGATCTCCAGCTCCCCCAGTCTCCTGTCCGGGATTTGGCGGACCATACCAAGTAAACAAAGTACTATTGGTATAAACGCGACCTACATGTTCCACAGCTTTTTCAGCTCACTTTCAGGATCCAAGTATTTTTCTATCTTTTCGCTATCTTTTTAGTTTCATACTATGATCTTTTAACATGCAGGTGATTCTACGTCGTTAAATGGTGGATTGACTGTTCAAGAAAATTTAGATGGACGTATCGTCATTTATATACGCGAATTGGTATTCTATAAACCTCAAATATGATTAAACCTTAAAAGCTATGAGTTAAGGATATGAGTAAGGATACACACAGAATAATTTAATATTAAATCTAATATAAATAACAAGTTAAGTTTATAAGTCAACAAGTATAAACTATAAAAATTAATTCACATTAAAATCTGTTAAACATTACCTATGGATTACTATCAATAACCAATGTTATTAACATTCTTACATGGTCACTATATATATAAAGAAATTACATTTTTGACGTTTATTCAATTCTTTTAGGTTTAATCCCTATTATACATTTTAATCAAACTTTATTATTTGGAGATTATGTATGCTTTTATACGATATTATTAGAATACATTATAGGTAAAAGTTTTTAAAAAATGAAGTATTGTATCATATTAACTTGAAACTTTTAAAAATTGTTTGTACTCTGAAACTTGAAATAGATTTGATTTTAAATTGCAACGTTTGAAAAGTGTCCTTAGGGTTATTATTGTTGCCATCAATCATATATATATATATATATATATATATGATGAAGAGTAAAGGATTGGGTAAATCCGACAAAATGTGGTTAAAAATAGAGGGAAAATGGGAAATTCAGATGATATTACACCTCGGTCTTTTGCAAGCTTTGTCGAATTTATTTGAAGACAAAATGCGTTCTACGTTCTGCTTTTACGTTGAAAATCGGATTTTGGGGTGGGCGGAAGATGAGTGGGGGGGTGTACAGTGTGATAAGATGTGAGGCAAAAGGAAACAAAAAGGAACTCAGGCGAACAAAATCAAAATAGAGAACGGATAAAAAACAGAAAATACACAAAAAAAAACAATCACAGAATCTCTAAAATAGTCCAAAACAAAAAAAGTATTCCAATTCCCCGGCTTCATAATATATATATATATATATATATATATATATATATATATGTGTGTGTGTGTGTGTGTGTGTGTGTGTGTGTGTTAGATAGGGGGAACATTAAGTCAACGACGTTTGGTTACTGACAATTTCTCGCCTAGGTGATTTACAACCCAAGTCCTGGAAAATCGTATAGGTGAGAAACTCATTAACCAAGCCCTGTTGGCATCATGTCTACGATAACCTAAGTTGGATATGCTCTATCGAGGATACTGAGCACTATTTCTGAAATAATAAAAAAAATAGAATAAAAATATTCTTGTTATTGCACACTACATTATATATATTAATATACAAGGTGTGTCAAAATTATCGAGATTTTTTGTAATTTGTACACCTTGTATTCTGAAAAAATAACAGAATTCAAATTGTGTCAAAAATTACGAGTTTAAAACTGTATATACCAAGATAGAAATTAAAATGAATGGAACCTTTTTTTTTCAGAATGCAAGGTGTGTCAAAAAGTACAAAAATCTAGATACTTTTTTGACTCACCATATATATATATATATACTACCATATATATATATATATATATATATATATATATATATATATATATATATATATATATATAGATAAGAAGAAGAAGAAGAAGAAGAAGAAGAAGAAGAAGAAGAAGAAGAAGAAGAAGAAGAAGAAGTAAACTTGATTAATATATTACTGCTACTGTTCATTACAATCCCAGCAAGAGGAAATGTCTCCAAATTGTCTGGATTCGTGACCCGTTCTTTTATATTTACTTCTTTTTTTCTGTTTAGAAGAAAAATATACGCGAATAAAGCAAAGACCTACAAAAGCAAGAGTCATTTAACTTGCAGCTATGGTTTCTTTTTCGCAGTTGTTGCTTCGATAAAAGACTGTGTTTTTCGGAAAACAGTTCTATTTATTCTGAGATACAAAAAGTAAAAAAAAAAAAAAAAAGTCCAAATAGATTACGAAAAATGCATGTTTTGACTCACATAAGTAAAAAAAAAAAAAGAGACAAATAAGTTAGACTACCGGTTAAATTTTGTAGTATAAAGAAAACTGTTCGAAATGTTTGTGAGTGCAGACAAGTGGGCCTGCAATCTTGTCACGATGTCCTTTTACGAAGTCTACTAAAGAAGAAAAGAAAAAAAAAAACTTCAGAACTTTATATCCAAAACATTTCTAAAATAATTTCTTTGGGGGTATTTTTATCAGTCGCATGACTCAAGGCTTTTTTCTGTTAGTTAAAGCTAGGGATCAAGTGGTAGCAAACTTTGCTTGTATCTCGTAAACTTAACCACATTGGTAATGGATTATGCCATCTCATCTTCAAATTATATAGTTTGAAATTTGATATGTAATTTAGATAATTCAAATACGCTTTAATTGTATCCTACATAACCTCACGGATGTCAGTGAATACAATGATCTCATTCCTGGGGGAAGGAGATCACGGTATACACTTCTGATGAGCACTGATATAGGTCGAAACAGCTATCCAGTGTTCCGCACGTCGCACACGGTATTTGCAGAGATTGCTTGTCGTAATTATCTAATTATATCAAGTTCTCTCTTTGTATCTTTCTATATGTCTGTGCTTAGCGTGGATATGTGCGCGTGGGTGAGTGACGACATGTTGGGAAATCGGTACTCCGAGAGGTAGCCGTGTGTTCTGTTCGGTAATATATATATATATATATATATATATATATATATATATATATATATTGTCCCAAACTAGCAGTAATTCACAATCGAGAAACATATGTATGCATATATATAAAACAATTATTCCTCTCCTGAAAGCTCTATTCGGACACATCAAGAATAAAAATAAAGCGAAATCCAAGAAGCAACAAGTGATAGAAAATCCCATCTAGTATGAAATAATATTTATTCGCTCAACTGCGGGATTACACATAACAGAGTGGGTTTCACATGAATAAAAAATATATGCAAAATAATATTTATTTGTGGAATGATAAATACAATCATCATATTTTAGCTTCACAATACGTGCAATAAAGAAGATATGAGACAGGAAGAGGTGAGAAGTTTTTACGTAGTCTATACGTAGCTAATGCACATTTGCGTCTTTCCTTTTTGTTTTATAAGAATTTTGCTTCCCTTATAATCACTGTGATAAGCTGACACCGCAATAGTCCTTTTTGTTTTATAAGAATGTTTTTTCCTCATGTGATAATTGAATAGTTCGCTGTTTGATGATTTGTATTCTGGTCGCAAGAAACATTTTCTATACTGATCATCTCTGTGATAAGTTGGCGATAATCGGATGACATTCTGTTCATAATTCTGTTCATAAAAATGTTTCTCTTATCCAGCATATTAGAATCAAATCTGTCCCTCAATTTCGGCTGTGCGATCATGTTCATCGATCTTCAGAAACTAACGAGTTCGTTATGTTTTGTTTTGTCTGTTTTTGTAATTTTGGCGTACAAGAACGGTTACTCGTATCATGCTTCCTCTCGGATTATATATAATTATATATTAATTATAATTATATATATATATTATATATATATATATATATATATATATATATATATATATATATATGTGTATTTTGGCAGCAAATTATTCGTAAGACATGTGTTATTGAATACCACGGAGTATTCTTTTTTCATTTTTTGTATGGATATTTTTTCCAGTCTTCTGGCTATCCTTTTGAATCTGGATCGAGTTGATTCATTATATTTTTCATACTTATTTCCCGAGCGCTTTCGACTGTTGCTCCAGTCGTATTCATGGGGTTATGTAATTTGGTTTTTAGTTGATTTTAGTTTTATTATCTATGCTTTTATCTAATTCAGAGAGTCTATTTTTTTTTATTTTTTTTTTAATAATAGACTCTCTGAATTAGATAAAAGCATAGATAATAAAACTAAATCAACTAAAAACCAAATTACATAACCCCATGAATACGACTGGAGCAACAGTCGAAAGCACTCGGGAAATAAGTATGAAAAATATAATGAATCAACTCGATCCAGATTCAAAAAGGATAGCCAGAAGACTGGAAAAATATCCATACAAAAAATGAAAAAAGAATACTCCGTGGTATTCAATAACACATGTCTTACGAATATATATATATATATATATATATATATATATATATGTGTGTTGTGTGTGTGTGTGTGTGTGTGTGTGTGTGTGTGTGTGTGTGTGCTTGTGTGTGTGGGTATGTGTGATGAGATGGGTAAATTGTCTAGATAACCTACTACTGATATAGTTTTGGGTCTGGTATTTTGTTTATGTTCCTGGATGCGCTAGTGACAGATTGAATGTCTAACATTTAAATATATGTGTCTATGTATTTACGAACCCCTCTTCACGAGCAGGATGGTAAATTTTAAAGATTTTTAATTTTTTTAATTTTAAATAACAGGTTTGAATTCAGAGTTTTTCTTCACTTAGACTGGATGTTATACCAAGGTTAAAGAGCCCAATCTTCCCACTATTTAGCCATAGATAAATGGAAAATGGTTATGTAATTACATTTCCAAAGGTCATTAGTGGCTTGTAGTAGCATTACCGGAAGAGGGTAATAAAGATATTTTTAAAACATGAACGAGCAAAAAAAAAAAAAGAAAAAAAAAGAACAATAAAGCTCGGTGAAAAAAGACATAATTAAATAGACCCCACGCACGGATAAGTGGGAATCTAATAATAATAAAAAAATCTCCAGATGCATTTCGCGACAGTCTTCCACGCATTTGAAGTGGTTAATGAGTTTAACGAACGGAAGTAAAGGTGATTATTGAGGCGTTTGCGTTCGGACCAGATGAAAGTCGTGGTCACGAACTGTGCGTGGATGTCAAGCCGGATGAGGCGTGACCACCTGGGAAACAAATCCGAATATTGGCAGAGTGCGTCTGGCTGTAAAGCGAATCGGATAATGCTCCCGCCGATCTCGATGTATGTAATCTTAACCTCTTCGACCCTCTCTTACTCTCCCTTAGTCATTTCAATTCGGAGAATAAATATATGATATATTTTTATGCAAGTGTTCATTGTTCTTTCACAAGTCCAGCTTCAGTGAGCAACCTGATAAGAACTTAGGAAACAGTATACTACCAGAGATGCTGATAGGTACGTGTCCTGCATCCCTGACACATAAAAATCTAAAAGCACGCTCTCAAATATTATCCATGCGTCCCAGTGTTTTTCTTTTTTCTTTCCTCAGTATTCCAAGCTTACTGTAGATACAGTTCAATAGTTTCTTAGAAACGAATTAGACAGGATAGGTTACAAGGTAGGAGTTAGACTGATTTAGTTATTTCCCCAGATCATAAACAAAAAACCTACTATCTGTTAAGAAACTTTAGTTGTGACCCATTAATTTTCCCGGGGACTCATTTAAAGCAAATATGTGCGTCCAAAGACGCACTAAATCAAAAAGCTATCAGCATCACTGTTCTTCAATGCGACATGCAAATACCTTAGTCCAGAATTTGGATTCGGTTCGCAGTTTCCATTTCCTACGACTATAGCCACTACACACAAATACCTCCGTAGACAGCGTTATAAATTTTATATGGAAAAATATAAACACCTGCCCCTGATATAATCTTTTAGTCTGGTATTTTAATTACGTTGTTAATTGTTTTTGAATGTGCTGGTGATAATTTCAATGTCTAGAGATCGATTTAATCCTTTTTGTGATACTTATAAGTTTTCGTATTCGTTCTGTCTATTTTACCAGAACGTTATCATCTATGCTTGCCTTCGAGTGAAGTATAAAAAAATCGCTGGAGTGGCTTATTGTCGTAATCATCAGGAGAGCGAAGTAGTATACCCTGTTTTCGATAGCGCTAACCAGAATATTGTTTTTGTTGAGGTGAAGCGCCACACCTACCATCATCCACCCACTTTCCCGTGCAGAAAAGATTACTCAATCTCGGCTGCTCATGAACTGAGTTGGTGGGGACTGCTATCAAAATAGGAACCTAGCGACTCCTAGGCGGGTGCTCTACCGACTGAGCTAAATCCGTCCCTTATAAATAACTGTATAGATAAATACTACACCAATTTAACTTCATGGCTGCATCAGCTGGACTTTGAAAAAATCATCTACACTCAACACTACACTACAATAAAGAAATATATGCATTGTTAAGGCATGGACAGCTATTGACAGATCATCGATCATATGAAATTCTGATTTCTTTGATAAGACAACGAGATATTCTTCGAATTTCTAGCCATATCAGTGCTACTATATGTCTGTAGCACATGGGTTTTAAGAAGAAATGCTGAGAAAAAACTAGATGAAAAAGGAAAGGATGATGCGTGATATTTATAAGAAATTCCGGAAGCAGCACCCATAGCTATACAACCATTTACCCCGTATTTTACAAACGAGCTGAGACGAATAAGCGATGTTCTCTATGGATTACTAAAAAGGACGTACCAGTGTGGGCCGATTTGTCAAAGAAACACATTCATTAGCACTGTGAAGACACTAGATGTCGCCAAGAGGACTTTTTAAAGAGTGGCAGTCAAAAATATTTTCTAACAAATTCTTTACTTACAAATCATATTTAATAACAAATCTTTTTTTTTTTTTCGTATATCAAAAAATACAAGATTTGACATTAGCTAACCCAGAAGGGTTGATATGTCATTAAACAAATTAACCAACTAACTAACATGTTGCTCCACATTTTCATCCTGCAGCTCAATACAGTTGACACGGTTGGAATATTTTGGCATACAAGGTGTGCTGTAGGACACTACTTAAACTTATAGACTCTGCGTGTGCTCGTGGATTCAATCAGCTAATCAACACGCTTATATGCGGTTAGTTAACTATTTAATCACCGATCTTAAAAGCCCCTCAGCTGCTGGCATTCGACACGGAAGGACGCATCAGTAACCAAGGATTCTACCTAACACTAAGGAACACAAGGACTTTACCTAAAACTAAGCAACCCAAAGATTCTAACAAACACTAAGGATCACAAGGGATCTTCACTGTAAAGTGCTCTCACCTAAAAATGGCCTTAAAATCGTAACAGACACGTCGGTTCTCAGGTTTTCTCAATAAAAAACTGCAACGTTGTATGTTAAAAAAGTGAGTTGATCAACTTCCAACGTTGCAGGATGTATTTATAACTGTATATTGAAATATATTAATGTTTTTTTTTTCTTGTCGGGGCTACCGCCCTGTCGGCTGGGGCGTTAGAATGCACCGACTGCAACTCTGCAGAAGGGTAAGACTCCCCCAATGGGGCCACCTGTTGGACGTGGGTGGCGACCCGTGATGCTTAAGGATAGAGCCCAGTGAATGAGCAGTTCATGACATGCAATACTCCACTTTGGCCCTATCTTGGGCTAGACGGGCGGTTGGAGAGGCCCCCTCCGATCAATCAGCTGGTCACGTCAAGCCCTAGCACCTATATGATTTTCCCAACCTTATTACCCTTATGGCAAGCCCCAACCCCTTTTTATCATATGGGTGCTAGAAGGCGGTGGCTGCGGGTCTACATGTCCTGGCAATGACGTTAAACTCTATCTGATGGTGAGGTTCCAGTTTTGGAGGTTTGGGGAATGTGTAGCACCTCATCATCACCATTGCTCCCTGGTCCACTCTGACCCGGAGTGGTAGTACCTGTTAGAGTCCCATCTATGGGTTAAATGAAAAATGTATTCATAAACAAAATTGTATTATCCATTAAGAATTGATTTATTTCAAAACTTTATCGGCATTAAATGACCCACTGAGGTTGATATGCCGTAAAACAAAACAAACCAAACCAAACTTGTCGGGGCTAGGAATTGGTTCTAATCAACGAAACATAAATAAAAATGTATGTTATGCTGATTTCAATAAAACTGCCACATGTTCCTTTTAACTCTCATATCCAATGAGAAGGATATTGCCTGTTTATCCATATACGTATAAGCAGTACTACACAGAAACACCTATCTCTGTTTCTATTTCTGTTTCTTAAACACACACCGCCTATTCCTCACTATTTCTCTCAAACAGGCACGCAAACACTAACTTACATAAGTTAGCAGAAATACTATATCTCTCTCACACACACACACACGAAAAAACACTCCTTCGCACAGCCACACACACACACACACACACACACTCAGTCCCTCTCTATCTCTCTAATTGAAATATGCAAATAAACAGAATACATACATATATATTAAACTAACTAATATATATATATATATATATATATATATATATATATATATATATATATATATATAGAGAGAGAGAGAGAGAGAGAGATATCTAACACAAACACACAAAAATACATTATCTTCTCTCTCTCTCTCTCTCTCTCTCTCTCTCACATACGCACCCGTACACTATATCTCGCTCACACACACACTCTCAATCTTATACACGCACACACACACACACACACACACACACACACTTACTAACAAACATTCGATGACACACACGCACGCACACACATACAAATTCTATCCTACGCTTTCTCTCTCACTCACACACACAAATATTATCTCCCGCATTCACTCTTTTTCACACACGCACACAAACATTGTTACTCTCACGCCCAAATCTCACACGCTCACACAAACATTATCTCACACTTTCGTACATATACATAAACACCCTGTCTATCTTTCACAAATACACAAACGCAAATAAACAATCTCTGTCAAACACACATGTGCAAACGTCTACACTTTCTCTTTCACATTAACACAAAGTCAACGAACTGTCCCATAAAAATACCGTACCCAACATACTAAACCCACCCATCTTTTTATCACTTCTCTATAACCAAGCCGGGATCCCATATTCAATTACCTTTTCAGTATAAATGCAGAATGTAAAAGCATTTGCCTCAATAAATTGTGAAGAAGCCTCAACTAAATATTGTTTAGGCGAAATATCAATTAAATTTAGTTGCTGTGTTGTTATATCCACTTTTCCTCTATTTTCAACCACAATATGTCTGACCCACTCAATACTTCACTCCTCACATACACATACACACAAACATACTTAAACCCACTCATGTGTACTCACAACACACTCATATGCACTCTCTGCCACACATTCAAACATGCAAACAGTTGGTATATATATATTTATTACAAGGGTATTATAACGGCAATCCTTGTGTACTCGTGTAATATATTAACACAGACACATACTTACTAATATACAATCTTACAAACCTATACACAAATTAATATCCTAACAAAAACAAATTACCATATTTTTCGGCTTTTCATAAAATCATTTCATTCTGACTGATGAATGCTGAAATATGAAATCCAAACCCTAGGGTTGCATTAAAAAAATACACATGAAATGATTATATAATATATATATATATATATATATATATATATATATATATAATAAACTAATATATACACAACTAATATATACATTCATTTATTATTTTTATGATATTTGTATCACAATTATTAAGTACTCCCCTAATAATACCCCAAAATATTCGCCCAATACTAACTCAGCAATTGAGATAGTGATGACTATATACTATTGCAATATATATATATATATATATATATATATATATATATATATATATATATATATATAAAGTGTGTCTTAAAAGTATCGAGATTTAAAAAAACTTTTTGACCCTTTTTGAATTTTGAAAAAATAATGTTTCATTCATTAATTTTTTTTCAGATTACAAGATGTGCCAAAAAAGTACCAAGTTTAAAATTTTATTTCCGAGATAGAAATGAAGAAAGAATGGAACGTTATTTTTTTTTCAGAATACAAGGTGTCCCAAAAAGTACAAAAAATCTCGATACTTTTTTGACACACCCTGTATACGTGTGTGTCTGTAATCTTGTATTGTAACCAGTATTGTTGGTAGCACATTAATAACTTTCTTTATTCCTGTATTTCCCAATATCTTAATGCTGTATCATTGTATTTTACGGCGAGAATTTCAATAAATGCCGGAAAATTAGATTCGGCATTCATCCAATGATTCATTGTTTGTGGTATTGCAGGTGAAGCAATGGGACTCTTTATTGGTATTGATCTGAAGCCAAGTGAATATCAAAGTAGCTTTTTTACCATTCCTTTCTCATTCTCCTTTTTTCAATATTGCTTACATTCATGGTCATTCTAACAAATACATTTGCAGTTTTGGACCTGAAAAATTGAAAGGATACGAACAACAGTAAATTTGAAAACACTCAGGATATTGAATATATATATATATATATATATATATATATATATATATATATATATATATATAATATATATATATATATATAATATATATATATATATATTATATATATATATATATATATATATATATATATATATATATATATATATATATATATATATATATATATATATATATATATATATATATATACAATATATAGATATTTTTGTATATATGTATATATATATATATGTATATATATACAAATACCCATATATGAATGTATATATATATATATATATATATTATATATATATATATATATATTATATATATCGGCACAAACATACATATATATATATATATATATATATATATATATATAAATACCTATATATGAATGTTTATATATATATATATATATATGTATATATATATGCACATATATATATATATATATATATATATATATATATATATATATATATATATATATATATGCACAAACCTATATATGTATAAAAATACAACTATATATATTTT
>CM042137.1:96725928-96745928 GCA_023376005.1 Doryteuthis pealeii | reverse complement strand
CCTGTGTGAGACTGTTTACAGTTCACTTCACGCACTTGGGAAAACGTGAATCTAAGCTGTGGGTCGCTAATTGGACATAATGGGTTATTTAGCTTTGATTAAGCGTAGGAAATGGAAAACTCTTAATTCAATCTATCTTTATTCCCTTTACATATTGAACATGTTTTACATTCTCCCCGTAATGTAAAGGTTGGGTAAATGCATGTAACCGTGTCCAAATTATCTTATTAGATAGGAATAATTGATTCATATGACTTAGTGCAATCCAATTAAAATTAATATCAAATATAAATACTAACAAATAATGTGTATGAATTTTTAGTATTAAGAATATTAAGTTATGATTGTTTACAAATAAGTTACTTGAAACTAGCAAATAGTAGATTGTGTAATTAAATGACCCAATGTATATACCTTATAACCAATCAAACAAGAATCCAATCGAATTCGACTTGATATTCTGCTTTTTGATAACATTTTAATTTTGGTATGTAATCTCTTCAGTTTTTGGTGCATTTTGTTATGTTCCTGACGATACCCAAATGCAATGTTCGAAAATTACTAGTATGATGTACGAGTAAATGAGAGTATGAAAACTGTGTGCAAATTAGTTGTATTAAGGATAGTTAGTTGAAGTTATAATTGTTTACAAATGATTACATTAATTAGTGGAAACTATGAAATAGCTTGAATAAAAAAGACTGACTTCAGCATCAAACAGGTACAATAACACCGTAAAACCGATTCACAAACCAACCAAACGAATTCCATTTGAGATGCTGCTTCTTGAGAACATTTCAATTGAACGATTTTGCCGTGTATAAGTTTATTTCTTTAAATGTAGCAGCAATACGCCCCGTTTCAAGAAGCTGCATGTGCTTCTACTTTCTATGATTGTAAATACTTCAAATACATTTTTCGTGTGAGGAAGTTGTGTGTTGTTTCACTTTGATCCAGTCAATGCATGCAAAAACAAACTTGTCTTGTCCTGTCATGTTTTACATATGCGGTAAAAAAAATGGAATATTTTTGTTTCCCAAAAGAAACGCAGAGCAGAACTCTGAACTTCATTTTAGTTTCGTTTTGCTCACCCAACAATATTTTTATTTGAATATTTGCTTGAAATCTCTAAGAACTGTTGAAAATGTATCGATTAGTTATTCTATCAAGAAGCCCGTCGGAGAGGCCCTGTTGGATTATTTTTGTACATATAAGGTGTGCTGGGGCCCACCACTTAAACTTATAGACTCTGCGTGGGCGCGTGGATTAAAGCCAGCATATCAACACGCTCGGATATGAGGTTAGTTAACTATTTAATCGCCGTTCATTTACACGTATTCGCCACGGACGAACGGATCAGCAACCCAGGAACACAGAGACTCAGAATAAGTTGCAGTTTAAGCCATACCCAGGACACTAAGATCCTCAGCCACCGCCTTCTAACACATATATGAAAAAAGAGTTTGTGGCTTGTCATAAGGGAAATCGTGTCGGGACAATTACTTAGGTGCTAGGGGTTGACGTGACCAGCCGATTGTTCGGATAGGACCTCTGACAGTCCGTCTAGCCCACTAGTCAAAGTAGAGTGTTGCATGTCATAGATTGCCCAGCTACAAGGATTCCGTCCGGAAACCTGATGGGCCCCAACCCACGGCCAACAGGTGTCCATATTGGTTGTATTTTACCCCTCTGCAGATGTGTAGTTGGTGAATTCTTCAGCCACAGCCAACAGGGATCACTATCGTATAGAAATAATATTAAACATACCTATTTGGTCCATAGATAGGACCTTAAAGGTACTAACACTCCAGCGTCAGAGTGTACCTAAGCATACTCCACACAATCCTCAGATCTTTAAAAACTCGAGCATGAGCAGATTTTAAAAATAAACTTTCTTATTCAAAGAGGTTTGCGTGTATTTTCATCATGAAACTAATACAAAACATAATTAATAAGTCACGATATTAATTTATTTATTCCGCTATTTTGTATGACAATTTTTTTATAGTGATCTTTATTATCTTTTATTATTTTCAAAAACAGACTTGATTATATGGAGTTCATATGACCGCAAAAGTCTCCTGCTGTAGTAAACTAGTTGTTTATTGGTAAGCAGTAAGTGTGCACCAGTAGAATGTATCAGTAGTCATTCAATTAAATTTATCTAATCTTTTTTTTCTTGTTTTATTTTAATGGGTTGTGTCAAAAACGTTATATTGAATATTGTATTTACCCAGCAGGTAAATACAATATAGTAAGCAGGTAAATACAATAAAGACACAAGTTCAATTTTTTAGCGTAATTTGATAGGTCTGAATTCAGATTTTTCTTTCTCTAATGCCGAGTGTCATACCAAGCTTAAAAAGCCAAGTCTCCCATATTATCTACCCATAGCTTGAGGGAGAATAATTAGATCCATAGCTTTTCCAAGTTTATTAACGCTATGGGAAATGCAAATAAAATCTTCTAGGATGTGAACTCGGTTATGCCGTGTTCATTTCCTACGACGATAACCATTACACATTAAACACTTCCTTAGCACATTTATGTGTCATTTATATGAAACTATTTTCCGAGTGCTTTGTTATTAAACTTGGGTGACATTGTAGATTTTTTCTTGTGTGTAGCCAAGTCTGTTTGTAAGGATCCGAAGACTTAATTTCTTGTCTAAATATTTCAATTTATAATAGCGAAGTCTACATATCTGTAATATATACTTAAAATGATTTATCTCAGCCGGTCCCGACAATCAATGGAATAACAGGAAGTACAAACATTTGGTTAAATTTACGAGTGTGCAAACAGTAAGGTGACAAAAGCACTAAGGACGTAAGGGAAGATCTTCTTGCGGCTATTGGTAACACTGTTGTATTTTTTTGTGTATGAGCCTACGTCTGTGCCTGTCCTTTACCTGTGCCTCGCTGTCACGACAGTCGTTTTTGATGAAGCTCCTGATTGACGCTACCGCCAAGTGTGAAGTTCGCGTAGGCATTCGGTTTTGAATGCAAAAAGCATTAAATCGATTGAAATTTATTGTCAATTAACGGAAGTTTATAGCGAGTCGTGCATGGATGTCAAAAACGTCCGTATGTGGTGTGGGAGTAAAAAACAATGACTAGGTTCAATACTACCTCAACGAAATGGCGGCGGGATGGTATGAGATGGACATACAAAAACACAGCGCCTTCAAATATGCATTGCTCGAAATGACCATTATGCAGAAGAATATGTACATTTCCGAACTTTAAAATGATGTAAACACCATTAATAATAAACAGTAAATGTTTCTGAGATTTCTAATTATTTTGGAGTTTGGGTTTACCTTCGTATTACGGTTACTGACCTGCATACTTATGACTAGTGACAAAAATATAGAGTTTTCTCAGCATTCACCTTTAAGGCTGCTAACAATTATTGGGTTCGCGTAATTTCGGAGGTGCAGCTTGAGGGTACAGTCCCTTGATGTTCATGCAAAGAGATAATCTCCAGCCACGGAATTGGAAATATTTTTCATTCAAAACAATCATTAAATCTCACAAAGAATCAATTTCTTACCTAAATTCATTTCTTTTATAAACTTTCTCTTTTATCTTTTGATTCTATGTGATATCTATCCCTGTTCCTTCAATTTACGTCTTTTTTTCTTTTTCTTATTTTTGAACTTGTGCTAACGAGAAGAAACCCCGCAAACATTTTTTTTTAAACTGACACCTTCAATTCAATTTCAATATCATAAACTGGTTTGCTAGCGTAATGACAAACGATAACACAGATGGACTTTGGGAAGATGTATTCTACTTAGAATAATTGGTATACTTATTGAGAGTTAATATAGTCTAGTATTCACTAGAGAGTTATTCAAAGGGGAGGTAATCATAAAATAGCGGACGTAACTCTCAATTACTTATTACAGCTAGGAAAATAGATTATTTCTTTATGAATTTGTAATTTTAACTTGTTTGATATATTCTTTTCCATATAGTCTCGTACCTTGACTTCTGACTGCATAAGTCAAGGTACCATTGTATTTATAAAGAAACGATTATGTCTTTATGTAGGTACAACGACGGAGTACACAAGATTTATATAAAGGAAAATTGGTGGAGACCAGCAAAGACCAAAGTTCAATAAGCTCGACACGCTAGTTTTGTCAGAGAGGAGGTTACAAATGCTATTTACCCCTCATTTTCCAAAAGAAAATATTCATAAAAATATAATATAATAAGGATTAAAATCAATTTAAACGATTCCTTACATCTTCTTACTTAAATATCTTAATTATGGATTGGAATAACTTTGAATTCTTTGACGATATCAGATGATACTAACGAAGAAATATAGGAATATACGAGGTATGTCAAAAATTTCCAAGACTAGTGCCACAAAAATGTATTTCAAATCCAAATTACAAATTACAAGGTATCCCTTTCAAAGTAATCCCCCTGGAGTCTAATGCACTTTCCCATCCTTCTCTGCTACTCCTGGAAGGATTCTTCCGGTATTCTCCGTAGCTCCGTCGTCACAGCCTTTTTATGTCGTGCACATCCTCAAAACTGGTTCCCTTGATGATCCCCTTCAGCTTGGAAAACATCACATGGAGTCAGGTCGGGTGAGTAGGAGCAAAGTCTTGTTCTCACGGATACTCAGGGCAGTTGGGCAGGTGCGTTGTCATGGTTAAGCACCACTTCTCTCGCCTCTTCTCGTGCACTGAACAAAGCAAACGCCGCAGTATCTTGGAACTTTTCTAACATACCTCGTATTTTTATTTTTTTTTTATTGTTTAACGGAATATCAACTCCTCATGGTTAATTTAATACGTTATTTTTATTCATTTGTAAATCATAATTATATTTCAAACGTTCTATTGCAATTATTTTGTTAACGAATCATGCTACGAGTACATGATAATCACTTGTCCGCAATATTTGAATATATGTGTCGAGTATTGTTTACCAACACATGTGAATTTTTAAAATGTATATATTTAACCAAATTATATAATTCTGGGTTATTATGAACCTGGGAAAATGGTAATGAAGATATACTCCACATTCCCCAGAGCTCTAGAAATGGAACATCGCCGCTCGATGAAGTTTTAATGTTTCACGCAGGAACTTGAAATTTTAAACGGTTAAGTTTTTCGAGTAAGGATTTCCTGTTGTTTTTTTAATAATGGGAAAATATATATGTAGATCTAACTAGCAAGGCAAACTCAGTGTTGAGCGTGTGACAACACTGGTGTTAATCAGCAAAAAAATTCCTTCAAGTATACATTGGAATTGTTTAGCATCAGACTTCCGTTCTTTTTATTATATTTGCATGTTACAAATTGTTCTAGGGAGGGAGGGGACAAAATGCCTGAATATATTCTCAAAGATGTATATTTGCGCAAGCTATAAATCTGAATTGTTTGCATGGGAATTACATGTTTTATTTATGACAAGTAATTCGCCAAAAATCAAAATTAATGTTAAAGCTAACATTACTAACAGTTTACAATGTTTTTTTTTCTTTCAACAAAAAAAACAAACAACACGATTATACAATTGCTCTGTAGGCGGGGTGTAGAATAGGCCAAATACTTTCTCTGCAAAGGGTTTACTCTTCACAGATAAAAAAAAGATTTGCCACTAAATTGCACACAGTGGTGAAACTAAAGAGCTTCATTCTTTTTGTTCCTTTGTTTAATGGCATATCAATTTCGGGGGTTATTTAATGTTCAAACCATCATTGCAAAAGAACAATACTATTTAAAAAATCGGCGTGGCCTATTGTCGGTATCAGCTGAACAGAAAGAGAGTGTATTTTTTGCTGTGGTGGAGCGCCGCACCTAAGGTCAGTTCCTAGATGCTTACCGCACTAAAATTCTCCAAGCTGTGCTACTCATGTGCGAGGATATGCATCGAATCCGGAAACATTGAATTCTTAGGCGAATGCTCTACTGCGGTGAGCTAAGAGTCCTTATGAATAATAGTAGTCGTGCCCTTTAAACAATAGCTGAGGCGAATGAGTAGTTTTGGACTTTCCGAGGGATACTAATTCGAATGTGAAGCTAACAGCGTGACCGGAGTTCGAACTGGTTTACTTCGATGACGTATTTCAGCCCGTTACACACTACGTCACGTTAAAATGTTTGGCCGTTTTTAATTTCAAATATCAAACATTTTACCATTGTATACTTAAATATCTTATACTTTTCTATTATTATCATTTTATTTCATATTTAAAATAATAACAAATAGAATACAATGTGTACAGAAACAAACCGCCGGCCGAAACACGTGTTGGTAATTCATTAAACTAATTTATCCTTTCAACATTTTCTTTCCTTTATTTATTTATCCTTTCAGCACACACACACACACACACACACACACACACACATACACACACACACACACATACATATATATATATATATATATATATATATATAATTATGTATTTGTTTTTTATACAATGAACTATGTGTTATCTCCGATATATATATATATATATATATATATATATATATATATATATATATATATATATATATATATCACTCACAGAGAGATAGAGACAGACGGACAGACAGTTAGACAGACAGACAGAGACAGATAAAGAGATACGTCTTAAAAACGTAAGGTACGTTAAGAAATCCAGTATTCATATCGACATTTAGATTTTTCAAAGAGTTCTTTGTTAAGCCTGTTCGGTGGGTTACAGTAAGGTTCCACCGATCGTATTTGCATTCATATGTTTTCCATACACCACCCTCACATACATCTTGCAACACTTCAGAATGTAGTATTACCTGATGACTGTGAATATCAAAATATTTGGTAAAATATGGACCAATCATTTTTTTTACTATTCTCTCGTCTGAGTAATATCTTATATACATGAAACAATATTAATGGTAATAAAGTTTCCATAATATTATATTAATATAGCATTATGCAAACACCTTACTTATCTGTTGTCCTTATTATCTGATGTCCTTCATTATATATATATATAGTATATAATATTAATATATATATATATATATATAGTGTGTGTCTGTGTTTTGTGGGGGGGTAATATATATTATATAATATATATATATATATATATAAAGCAATCTACAGACGCGCGTTCGGGGTTACCCCTCATCAGTGCAGCATATACTTATTTTTCAGCAGCTACCTCTCTCTCTCTCTATATATATATATATGTGTGTGTGTGTGTGTGGGTAAGAGATTTGGCGAGCGTAAGTTCGTTCGGGTCTCGAACCCGGCCAGAGGCAGCTGCTATAAATCGTATAACTATACTGATGAGAGGTGATACCTCGAAACACGTGTCTATAGTTTACCCTATTATATATATTATATATAATATATATATATATATATATATATATACTAGCAAAAGTACCAGGTCCATAACCGTACTAAAAATTTGGAACACCAGAGAGTGAGTGAGGCGAAAACAAAAGTAAGAGAGAAAATAAGAGGAAATTGATTCATGAATTTAGAGAGGAGCGAGAGAGCGAGAGAGAGAGAGAGAGAGAGAGAGAGAGAGAGAGAAGAGAGAGAGAGAGAGAGAGAGATGAATTAATAAATATTGTTCAAAACACTTTACGATGCCCCGATGATTGCTTAGTATAAAAAATTAAGCTTACACAGCAAGAAACCAAAGGTAGCAGACTTGTTCCCAGGTAAATAAAAATATAAACTAACATTTATTTATTTATTTATCTAGTAACGCTCTATCAAACATATTAGCAATCTCCTAATAACACTGTACGTTGGCTTTACTACCGCTTTTCAAGTGTAATACTGCCAACCGTAACACACTGATATATATATATATAATAATAGTATATATATATATTATATATTATATTATATAATATATATATGATGTGGTGTGTGTGTGTGTGTGTGAGCTGTGTGTCGAATATTCCGCATTAAAAGCATTTAATTCAAAATTAATAACCGTTAAATCACAGGGACAAATTATATGCAAACATTTTACTTATTTACTGTCAATCATTATATATATATATATATATATATATATATATATATATATATATATGTATGTGTGTGTGTGTGTGTGTGTGTGTGTGTGTGTGTGTGTGTTTAAAATTCGTATATTAGGCAGAGTTAAAACCATTTATTAAAAATTAATAACCGTTAAAATATAGGCATCACAATATATCTTTATCAGGTACTAAGATATATATATATATATATATATATATATATATATATATATATATATATATATATATATATATATATATACGGAACTTTTGTTTATTTATTCTATGTATATGCATATGTATTTATATAAGCTTTTATAATTGTTTGCTGCACTTTTAAAACAATATTATGCTCGCAATTATTTTTGTAATAATTCCCTTGCTGCTTTCTTTTTTGCCAAGAAACTTTCCCAAAAGATAACGTTTGTGTGTCACTGAGTCAGAAGCATGAAGTAAACTCGATACATTATCTCTCAAGACACAGGCATATCACTTTGCGAATTGTGTTTTGGCGTTTCAGTAAAGAATATAGCCGGCCTTCTTCCTCCCTTACCCATCAACCGAACATCTGACTGCACCTGGTGTCCGTTTCTCCGGTTTTTTTACGTGTTGAACTCTGGATAAAAACAAACTGTTTTTTTTTTCTTTATCCACTTGTCTTTGTGGTTCTCTAGTACAAATACTATAGAAAAAGCGAATGGAGAACAACATTAATTTCAAGTAATGCATTAAACAGTCGTTCATTTAGTTTTAAAATATAAAAAGAAAACCGAGCTTCTATTGTTATTTGTAAAGGAGGTGTGACATTATAATCTCTTGCATCCCGAGGTGCATATATTTAGGTACAATAATGCACTTACGTGCAGATGCGTATATATATATATATTATATATATATATATATATACATATATACGTATGAGTAAGTGTGTTTGTGTGTATATATATATATATATATATATATATATTATATTATATATATATATATACACACACACACACACACACACACATACATATATATATATATTAGTTTTGATAGAGGAATTATATATAATTGATAATTGAATCATATTACCACGACCAGACAACTCTATTTGCGACATCTGGAGCACTGGACAGCGGTTTCGACCTCCTTTGGTCACATCAGCAGTGCATACCACAATCTCCGCCACTAGAGATTGAACCAGTGGACCACAGCGTGAAGAGTGGGGACTCAACACACTGGGCCACCAGCCCATGCCACAAACGGAGAATGCCAAATCATCTCGTCAATGGTAACATTAATTCGAACTGCGCAGCCACCTAACCTGTATTCCCGTGTATCCCATCGCAGGATCACATAGGGTAAGGTCACCCCCAGGACAACGATGAGACCAAAGGAGGTCGAAACAGCTGTCCAGTGCTCCGGATGTCGCAAATGGTGTTTGCCGAGTTGTCTGGTCGTGGTAATATGATTCAATTATCAATTATATATATATATATATATATATATATATATATATATATATATGCGTTTCACCGAAATGTATTGATATGTGTATGCATGTAAGTGTGAGGTTATCTGTGTATATTTGAAAATACGTGTATCGTAAATCTATATATGTACAGGGATGTAAACCTATAATAGAATAAAAAGTAAGTGGGGTCGACACATTTTAATATACGGTAGACCATAGAAGTTTTTAAAAAGGGAAAGTAAGTGTCTTTTTCAAAATGTCTGTATTAAATTGAAATCTTCGCCACTTGTCCAGTAAGTAAACCATGATATTATCTTTTATTAAAGTTAGTTAGGGTGGAGGAGGGTACTCGTTAAGAGTGGTTTTATTTTCTGAGAGTCAAGTTCCTATATATTCAAAAGAGTAGGCAGTTCAAGAGAGAAACGGTTTATTTGTCCGTTGAACTTGAGTCCGGAAGCAAAATAGATTCTCTCTCTCTCTCTCTCTCTCTCTCTCTTCTCTCTCTCTCTCTCTCTCTCTCTCTCTCACACACACACACACACTCTCTCTCTCTCTCTCTCTTATATATATATATATATATATATATATATATATATATATATTTGCTACCAGAAGAGTTGACGTCCATGAGTAGCTTAGGGAAAATAGCAAGGTAGTTAGTTGTGGATCGATAGGAATAATACCAACGCAAAAACAGTATTGAGCAGGTGGCTGACCATCCCCTAAGATTTTGTCATCCTCCTATATTCCAATAATTAGACACTACTCACTTAAGCTGAAGAGTGAAGCATCACATGCACCGTCACCATCTAGTATTGATCGAATATTGAATAAAAACGAGATTTGTATTCTCGGGTTCCGTTTTTTTTCTTTATATCTTTTTTGTGGCTAATGCTGTGACGAACGAAACCGGTGACACAAGGTGGGGACAAACATCGGTTAGCTGGCACAACTTTGCGGTTCGCGGTTCCATTCTCCTAGAGAGGTATACAGTGAAAATTCATAAGAGAATACTAATTCTTTCTGGTTGTGGTCGTGTTAAAGTCCGAGTGGAAACTATAAATAACGAGACGCGAAAAAATGCTGACATTACTTGTGGAAATAAGGATAAAACAAAATGTTTTCCATTATTGAAACAAAAGTCAGGAAAAGTGTTGGTCATTGTCAAAGATAACAGAATATGAAAATGAAGCAGTCATTTTATAAATCAAAATTGGTGTCCTGGGCATGGCACTTTTCTGCATCTGACAGTCAGGCACATGTTCTGTGGAGTGTGCAGCAAAATGTTATTGTCAGTACGCCTATGTCTACCCTTACCCGAGGTTTTAGTACCAGTTAGGTAAAAAATGTGTTAAAATTTATTCGCATTCGATAGAAAGTAGTTGATGTCATAGAAATTTAAATAGTTTATATCAAAACAGTTATTTGGAGCTATATATTTTACTAAAGATTATTATTGATTGAAAACATATTACTGTGTACAAATAAGTAAAAAAAAGGTAAAGTCGTCGGGGCGGCCTAACGTCGGTATCAGCCATGCAGCAAGGGAGTCTATCCCCTTTTCACTAGCGCTAGACCAAGGAGATTATTTTAGCGTCTGGGGTGGAGCGCCACACCTACCATCAGCTCCTTACTTTACCGCACAGATCCCTGTGCTACTCATACGCTGAGTTGGCGAGGGCAGGTATCGAACTAGGAACCTTGTGGTATCTAGCCGTACGCTCTACCGACTGAGCTAACCCGGCCCCTAAGACTATTATTAAATAGAAATAATTAAACGATACAAGCATTAGTATTAGACGTTTTTTTTTAACCATACAACTGTGTTAAAATAATTTGGGTTAGATAGAAATCCAGCACGAAAATGCTTGCATTTTACATAGCTTTAATAGACTGGGAAAAGTATGTATCCAACTTTTCTCCCTCCGTCCCTTACTTGGGCTGACCTGGAGTGGTAGTGCCTGTTAGACTCCAATTTATAGGTTAAATAGATGAAAAATGAGCTTTAAACATTTGTTTCAAAACAGACTGAATACCCAACAAGAATCGATCAAACAGAACGTCACATCCATACAACTATCTACAAAAATACACAATTAAAGTAGAATTGATTACCAGCTATTGTCTTGCACTCTAACAATGTGTTTAAAAATACAATATTTACCTGTAATATATTCCCTTAAAAATCTTATATACA
Source organism: Doryteuthis pealeii (assembly GCA_023376005.1). Classification (NCBI taxonomy): domain Eukaryota; kingdom Metazoa; phylum Mollusca; class Cephalopoda; order Myopsida; family Loliginidae; genus Doryteuthis; species Doryteuthis pealeii. The sequence goes on along the minus strand of CM042137.1, from coordinate 96,734,261 downwards.
ATAAAAACTATTTGGTATTAAATAAACAATAGGGTTGATATCCCGTTAAATATAACAGACCAAAACTATTCTCCCTCCAGCTATAGGTAAAAAATAAGACAGACTATGATCTTTAAAACTGGTATTGTAATTGGTCTAGAAGAACAACACTGTTAATTACCGCTTAAGAAATTGACCGTATGTCACATCTTGCTCTTGAAGAAAGGGTTTGTAAATACGTAAAAAGGTAAAGTCTTTTGGGGTGGCCTATTGTCGGTATCAACCAGACAGCTAGGGAATATATCCCATTTTTACTAGCGCTGGACCAAGAAGAATGTTTTGGCGTCTGAAATGGAGCGCCACACCTTTCATCAGCTCCTGACTTTACCACAGAGATCCCTGTGCTATTCATACGCTGAGGTCGAGGGCCGGTAGTGCATAGGCAAACACTCTACCGACTGAGATGTGTCGGATTATTACATGGTCAATTAGCGTAGCTTAGAATCCCAGACGATGTTTCGTTTTCACTTCGAGAATAATTAATTATTTATTGCTTATCCTCTATCATCTTTGTTTGGAGAGATATTTTATGTGTTCTTTTATGCGTGTAAACGATAGTTAGCTTGTAATCCGAAACAAAGAAATTCTAACGAGTGCCAATTTTATCTTCAACGTCAAGTCTGGAATCGGACACCTTCTACGAAATTCGAGAACTATTTCCAATGGATTAAATCTTTTCTTCTTTTCTTTTTTTTTTCTTTACATTTTCTTTATTTTAGTAAGTTTAGTTTCGCAACCACGAGAAGACGTTCTACGTTGAGCGGAAATTCAAGTAAAGGCAAGAAGAGTTCTTTGTTCCTGTGAGATAAAGAAAAGTCTAACAAGCCAAAAAATTCAATTAGATAAAATGAATGGATCCTAGCAAGCTTTAACACACGAATAAGAAAGTATTTTAAAGTTTCAGAAAACGAACAAAAACACAGAAAACACACACAAAAAAACTGCATATGTGAAATTGTGAAAGAAAACTAAAGCCTCCAGTTCTATTTTGGGTTGCAAATGAACGAGATAAATAAAAAGGAAGAACAGGACATTGAACCGGAAACACTAATAGAGGTGTAAGCGTTTCAAGAGTAAAAAAAAAAAAAAAAAAAAAAAAAAAACAAATAAGAAAAAAAAAAAAATAAGAAAGAAAACGCAGGAATAAAAACGGTAAAATACTATGAATATATACTGATCAAAGTCTTACAGCTGCCAGTCAGCATTTGCGGTAAAAGAGTATCAAAGATATTTGAGAATTTATCAGCATGTCCATGATTAACAAGAGACGGAAGATAAAAAAAAATGAAAATTGGAATGGTTTACAAATAGAGAAAAATAAAGTGAGGAAAATGAGCAAGTAAAAGAAGCGAAAATTTTTGACCTAAAATAGTTGGTTGCTCGGGGTTATTTATCGAACATGATTTCAATTGAAATTATTTTCTTCGTTGTTGGATGCCCTGTCGATGGAGCTTAGAAAACGTTGACTCCATCCCATGCAAAAATGTAAGCATCCCACAAAAAGATTGTTTTCTGCTTATGGCACAAAAATGCATATGATGTTGAGGCTCCGGTTCTGGAGATCTGGGTGTGTAGTATCATTCATTACACTTACTCTCAGGTCCATTTTGGATGTCTTGTGTATGACGTTAAAGTATATGACGGTAAAGTCCTGGGGCGCAGGAAATGTAGCGTGTCCCTTCATCGACATTACTCCGAGATCAACTCTGACCCGGAGTGCCAGTACAATTTAGGTTCTCTTCTATGGGTTAGATAGAACAACATTAGTTTTTTAAAAACCTGTTTGAAAATATTGAGTTAAAAAATGAGTACCCATCAAGAATTAATAAAATAAAACGACTTCAGCATAAAATGATTCAATGTGCTGACATGCCGTAAAATTCAACCACCCAACCAACCTCTCTGACCAGACAATAAATTCAGTACTTACTCCCTTCCAAATGAGGCAAGTGCTGCCTGGAGACGGCAAGCTGATTGATTTTCACCCCTCACGAATTCCAGGCCAATATGCAATTAAGATAAAAATTAATGTGGGTGATAAAACATAAACGTATAGTCTGATTTTATCATTTGCTAACAGTGAATAAATCGCCAAAATAAGTATAATGATAGTTTCACTCAATATTTTCCGGTTAAATTATGATATGTTATGCAGTACGTGTTGGTATACCAAAGTCACTTTGTTTAATTTCTGATGCACATTTATTCTGAGTCAGCTATGAATTATCTATAGATTGCTCGGACTTGCTTTGCAAATTATAAAATTAATCCATTTACCAAAAACTAGGTTGGATTAATGTTTAACTTCGATACAAAGAATCCCCTCCTAAAAAAAAGTACTATTAATTAAGATAATTTAATGTGTTACCTAAAATTGTTTATTATCTATAAAAACCTGTGCAAATTGTGTATCAGTATTGTTTTTTGTATGTTTGGAATACCAAAGTAAACACCAAAAGTTATATCAAGATCTAGACTGCGTCGTTTATTTACGGTAATGAATTAATTTCGATTGTATTGTAGTAGTTTTAAAGGTATAGATAAAAGATTGAATGCTTTCTCTTTATATCATTAAAGGCTGAAAAATATGTATGTAGACTAAGATAGTCAAATGTATGGGGTCGGTGATTACACGCAATATTTGACTACCTTTTGTGGCTAATTAACGGCAGTTCATTACAGAAAGATATTCTTTACTCTAGTATATACGGCAATTACGTCAACGTAGAAACTACTACACATGGGTAAGGTGGGTAACCATAGCAACGTGGCTGACATGCTCGACTGTGACATGTAAATGGATTTGAACTTAGTCGCGCTATTACGTTCACTTTTGGGCTAATGCCATTGGGAAAAGTGGGAGCCCCCTGATCCCTCCAGAAGTGGGTTAAATATTGCCACTACTATGGTTTTAAAAGGACGATTTGGCATTGAATAATACTCAATGATTGATATGTTATTGCAATGAAAAATGACACGGGGCAGAGAATCCTTATTTAGGCTTTATTCAAATATATAAGTAGTTATTAGAAACAGTACTCATAAGTATGAGCAGTTCCTTTTATAATGAAATGGGGGGGGAGAAATGTTCCCCATAGTCATCAAAAGAGAAACAAAACCAAAATAAACCAGTAATGGATAGGATGTGACACAAGGTCAAATTATCAAGTAGAGTACAGCTGGTTTGAATTCACAGTGGACCATTTACAGTACAGAGGCTAATGAACCCAGTTTGCTTTACGGTTTATCATTAGCTACAGAATGAGCATTAAAAGAGATATACATGTATTTCCCAAGGACATTAGTGCGAACTGAAAGGCAAACGGCCTCACTCAGGAATTGTTTCGCCGAGTTCATTTTCCATAATGATAATGGTTTCGACACGCACGTCCCAGACATAAATGTTTTTGTTTGTTCTGACCGTACCTCCAGTTAGTACTGTGGCATAGGTGCGGCCTGAGGTTACGATTCTATGAAGCCTAGCCAGATAAGTAATCCCCGGCCGCGGATGACTGGGGAAAGGGTGTAGAGTAGCAGAACAGCTGCAGTAGCTCTTTAACTATTAGGTCAAATCTACGTTATCCCGCTGAGTTCCTTTGTAAATGTGGAGGAGGAGAAACCATCTGGTTTATTACTGTCTCTAATATTTCTGCACTTAAGTTTACATAAGGTTAAATCTCGGAAGATAAGAAAGATAAATCTGTCAAATCGAGAAGAAGTGTCAGAGTGACACACTTGAAATTTTAAAAGGAAACAAAAAATGGCAGTATGTTAAAAGAATGTGTTTAACAAAAAAAATTCTTGCATTTTTCATGTCATTCCCAAGTCTTTTTTATTATTCTATTTAGTGTTAACTTTTCTTTTGTTTTTTCCCTTTCAGATTTTGTTGCTACGTCATTTTTGGCTCAACTTTTATTCTTATGAAAATATACTGATTATATTTTTCTATTTGACACATTCACTCTACTCAGTACAGATGTCGGAAAAGGGTACACATCTTCAAGGAGGCGATCCTACTATAACCGTAGTAAATTGACACTATGAACTGTTCAAATCTTGGAAATGGCTGTTAGCATTTCACATAACGCTTATACCCTTTTGCATACAATTATTCTTCATCTAACTTCTTCATCTACTTCGGGTAAATAATAGGGCTAACTATGCTCCTTGGCCTTGGTATGGTAACCAGTCTAGAAGAAAGAGAACACTGAATTCAAATCACTAAAAATTATCCCATCCTGCTTGTGGTGGAGGGGTGCAGCTGCACAATATTTTGTCAATTCTCTTGCACAGTTCATGTTTTTGTCTATTTTTTTCATTTTTACTTTGTGGTTTACAACAAAATGGCAAAAGCCATTAAGTTATTTTTATTGGTCTCTTAGTCATGATTAAATCATTCATTTCTATCTCAAAATCCCTCATTATCATTATTATTATTTCACTCCTTGCGAACTTTTTACAGCCGTCTAAACTGATGGTTCACTGGAAGCTGCGGGACAGAAATCTCTGCAAGTCTCCACGACTCTTCTGAGTATTCCAACTGATCTCAACAATGCTATCATTTCGAGTCTTCTTCAGATTTCCAATTCCTCCCGACTCTTCTTCAAATCATTGAGGACCGTTCGAAGGGCACCAATTACAATTGGTACGACCTTTATTTTAATGTTTCAGATTTTTTTTAGCTCTCTTGCCAGGTACAAGTATTTGTCTATCTTTTCATTTTCTTTCTCCATCCTCCTGTGAAACCGCCGAGATGGCAAAGCGAACGAAATGACACGTTCTCGTTTTCTTGTGCAAAAAATGCAATTTTCACCATACACCTAAATGGTATATGCACATACCTGAATCTGTCCTGGAGAATGAGACGCATAGAATTTTCTGGTACTTTGAGACAGAGATGGTCATCTAATCTTGGCCAGGAGACTAAACCTAGTGTTAATTAACAAGAAAAAGAGAACTTGTCATCTGGTAGATTTCTCCGTCCTGGTCGATCACCGAGTGAAATTAAAAGAAAGAGAAAAAATGGCCAAATACTAAGAAAACTTAGCAACATGAAGGTGAAGTTCGTACCAAATTGTAATTGGTACCTTTAGAACGGTCCCCAAGGGTCTGTAGAAGAGGCCATGTGAACTTGACATAAGAGGAAAAATCGATCATCCAAACTACAGTATTGTTAAGATCGGCTAGAATCCCAAAAAGAGTCCTGGGGGCCTGAGGAGACTTGCTGTCACACAGTCCCAAGTAAACCACCGGTTAAGGTGGGAGTGAAAAACTCGAATGGAGTGAAATAATAATAATAATAATAATAATAATAATAATAATAATAATAATAATAATGAAAAAGAAATAAAGGAAGGAATAGAACTACCGAATAAGGAAGAAATAAGGACACCGGGAGAAAAGTTAAATTATAAATATTCGGGGGTACTGGAAGCGGACACTATCGACACAGGAGAGATCGCAAATCAGAAGACATAGACCTAGCTAAGAAAGGGAAACCTCATGAGAGAAACATAATCTCTTATAATTGCAGCACAAGATAATGCCATAGGGACAAATTACATAAAAGCAAAAATAGATAAGATCCAACAGAATAGTAAGTGTAGAATGTGTGGGCAAAAAGATGAAACTGTCAATCACATAATAAGCGAATGCAGCAAACTCGCACAAAGAGAGTACAAGACTAGGCACGACTGGTGGGGGAAGGTCATTCACTGGAATTGTGCAAGAAATTCAGTTTTCACCATTCAACTAAATGGGATATGCGCAAGCTTGAATCTGTCCTGGAGAATGAGACGCACAAAATTCTTTGTGACTTTGAGGTAGAGACGGATCACATAATCCCAGCTAGGAGATGAGACCTGGTGTTGATCAATAGTAATAAGAAAACTTGTCATCTCGTAGATTTTGTCTTCCCGGTCGATCACCGAGTGAAAATAAAAGAAAGCGAAAAGATAGACAAATACTTTGACCTTGCCAGAGAACTAAGGAAACTGTGGAACATGAAGGTGAAGATCGTTACAATTCTTGTTGGTGCCCTAGGAACGGTCCCCAAGGGCATGAAAAAGAGTCTAGATGAATTGCAAATCAGAGGAGAGAATCGAGTCCATCCAGACTACAACATTTGGGAGATCGGCTGGAATACTCAGAAGAGTCCTGGAGACCAGAGGAGACTTGCTGTCACTCAGCCTCCAGTGAACCACCGGCTAAGGGAAGTGTGAAAAACTCAAATGGAGTGAGAATAATAATAATAATAATAATAATAATAATAATAATAATAATAATAATAATAATAATAATAATAATGTAGGAGTGTAACTTGTGGTATATGTGTTTATTACATATATTTGCATCATTTGTTTACAGCAGCTTAATTATCAAATCCAAGGTATGTGTACGCTTTCATAAATAAACAAAATATAATTATGCACCTCACCTAATGTATCTATGATTCATTGCCGTTGAAACAAGATGTGCGCAGTTTATTAGCTTATAGTGTGGTAATATTTTTCCTAACCATATATATTACGTTAAGTAAAACCTAACCTTATTTGAACAAAACTTTATCCTACCGTTCTTTCTCAAGCTGATTATAAATATTGTTCTTTATTATGAGATTGTTTAATTAACAATATATCTTCTGAATGAGCAATACGTACATAATACAATCTTTATATTGTTAACCTCGACTTTCCGTCTTTCTTTTCCCTCGCAGTTTTCTCCCTCTAAATATATTCCTTTTACTATTCCTCTGTAACTAATGTATTCCTCTCTCTGTTACCCTTCTATATCTTTGTTTCGATATTGCTTTAACTACCTAATTACTTTCTGCCTTGGAATTTGATGTATCCCATGTTAGTTGAGAGGAAAAATATACATCCGATGCGTATGAAAAAGTATTGAAACTGAAGTTGACATTCCCAGGACGGGATTTGTTAAAAACGTATCAAGACTGAAGTTGTTTTTACTAAGAGAGACATGAGCAACGAATGAAACGTAAATTTTCTTAGAAATATGAGATTCTTAAAGAAAAAAAGATCGAGACTGAAGCTGTATTTACTAAGACTGTCTTTAACAATGAATGAACTGTTAATCTTATTGAAAATACGTAATGTATTCAAAATGCATCGAGACTGAAGCTGTACCTACCAAGGCATACATAAGCAATGAAGGAATCGTCAATTTATTTTTCGAAATACGAGATGTGTTCCAAAAGTATCGAGACAAAAACCTCTATTTATTAAGGCATAATGGATTAATGAATTATACGTTAATTTCCCTCAGAATGTATGCGTTCAAAAAGTATCAATACTGAAGCGGTATTTACCAAAAAAGGAATGGGCAATGTATGGAATGTTACTTTACTCCAAAAGCAGTTGTGTGCTAAAAATGTACATTAATTTTCTTCAAAATAATCTCTTTTGTCACACTTATTCCAGGGAGTGAAAAATTCGCCAAAGCTATTCTTAAAATTTATTTTTGTATGCTATTTTCGTATGCTTGTTTAATTAGTTCAAATTTTAATGCTATATTCTCTACTTTCATTATTTCCAGTCACTTGTAATTCCCCACTAAACGTTCTTTCTTTCTTTCTTTCTGTTTTCTCTTACTTTTTATTCTCTAATTCTATTTTATTTTACGTTTGAAGATTTTATTCTTTATGATCATATTTTATTCTTTATGATCATATTCATATAATATTCTTTATGATCATATTTTAAACATATGTTATATCATTTCTTATATCATTTGTTATATCATATCTTTATGATCATATTTTATTCTTTATGATAATATTTTATTCTTTATGATCATATTTTATTCTTTATGATCATATTTATATAATATTCTTTATGATCATATTTTAAACATATGTTATATCATTTATTATATCATTTCTTATATCATTTCTTTTATAATAGTTTATGATCATATTTTTATTCTTTATGATCATATTTTATTTTTATGATCATATTTTATCTTTATGATCATATTTATATAATATTCTTTATGATCATATTTTAAACATATGTTATATCATTTATATATCATTTCTTATATAATTTCTTTTATCATATCTTTTATGATCATATCTTATTCTTTATGATCATATTTTATTCTTTATGATCATATTTATATCATATTCTTTATGATCATATTTTAAACATATGTTATATCATTTATTATATCATTTCTTATATCATATCTTTATGATCATATTTTATTCTTTATGATCATATTTTATTATTTATGATCGTATTTTTTGTATTTATACCCACGTGTTGATTTGGAAA
>CM042137.1:96695928-96723428 GCA_023376005.1 Doryteuthis pealeii | reverse complement strand
ATGGGTGTTGGGAGCATCTATACCAGTTATCCACAGAAAAGTCTTTTGAAGTTTACTTCTCATCGGTACGGCTCGTCTTTTTAACAGCTACCTCTAGCCGGGATCGGTGAAATTTCAATTAATGTCCACCCCACAGTGCTCTACCATGGAATTTAGGAGCATATATATATATATATATATATATATATATATATATATATATTATAATTTGAAATACCAAACTTGTTGGTAAATCATCGCGGTAAGAAAAAAAACAGCAAATAGTTTGACTGTAAAAATATACTACCAAACCCTCAACCGGAAAGAAAAAAAATTTGTTAAAAAAGAAAAGACCAAGATAATCGTACCAAGAAAATAATCTATTAGTACAATACTTTGGCCAAAAGAAAAAAAAAAATTTATATGCATATATATATATATTAATATATAAGATATATATATTCATACAAACCCGCCAGGAGACTAAAGCTAATGAGTAAAAAGTGCTCAATACCTAAGTAGAGCAAATAATAAAGATAAATCTAATGAGTCAGACGAACCTACTAAAAGTTTCGCTCAATGCTCTTCAGGGCTAAGATCTTAGCCCTGAAGAGCATTGAGCGAAACTTTTAGTAGGTTTGTCTGACTCATTATATATATATATATATATATAGTATAAAAGTTACCGCTTTAACATTACCGTTGCAGTGGCATTAGTAAATTAGCCAAAAGTGCTTAATATACCAAAAACATAGTTCGATAATAATAGTAGTAGTAATAATTGTGGAAAAGAGTTATAGGTCTACCATGGTTTCGATTCATATGATCTCATCATAACCATGTCTTATGCTTGGCTAAATCGATGTCGAATTAGTAAGGTATAAGGCATGGTTCTGATAAGATAATTTAATCTTTTCCCCTATTATTATTACTTGGCAATCTTATGGAATCCACATAACACGTCTATAATTTTGTGTAAGGCTATTTGAGAATTATCATCTATCAACTAAAATTATCAAGTTTACATATCGGTAGTATCATCCCATCTACAGAAAGTGAAATCAATGCACGCGTAGGAAAAGCATAGACTGCTAAAGACAGATCATCGATCATACGGAAACTATACACACCAGAATAAGCCGAACAGCAAATAATTACATTGATCAGCTCTGTGTGGATACTGGATGTCGTGAGGAAGATTTGTCAGGAGCGAAGACCGATGGGGTTGTATTTTAAGAGATTAATCGCTGTCCGTGATGTCATGAGTTTTCTATGCGTATATTAACACCGATTTCTGTAGATGAGATTGTACTACCTAGGTATGTTAACTGGTCTATAATTTCAGAGATTTATCATCCTGCTTCCTAAATAATATCATGATTTACACTTTAATTTCGAGTATTCATTTACACCCGTTCGAGTGACGTTTATAGTCGCTTATAGACATCCATACAGCCAAACATCTATTGTTGTTTTGTTTATCTGTCGGCAGATATATGTAAGTTTATGTCACTGACGACAGGATACAATTTCAAACAGACGATAAAAAGCAGTGCAAAGCAGTGCATTTGAAACCTACACAAAAAAAAGAAACAAAGAAAAGAAACAAAAACATACGCTTAAAGTAAATACATATATTGAGTTGGCGTATATGTGAACCCGAAAGATGTGTAGATTCACACGAAAACAGGTCTCATCTACTTCAGGCTATAAAAAAAAAAAAAAATTCTCGTTTTAAGTTTTGTCACAAAAAGAAAATTGACATGAGAAAGGAACTTTGCCTAAATACTCTAAGAATTTTGTAAGATTTAGTCAAAAAATTCTTTCCACTTTACAAATTACATCCACATTCTTACCGAATACTAAAGATATACTCACACGCACGCACGCACACACATATGCTCACACAAATCTATTCACAGGCACGTACATACACACACACACACACACACACACATATATATATATATATAATTTATATATATCTTATTATAATGGAGATTGTGTGTTTTTCTGTCTGTAACCGAAACTATATTCCTACTCAAGTCACAATTCTCTTAGTTATTGACATCACATTCTCCATGATTTTATTTTTATCTAAACCTCAAATATTAATAAAATTGTCTTACATTATTAATACTGTTAACTATGTCTACATACTAACAACATGCAATTATATTTATATATACAATAAAATAGCGGTTTACAGTGTGAACGGGAAGGCTAATTTGCATATTAATATTTAAAAATTGAATTTAATAAATATGTGCTTAATATTATTGATTTCTAATTGTTTGGTTTATTTTAATGAATATAAACAAAAATCTCTTCAATGAATCTTAAATGAAAATCCATTAACAAGATAAAATAAACTGTCATTTTATTCTTTACTTCCTCTTATAAACTAAATACTTAAATTAGAAAAAAATATCAATGAAAGACGAGAGTGATGGAAGAGTAAGTTTCAGTTGTCCATTTTTTATTAGCTCCCTCTGTTTCAAATCTTTTATTATACTCCTCTTGTTTCAAATCTTTTTATCTGTATTCTTATTTAGTTTCATAAGCCTTTCTAATTTAATACAATATTTTATTACATTAAACTTAGATACTTGCACCCGGAGGGTGCATATATTTGCTAGTAATATATATATATATATATATATATATATATATATATTATATATATATAATATATGATGCAGTGGAGGACTGGGAGAAGCTAGCTTGTAATAGATCTGGCTGGAGATCTACCGGTCTGTAAAGAATTTGATTCCAACCCGAATTGAACACCAAACATTGAAGCGGTATAATAGAAAGGGTGATTTTCAATCCAGATACATTTAAAGTGGAAAAGTTCTGACATGTATTTTATGTGGAGATTATGTCTCTCCAGGGCTGGTCTGGTCTGGTGAGTCATCTGTTAAACACAAGGATACAGTGTCAAACCGCTACTGGCACTCAACTAATAAAAAAAGAAAAGAATAGGAAATGTGCACGAGTTTACAGCCAACACACACACACACCACACACACACACACATATATATAATATATATATATATATATAATATATATATATATATATATATATATAAGTATAGATAAAAGGATATGAAAAAACACAATGCTGTAAAATGAAAATATTTTTCTCATATTCATAGCTAATATTGAACAATATTTCGATTTATAAAATCATCATCAGAGCTTTGTTTTTAATCTGGACTCATCGAGAGGAGAGCTGAAAAATAATTTGAATTCAAAACGAAAACATTTGAGTTCCAAAAAGCGTACAAGTCTTCTCTCGATGAGTCCGGATTAAAAACAAACTCTGATGATGATTTTTTATAAATCGAAATATTGTTCAATATTAGCTATGAATATGATATAAAATATTTTTCATTTTTAACAGCAATTGTGTGTTTCCATATCTTTTATCTCTCTCTCTCTCTCTCTCTCTCTCTTCTCTCTCTCTCTTATATATATTATATATATATATATATTATATATATATGTGTGTGTGTGTGTGTGTGTGTTGGTGTGTGTGTGTGTGTGAATGTGTTTCTGTATATATATATATATATATATATATACATTATTTGCTCATTTTGAGTTTTCACATCAGCATTAGCTGATGGTCTTTTACTGGAGTCTGAGTGACAGCAAGTTTCCTCAGATCTCCAGGACTCTTCTGAGTAATTCGGGCAGATTGTAGCAGTGCAGTGTTCTGAATGGTTTCAGTCCTTCCTCTCAATTCCAAACTTTCCAAACCCTTTTCTAATCCTTTTGGGACAGTTCCAAGTGCACCAACTACAATTGGTATCACTTTCACTTCATATTCCAAACTTTTTCAGTTCTCTGGCAAGGTCCAGATATTTGTCCATTTTTTTCATTTTCCTTTAGCTTCACCCTGTGATCTGCTGCACTGCAAAATCCACCAGGTGACAAGTTTTTTTCTTTATGGATTATCAACAGAAGGTCTTTATGTCTTCTTGCTGAGATAAGGTGATCCGATTTTATTTCAAAGTCCCGAGAATTTTTGTGCGTTTCGTTCTCAAGAACAGATTCTGATTTATGCATATACCATTTTGTTGTGTGGTCAAAATTTTAACTTTTTGCATAATTCCCAGTGGATCACCTTCCAACCCAGTCGTGTCTAGTTTTGATTCTCGTTGTGCTAGTTTGCTACATTTGCAGAGATATGGTTTTACAGTCTCATATCTCTATTACCACAAAGTCTACATTTACTATTTTGTTGGGTCTTATCAATTTTCGCTTTTATATAGTTGTCCTTATGACATTATTTTTGCAGCAATTATTAATGATTCTGTTTCTGTTTTGAGGTTTCCTTTTCTTAACCATGTCCAAGTCTTTCCATATGCAACCTCTTCGATTTGTCGTTTGAAGTGTCCATATAATTGTTTTTCTTCCCATTTTTGTTTTCTAGTGTTTTTCTGTTTGTCCATCTGTCACTGCTACTATTGTTGGCCGCCATAAGTAATTTGTCTTTGCTCTTTCTTGTGTAATCCTCAAGTTGTTGGATAGTGGTTTCTACGCAGTCCTCTATGTTGGCAAGACCTCTTCCCCCTTCCTTTCTTGACACACTTATTATTATTATTATTATTATTATTATTATTATTATTATTATTAACAAGTGATAAGATAAAGAGGAATATTTCTCTTCTGTTATTTCTTTTTTATTGTTTTCACAAAAAATATTTTTGTGTTTTTACCATTGGGCAACTTTAGGGTATTTTTTTAGAAAGTGTTCTTTTTTAATATGGCACTATCATATAAGGAGATCGGGTGGATGTAGTATTAGCTGGGTTTATTGTTTTTTGTTGTTTTTCTTTCATGGTATATCAACTCTTTCCGGGTCATGTAATGCCGAAACGATTCATTTTGACATTCAGTTTCTTACAGCACCAGCCGCTGCTTAAATTGTCACCCATCTAAATATTGAACAGGCTCATCACTTCTTAACTTTTGTGACCTAGCAGAACCGACACTTTCAACGTTACTTGACTGAAAGCATGTAGTTGTGAGAAGAAATATCAGCAAATACTATCATCAATCTTAGCAACAATGCATAAATCGAAGCTGACAGACACCAGTTGAGCTGATAAACATATATATGGCTTGAGAATAGATTTATATTTAAAATATTGAGACACTGAATCCTTTTCAAATAAACACATCACGGTTTACAGTGTTCACTATTAATCAGATGACTTCTACAAGAATTTCAGCAACCTACTTTTTACAAAACATATACAACATCGGAGTGTATACAAACAGAAAAGATTTCTGGAGATTGTATATATATATATATATATATATATTATATATATATATATTATATATATATATATATATATATATAATATAATAAGTAGAATAAATGTTTTATAAATGTGTGAAATTATTGATGCACTTAAACTAACAATTTTTTTTATAATCTCATTTTCTTGAAGCTTGTAGACAACACGTTTGATATAAATGATTTGTAAACATCAATTAGATTAAATGTGTGTCAAGGTCTCGTGATTCAAATCAGAGTAAACAGGGATGTTGGTATTTGAAAGTGTGTTTAAATGTAATATGTTTTTTCAAATATCAAAATATTTTGAATTTCTCACATATATAATTTACTAACACACGCACAGACACACACACAACACACACACACACACACATTATATGTGGTATATGTATATGCTACACGCTATGTATATAATCTTCTAATTTCATTATATATATATGTGTGTGTTATGTGTGTCCATTATATATTTTGTGTGCTGTGTGTGTGTGTGTGTTGTGTGTCCATTTATATATTTGTTGTGTGTGTGTGTGTGTGTGTGTGTGTGTGTGTGTGTGTGTGTGTGTGTGATACCTGCAGCTGGAACAGATCAGTCGATTTCCTGAGGTAATAATTTGGCCTATGGATAGGTTTATACTAAAAAACAAAACAAATGAATTTACAAATCTTTTTCAAAATACATTTCTGTTTACTCACTTTGTTTCATTAAGGTAATCGTAGCGCAGATTTAAAATACGCAACATAAGGTTGTCTCCCGAAGGAAATAGAAGGATATATATATATATATATATATATATATATATATATATATATATATATATTATAGAGAAGAGAGAGAGAGAGAGAGAGAGAGGATATACATGTACACAAACACAAGCAACAAGCACAAACACAAAGCACAAACATGCACACACAAACACAACACACACACACACACACACACACATATTATTATATATATATATATATATATATATATATATGATAAGTTGTAAACACGGTATGTTTGGAATGGCTTTTTTTTGCCGACAATTTTTGGAGAATATGTGCTTAATTCCCGCCTTAATTCATTATTAATTTATTAATTTTCAAAATTAGGTACGACTCCAATTAAGCACATATTCTCCCCCCCCCCAAAAAAAAATATATATATATATATATGTGTGTGTGTGTGTGTGTGTGTGTGGTGAGGGCAATATAATGCGAGAAATATCAAAATATTTTGACATTTAAAATATCGTGATATTGCATTTAAAAACACTTTGAAATACCAACATCCCTGTTTACTCTGTTTGATTTGAATCACGTGACCTTGACACACATTTAATCAAATCGATGTTTACAAATGATTTATATCAACGTGTTATCTACAAGCAATAAGAAAAGGAGAATATAAAAAAAATTAACGCTTTTTAAGTGGAAGTGCATCAATAATTTCACACATTTAAAAAACACAATTATTCTACTTATCAAATATTGATTTTTCATAATAAACAAGATTATACACAAAACTACGAAATTGGCAAATGTTAAAATCTTGACTGTTTGAGTTGAATTGTTGTTCTACATATAAACGTTTACTGTAATCCATAGATTTAATTCTGTGTCTCGTCAAACATAAAATGGCGGTTTTGACTTTCCAACACATTGTTTTTTGTCATCGTGTGCAATCCAGTAAATGAATTACATTCTTTTTTCAATTCTTTTTAGTTGTGAAGCTGATGAATGAGTTGTGTGATTTAGGTGTTTGTAACTTTGGTTCTTCTTAATAATATGGCAAAATTTGATAGATTTCTTTTTGGATTCTTATTGATAACTTTATGATTTACTGTGTTTGATGATTCTCATATTTCTCTGGGATTATATCAATCTCTCTCTCTATCTCTCTCTCTCTCTTTCTCTCTCTCTTTCTCTCTCTCTCTCTCTCTCTCTCTATATATTATATATATATATTATATAAATTTCTCTCTCTCTCTCTCTCTCTCTCTCTCTCTCTACACACACACACACACACACACACACACACACACATATATATATATATATATGTGTGTGTGTGTTTGTGTGTGTGAGTGTGTGTGTGTGTGTTCATCAAAATTAGCTTCAACTTTTGTAGTAGCAATTAGTAATTAATCAATATAATTCTAAACTAGACAAGTATATATAAAATGTAGCTATCTATAATTTTTAGTTCTCCTGATGAAGGTGTACCTTGAACTCCGAAACCGTGGTTTTATTTTAATTTTTTAATTTTAATTTTTTATTTCCTCCATTCGCCCTTGATTCGTTCGGTCATTATCCAATGTGTACGTCTTTCAATATTTGTCAAGTGTTTTAGAAGAGACTGACCGAAAAACAAAAAGGAAAAATAAAATGAAATAAAGACCTTGGTTACTTTTTTTTTTTTTTTTTAATTCAATTTTTTACGTATACGCTTTTCGCTCTTTAATAAATTCTCTACCCTACAAAAAAATGTATATATATATATATATATATATATATATATATATATATATATATATTATATATATATATATTTGGGGAATAAAAGGCCTTATTTAATACCATGGGTATCGTGGTTATGGACCATTCCACTCGCGAGTATGCTCACGAGCTTCTTCATACCACTGATATATTTTAATTAGACAGACACATGGGCAAACTCATTGGTGTTTTTTTCTGTGTCTGCCTAGTCTGTTTGGTAGAAACTAGACAGACACAGAAAAAAAACTCCGCCAACCAGGCAAAGGATGAAGAAAAAAAATTCCACCAATAAAAAAGACACTTGAAAAGAAAAAATGCAATATGACCACCCCTGAAATGAAGGAGGTGAAATGTATGAATATAAAATGAGTTTGGCCATGTGCCTGTCTAAATAAAAATATATCAGTAGTCTGAAGAAGCTCGTGAGCATAACTCGCGAGTGGGAATTGTCCATAACCACGAATTACCCATGGTATTAAGGCCTTTTATTCCCAAATAACTTTGCGCTGTTTACAATAATTAAACATTGAGCTCTCATACGGAACGTGAACTCTACAACAACTACTGGTAGAGAATTAGGACCCACCTAAGAATCCCTTGTATCAAGAAACTTGGTACCGCACCAAAGAAAAAAAAAAGTATATATATATATATATAGTATATATAATATATATATATATATATATAAGAAACATTTAAAAAAATATAACAAACACAGGATGTTATGGTTAGGGAAACAATTTTATGTGTCAATACTTAAAGCATTTCGGTATATTGTTTACCATCTCAGGACACTGCTAAGTAATGTTATGTGAGGGACAAAATGAAAGATGTTAAGTGTATAGTGAATGTGTGAATATTATGTTATTAACCGTTAATTTTTATATGCGCGTTGTTTACGAAAGCCATGACGTGATCAAATGCATGTGCAAAATGGAAGGTGAAGATCATATGATGACGCATGCATTAACGTGAATAGGCGGAGAACGAAAAGTTAACAAAAGATATGACGTATTTTCATATGGAATATTAATGTTAGAAAATAAGATTAAAACAATATATAAATATATATAATC
Source organism: Doryteuthis pealeii (assembly GCA_023376005.1). Taxonomy (NCBI): domain Eukaryota; kingdom Metazoa; phylum Mollusca; class Cephalopoda; order Myopsida; family Loliginidae; genus Doryteuthis; species Doryteuthis pealeii. Next base: position 96,714,573 of record CM042137.1, on the reverse strand, counting down.
CATATATACGCATATCCACATATAAATCATACACACACACACACACACACACATACACACACACACACACACACACACACTATATATATTATATATATATATATAATATATATATAACATACATACACATACTTACGCGTAAATATGTGTATGTATACGCATACAGATACGTGTATGTAGGTGTATGTATATATATATATATATATATTATATATATATATATATATATATATCGACTACCATGCAGTCAGTCTGAGTTCGACCCTACCCAAGGATAGTTGTATATAAGCCACACTGAAGAAGGCATGATATGCCGAAACACGTGTCTGTGGATGACTTATTAATATATATATATATATATATATATATATATATATATATTATATATATATATATATAACAGTAGTGACCGGTTGTGGTATTAACAACAGCCTTGCCATTTCAGTTCCAAAAGCATATATGGGCATTCTCATTCGTGGCGTCATCGCGTGGCCAATTTGCTCAACAGGTTTATCCCCTTGTGATCAATTCCTCTGAGATACTACCTGAAGTCTTAAATCTTTTAAAGTTAAGACATCTGCAACAGAAACGAAAGATTTTATCGTTATCAAGTCACTACAATACCAGAAGAAATGACGAAGCGAAAACTACCAAATCCTTAGGGTGAAGCATTAAAAGTTTATAGCTTGTGAGGGCATGGATTTGGGCGATATAATCCTAAAACAAGATGATGTCACTCACAAAACAAAACAGTAAATACTTATTTTCTAAGTAAGATTACATTTTGACTATACGGAAGAAGGAATAAACATGCAGCTCAAGAAGCCTTCATGAGGTTATTTATGTACTTGCTGGAGATGTGGATATATATCACAGTTGATAATGTTATTAATAAAACGTTTGATACGTTTACTTTTTAGCCCTATTGCAAAATAATTCAATATGTAAATTATATAATAATCTTGATTTAGCACTTCTATCTTCTTACTCTTTTTTTTTTCTTTCCTTCCCTTCTTTCATCCTTTCATTATATTTAATAATAAACACATTAGCGTTGAAATTCTTTCTCCTTCTCTCTCCTCTCTCTCTCGTCTCTCTCTCTCTCTCTCTCGCTCTCAATCTTCTCTCTCTCACACACACACACACACAATACACACACATTTCTCTCTCTCTCTTCTCCTCTCTCTCTTTTATCTTCTCTCTCTCTCTCTCTCTCTCTCTCTCTCTCTCTCTCTCCTACACTCTTTATTTCTTTCTTTTATATTTTTGCTGTTTTTGCATATCATTTTATTCCCTTTCTTTCTTCATATGATAACAAAGGAATGGTCCATTATTTAGTTGAAAGGAAAAACACATAAGTAAAAGAATTCATCGGATAAGCACAACAGATAATCAGGATTTAAAGGTTTGGATTTCATCTTGGACGATTCAGACGGTCTCATTTTTTTTATCAGAGTCTGTTGCAATGATGATAGCGGTTGTATATTTTAAGGAACACGAGTATTAATATTTAACGGTCGTTTAAAAGATTAGAAGGTAAACTGGATTTCAGCCAACTTATTCTGCTTAAAATTGACCTTGCGTCCATCCTGACCAACGACGGACGTGTAGAGTATTCTTCTAATTATATAGGTTTACATACATAGCTAATATCCTTAGTAAATCAAAAAAGATATGCAAGATCATTCCTGCAAACGTGGGTGTGGCAAAAAGCTTCGAGTACTGTATATCTAACACACACAGACACACACATACACACACACACACAACCACACACATACACCCACCACACACACACAACATATATTTATATATATATATATAATATATATATATATATGAATACACTAAATTCAAACAGTTGCATGAAATATAAAAGGGGTAAAATGCAAAAGAAACCGATTATAATGAATAAAAAATAGACATTTTGAAGAATGTACTGTATGTTCACATTGAAAATTAATCTTTGTTGAATAACTATTTCTTTTGAAGCCACAGCCTTTTATGAGAAATTTTTAAATGTTTGAGGCAAAGTACACGTTTCCTACAAATATGCTTTATGAGTCATAATAGCTATAGTATAAATTCAATTTCATAGGAATAATATACCGATATAAACATATTAATTACTCAATTCGTTCAGAACTTTCTTTTCTTCTAGAACACTGCGACTTCATAATTGTAACTGGAGAGAAAGAGAGGGGAGGGAGAGAGAGAGGGGGAGAAACAGAAGAGGAGGAGAATTAATTTGTTTGATTTGTGCAACGACATATCAACATCTTATGGGCTATGGTCGAAACGTAACCATTCTAAAAGTGTGTTTGACAAGCATAACTCTTTTTCAGTGTTCCATTGGGCAATTTTTTGGTTTTGTTTTTTGTCTATAATAATATTGTTTTCAACCACATTATATGAATCAAGTATTCCTATATAATCTTATTTACGAAGATGTGTGTTGTCTGTCTGTAACCGAAACCTATAAATACTACTCAAGTCACAATTCCTTAGTTATTTACGTCTAAAAAAAAAGAAAAAATATTCTCTATTTTTTTTTTTTTTTAATAAAAATAATAAAAGAGTTACATTATCAGTTGATTGTTTTAACAACATGCAATTATATTTATAATAATACAACATGTTTTTATTTGTTTGCGGGCTAATTTGCCATATGATATTAAAATGTGTTTTTGGGGGTTTTGCTTTTTATCATTGATTTCTATTGTTGGTTTTATTTAAATAAAATATAAGCAAAATCTCTTTTTTTTTTTTTTAATCTTAAATGAATCTATTGAATTTATCCGGTGGTTTTTTAGAATATTTTTTTTTACACGTTTCCAATCCACAATGTACCTATGAGGCTTTCTATTTTGCAGTCCATCAGTTAAACCTCACATTGTCGAACTCCAAAGCCTTCATGTCGAATCTGGTTTATTAAGGGGAGAGAGAAGAGAAGAGAGAGGGAAGTTGGTTTTTTATCACGAGGAGTAATTTTTATAGCTTCGTCGAGCCGTTTTCTACGATTCTAACATTAAACACCAACGCACCCTCTCTATATACATATAAGATATCTGTCAGTCCTCAGATCTTGACACAGGCGTTGGACACGGGGGGGGGGGGGGGCGGAGGTGTATGGATGAAATGTTAGTCGCCCATGCTGCAAGTCTCCTCTCTCTCATGTCCCAAAATGTTGTTCCAGATGGTGTTTATCAATGCAACCTCTACACCAAGTAGCATGAGACACAAGGTTTAATTTTCTTAACGGAGTTAAACGAACTTTTTGTTAACATAAAAAGGGCAAATCAAGCGAAATGGACAGGAAAATGTGTTATATGCACGGAGAATGTATGTTTTAGCCAAAAAACCTGTTTACAAATGGGTTAAACATAGTTTGCTACTATGAGGCCTTGCGTCCAAGAGTGGAAACACAACTGTCTCTTTGGCAAAGAAAAGTTCCCGGCGCAACGGTTCGTGATATAATCATGTTGATAGTTCTTTTGGGGACAATGGAAATACCCACCCTCTCGATTCCTTGAAAGGGTGCAACTTTAAGAGATGCTTCCTTGCGACAACACTTTTTAGGTCAATGGTTACCTCAATGTATACAAGCAGATAGGGGCGAGTGGTGCAATGGTTGAGACGAGTTCAAATCCTAGACAAATTTGTTTGGCATTTCACATAGCGCTATAACCTGGGGAAACTGAGTGTGTTAATCTTTTGTGTAGGAAAATGAAAACTTGAATTAAAATCCTGTTAATATCCGCTTAAGAAATGGCATAATTGTTAGAGTCGTGGGAAATGGACTTTGTTGACCCGAGTCAAATGCATAGCAAAGGCTGTTTTGCATTTCACATAAGCAGCTAAATACCCTGGGAAAAGTATGAATCTTATATTTCTTCCCACCAGCTAATGGGTAAAATAGTAGGGCAGACCTGGATCTTTAGCCTGGGTTTAGTAAGCCAGACTGCAGAGGGAAAACTCTGAATTCAAAAATTCCTGAGGTCAGTCGTTGATTTTTGGTTTGGTGGCATTCCTTGTGCACTAATTCTTTCCTATCGACTGTGCCAAAAAGTGCGGATCGTCAAACAGAAGCCTTCACCACTATAAAACAAAACACTGTGTGGTTTGTTAACTTGTATGACCCTCATGATATATATATATATATATATATATATATATATATAAGTATATATATTATATATATATAATATTGTGTTGTGTGTGTGTTTAGGTCGAATACATGAAGTTTGTAACTGACAAGTTTCTTGGCCGATGCGATTTCAAAACAAGTGAATTTTGTTCGTGATTTTCCTATTCATGCTGTTGTGTTGTGCATCAATGGTGTGTGTCAATCCACACACAAAGAAAACCTGCCTCCCCACCATGCCCCACAACTAATATAATGATCAAGCATCTAAATTACAATCAAAGCGGTCTACCCCTTTTCATAGGACGAACTAGCAATAGTGTATTAAGAAAATCACGAACAGCAAGTTTTATCACTTGGTTTGAAAATGGCTATAAGCGAGAAAGTGTCTTTTGCCAAACGCTGTGTCTTCAATGTCTTCGCCTATCCTTAGATAACATGCTCTAATTTAGTGATATTGATAAATCTTAAACTGATTAGTTTATCAAGTACGTTAATCATACTAGGAAATGAATATTCCTCCTTCCGAGCTTAAGTAATTTTAAGTTTTAATGTAAGTTTTTATCTAATTAAAACTTAAACAAATAACACTAAGTAGTTATTTTATCAAACCCCTATTTTTTTTAAAAAACCATTATGCAAATGAAATCCCCATATATATGTAAACCTTTATTTCTTGCTGATATATAGACAACTTAACAGGATTTTCAACCGCACTAATAACATGGTCTGTTTTAAGAACATTTAACTCAAGATTTTCAGAGACATCATTAATAAATTCTATTATTTGTCCTATGTATTAATAATTTTTGAGTAAAAATTGAATACTTATTGATAAACTTACGCAATTTCGACGTAAGCAGTGACGTAGTTTCGGTTACAGAGATACACCGAATCTCTATTATAATAAGATATACATATAATTTGATGTACATTCAAATTTTCAATTTTTCTTTTCTTTCCTTCCACGTTTCCGGATTACAACGACCATTTATTTATTTCCTTTTCACGAAGACTACTTCTCTCATTAATGTCCTTTTATCAAACATCGTTAGAAATATAAGTTTTAAAAAATTGAAACAAATGAGAAACGCGAAACAAAAATCAAAAATGAATGCCATTGAATAAAATTTTATAAATTATCGGAACCAAGAAGTAAATAATAGAGAGATAAAAAAAAGATAAAATACCAGACGAGATTTAATTCTTCAAAATATCAGCATTCATCTAATCGGACCCATCGAACGATTATCTGTTTTCTTTTGAAGAATCATTGTTGTTTTTATTTGCAATTTATAATAAATGATCAAGTAATTTTCATTGTCCTCATATTTACACTGTAGATTACATACATATATGAACAATCATATCTAATAGGTGCCTGTCGTAATATGGAAGTGTGTACCGTAGCGAAATGGACACTGCCACGGGAAGTTCAAATACATGAGGAGTCTGTTTGCATTTCATATAGAACTTATACCATGGGAAAATAGCTATTTACTCAAACAGTACTCGCGGGTAGGTTTTGTGACACACTAGAGTGAGGCTTGAACTCTCTATTCAGTAATAATACTAGCTTCTAAAGACTACACTAGGATAATACATCCCACTATCCCCTCCAGCTATGGGTAAACAGCTAAGCAACTCTGCTCTCTTAACTTCGAATTAGCAACCGGTCAATTAGAAGGAAAATCCTGAATTTTAAACTCCACTTAGAAATTGACCTTGAGTTAAATTCATGCTTATGCGAAGGGATAATATATATATACTATATATATATATATATATATATATTGTGTGTGTGTGTGTGTGTGTGTTGTGTGTCTGGTTTGTGTGTGTACTCACGCGCTCTCTCACTCCTCTCTCTCTCTATATATATAAATATATAAATTGTATATTATATATATATATATATATATATATATAATATATATATATATAAGTAAGTCGGCGGGTGGCCTAATGTAGGTTATAGCAAGAAAAGCGAGGGAGCCTAACGCCTTTCCCGCTCAAATTTATTTCTGAGGTGGAGGCGCCATACATATCATCAGCTCCTCATTTTACCACGCAGAGCCTGGTGCAACGCATACGCTGAATAGGCGACAGCAGGTATCCAATCAGGAAACTTTTGATTCTAGGCTACGGCTCTACCAACTGAGATTATAATATATATATATATATATATATATATATATATATATATATATATAATATATTTTCCAGGCCTCGAGCAAGTATGTGACACAAGGTCACTTTCTTAAGCGGAACTTAACAGTTTTCCTTTCGTAGAAAGGTTACCTAATATGGTTTTAAGAGCCCACACTTCCCTATAGGTTGGAGGAAGAGTAGTTAGAATATTTCCAAGGGTATTAGCACTGTGTAATGCAAGCATCTATCGTCATTTGCTACAGATGGTAACCATTAAACCACGCTCTTCCACACACACACACACACACACAATATGTATGTGTGTGTGTGGAAGAGCGATTTAAATGTGTGTGCGTAGGGGTGTATATTGATAATCTTCCTACAATGACTGCTATTTTACACAGTAGCATTGCAACCAACAAAGCCTTCATCAGATACTGACTCTGGGTTCAGCAGGGTTTCGGGGCTGAAGCATCATTACCATAACCCAGAGCGCCCCAGCAGTATCTCACGATACCACCAGAATTTTGTCAGTTTGATGTCACAATGTAGGATTGCCACCACGTTGATGCGGTTAGAGCTTCTCCTGGATCTTTTTTATGTATTTCCTCGTCTGGTGGAGAAGTCCAGTTTAGACAAAAATATGAATACATCATCATCATCATCATCATCATCGTGCCGACGGCATGGATTCCCTTGCTATATCTCTCATTTTTCTCACTCTCTCGTTATCCATCCCCATTGGTCATCGCTCTGGCAAGTCACTATACGCATCCAGTGTCCATACATAGCTGGTTATTGAAGGTTTATAGGTCGGACACACCAAGGGCGTCCAGATTATAATTACATATGTATGCGTGTTTATATATATATTATATATATATATAGAGAAGAGAGAGGGAGAGAGAGAAATAGGTTTTCTGCTACATGTTACCTCGGGATTAATGCAGTTCAAGATAGAAAATCGATGCTATCGCATTGAAAACTTTAAGGACAGGTAATTTCCGATGTGACATGATTTGAGCACGAAATGTTCACTCTTAGAAAATATCTAAATTAATTCACTTGAAAACATATGATTACGCGAAAAATGAATTAGACATTAAATAACCAAACAAGTGTTAGAAAACAATCAATCAAAACACAACAAATATACAGCGTATTTATATATAATATATATATATATATATATTATATATTATATAAGTAATATATAACAAAATACTTAGCTTTTTGCATTATAGTCTATTTCAGGAAGCTTAGACAAATTGTCTATCTCTCCAAATCACCAGATGCGAATGATACTTCTAGTCGTAAGGAAGAACTTCTGTCGGATTTATATATTATTATATATAATATATATATATATATGTCAGATTATATATATATATATATAATATATATATATATATATATATATATACAAAACAATGGACGAAAGTCCTTAATGAAAAATATAGTCTATGAAGTGTCAAGAGTTTTTCGAGGGGCTGAAGTCCTAAAACAAATGTTTCTCCTTTACAGCGTACAGGAGCCACGTGGTGGTCATCTCCATGCAAAAATGGGAGTGTAAAAAGGCATGCGTGTCACACGCCAAACACCAACATATTATTATATATGTGCATATATATATATATATATATATATATATATAATATATATATATATATATGTGTGTGTGTGTGTGTGTGGTGTTCATCTGTTTCTCTGTCTCTCTGTCTGTCTAAGTATCTATGTGATTTCGCAAATAGTTTTCTCGAACTGCAATGGTTCCAAGTGTTCCTAACACCAATAATTTTTACATGTTTTCTGATTTAAGTAACTATTCCTATTTAGATGACAATTACTGTCGTATCAGCAGGAGCTTACCTTCTGGCTATATCAGCTACTTGCCGGTTAAATCAGCAGTGATCAAATGTCCATTACAACTTCATAGTTTGACCTGCTTAAATAGTAAAAAATTGCGCTATTTCTACTAAAAAGCCAACATTATTTGAGTGCAATTGTTTGTAATTGATAACAATTAGAGTTGCACATTGATATATTATTTCCTGCATTCGTATCCCATAATATTAATTTTAAAACAAATTTGTTTTGCCTATACATCGGGTCCTTATAAATACTATCAGTCCGAGCAACAGTGGGCCTGAGAATAATGTCAATGTAGATGCACTTCTTACTCTCCAAAGATCAGAATTTATGTTAGAATGTCACCACGTAGATAAATATCTAATTTGTATTTCGAAGCCACATAGAAGAAAGTCACATGTGTTTGAATTCTGCGTTTTTGTCACTTAAACTTGTTGTCTAACTAAGGCTAAAGAACCAACTTTTTCCTACAATGTACACATAGTTGGGAGGGTGAAAACATATGGATTTCACAAAGTGATTTCAGTGCACAGTGAAACGCGAACAGTTCCTGTCAAGATTTGAACCCGGGTCGCCGATTCCAATTCATATGACGTTAATCGGTATTTATAATCGGTATTAAATTGACCTGAGTAAATATTTTAGATCAGAATGTTTGTCTACAGGCTTATTGGTCCCACTATATATATACGAATGCGTTTGGAGTTTATATCTTTTGGATAATTTTATGAGTGCATGCAAATCAAATGTAATGGGGTAGGTATTTCCGTGGTGTAGAGTCGAAAGTATTGAACTGCGGCATCATAGTAAACTAGTTCAGACTCTATTCATGCTATTACATTCACTTTTGGACTAATACCTCTTCATCCCCCAGCAATGGGCTAAATAGTACTACTTCTGTTCTTCAACAATAATGATTTTGGCATTAGATAACCCAAAAAAGTTTAATATGCCATTATCAAGAAAGTTCAAACTCCGCTTGTGCTATTACGTTCACTTTCAGAATAATACCCTTACTTTACGGGGATACAAGCGTGCTAACCATTACACCACGTTTGTATGTGCAAGAAATTTAAGGTATTCATGTATTATTGTCTGATAGCATACACTATAAAACTTTATGTAAACATGTTAATTATCTTCTGTACTTAACACCAGGCTCTGTTCATCGCTTATCTTAGCAAACAAACAGATCCTCTCATGATTTTTGTTTTGTTATTTGCTTGACTCCTGGGCATCTATATCCTTTCTTCTTCAAATAACCTTTAACAAAAAACAAGAGGATCATTTGCAACGAACATATAGACTGAAAATAATATCTATCTTCATTTTGTTAAGTAATTCACCCGTTAGTTCCCAAAAATGCCCTCTCAAATTCTTCTTACCATTTTTTCTAAAACGATCCAAATTAATCTTAGGTTGTTCACGTCATTGCTGTTTTTCATATTGTTCGCAAAATATATTAATCTATTAGCCTAAACAATTCAATAAGTCAATAGATTTAATTTTCGAAGTATGTCTTGGCAGTAAGTTTCTGGTTCGCGTAGAAATATTTTAAGAAAATGTATCCCATTATTAGTAATTCCATTAATTAGTTTAAAAATTTCTTCTAGAACGCCTATAATTCTTCGTTCTAGTACATTTAATACTAATTTATCTAATCTCTCGTTGTAAATGTAATATTTTATTATCTTTATTACTTATATTACTCTTCTTTGATGACGGCGTTATCTTTCTTAATAACGTAAGAAAAAAAATAACAAAAAACCCCAAAAAACAATGAATAAGAGTTTGTACTCGTTGTCAGATAATCTCACGAATAGCACATTTATTAAAGGAGCCTTTTCCAAAATAATAATTGTTTTTTAACAACAAAAAAACAAAAAAAGGAAAAGAAAACAATAATTATAGATATTTTTCTTTATTGCATAATATTAAGAACTTATGTGTTTCTTTATAGCAAAGACAATTACTAACATTTGGATGTTTTAAGCACAGATATGCAATACTAAAATATCATAGTCACACAAAAACTCACACACACTGACAAGCAGACAGATGAACAGACGCACACAAAGACACACACATGGTTTTCGTGGTATTAAATGAAATCTTTCACGCAATTTCAAACCCTGGATGAGGGTACAGCGCCCATCTCCCCATCCATTTCCTTAGGCTTTTTTGGCCAAACAGTCTAGGAGGAAAAAATCTGAATTCAAATGGACTTTGTCTCACAGATTTCTCGTAACACAACTACATTTTCTATGAATATATTTATAACTATATTATCAAGATGAATACACACGGACAGGCACACACACACACACACACGCCACACACACACACACACACACACACACACATATATATATATATATTATATATATATTATATATCAACTGACCCAAAGACTAGTCAGCTAAATACGGTCTTGATGAAGTAGCACCATGATGCAATTCACAAGTAATTAACAAATCAGACATAGAAGTTTTATATCTATCTATCTCTCTCTCTCTCTCTCTCTCTCTCTCTCTATATATATATATATATATATATATATATATATATATATATATATATAATCCCTCCCTTTGTGTAATTACGTCTGAAGTTACGTTATTTGGCAACGTCTATTACGTCGTAATAAAATGACCTGCAATAAATAATTATTTCATTTTTAAATTGAAATAAAAAAATAGATAATATATAACTAAAGAATATAAAGAAAATTTAGAATAAATCAAGAAAAGAATAAAATATTTTTATTCAACAGCAAAGGTACACCATTACATAGGTAAATAACATGATTCAATGTATTCTAACGTTCTTGATGTTTCAATTATAGTTATATTATTTTGCTAGTTATTTACTCGTAAACGGAAAAAGGATATCCTGTGTCTTCTTTTTACATGGATGTGACGAACGTTGTGAGACGATTCTCATTGGTTGGTAAACCTCTGATGTGCGCATAAGTCCTTTGCATGTATACTATTATTTGCGATTCATTTACTCCCTGTTTTCAACGGGGGAGAATTATAGTAGTCCTCTGCTGCGGTGACCAAGTCAGTTGAATGAATGGACCCTGATGAACCTTTCTAAGGATGAGTCCCGGCGCATCTAAGATTTATTGATTGAAATGACGTGAATAGAGAAAACAGGCATGCATTAGATGATGTCGGGCATGTGTTGACAGGAATATTTTGATAGAATAATAGAATTGATGCATGTGTGTCTGTTGTCTGTGATTCCTTATATGCTAGTGTATACATGTATTGGGTTAATACATTCGTATATACTTACACTAGTGATATAAAAATTTCCCCACATTTTCGGCAACATAAAAATTTTTCGGTGTTAAAAAAAGCGTCCAACACGTTTGCTATTTTTATGTGTTATGAATATTTTACCTAACACATGTTTCTTCCATATTTAGATAACCGAATTCCTTCGCAACGAGCAAGATTTAATCTAAGCTCAACAATTTAAGCGAAGTAGAGCTGGTTTGAATTTTAAATAGGAGATATTTTGAGAAAATATTTTATATCGAAAGACTTGACCCTATACTTCCGACCAAATAGATGAGATCAATCTTGTGCGATGAAAATATGAAAATATTAATCACACTATTGGAGAAATGGGTATTTTAATACATTATATATATATATATATATATATATATATATATATATATATATACTAGACAAAACGTGACCCGTTGGGTCACCCATTAAGCTCTCGCTAGATGATAAGGAAAAGAGTAGGATCTGCCAAAATATCATCTGCTTTTCATTTTTAAAAACGAACTAAAATTTATTAAATTGATTATTTAAGGTCAATTTTTTGTCTAAGTCGAAAAGTAGTAACATAATGAGCATCAGTAAAAAAGCAAAATAATATTACACATATAATTTATTTTTGATATATTCAAAACGTTTTTTTCGTCCATTTTGATCAAGATGCCTGCCAAGAGGCTACTTAATATCCGTTTTTACAAAATAAATTGTAACTTTTGCAATTGAAAAAATTCACACTGAATTGTCCAATTGAACACATATCCTAGTAGATAAAGGAGTTAGATTAAGACAGTTCTAAATGCCAGTTATCTCTAGACTGCAGGTTCAATCCTGGTCAGGGACAGCAGTAACTTAGAATAATAATTAACACAGCTTAACACCTGTACCCCAGCTATGGTTAGTGGAATGAGAACATGATACCCCCGTGGACCTAATAAAGGGTTGGGTTCAAAGTTCCGTGATGGCTCCCAATTACAAGAAGGTTCCCGAGTCCGACAAGAAATACCTGAAGAAGGCCGGAGGGACATCAGCCGAAACTTTGTGTACGGATAACAATGAAGACGAGGACAATAGTCTGAATAATACAAATAATGGTAATCTTGCGGAGTTCCCGTCCTGGCTTCCTGCATCCGAAGCGGTATCACTTGAAAAAAAAAAAAAAAAAAAAAAAAAAAAAAAAAAAAGAACCAACTTAGGGCATTTTCCACTGAAAACCCAACCCTAACCCTAAACGCCCCTAGTTAAAATTAACTGTTTTATTACAAAGTTCTGTTTTTCCTGGGTCACCTGTATACAGGGTGACTCAGAAAAAACAGAGCCCAAATTATTTATTTATTTTCCATTAAACTACACCTAAACCCCAACCCCAAATCCTAAACCCTAAACCCTAGTTGTTTTTGTTTTTCACGCCGCTTCCGCTACGGACTTCAATCGTAGCTGGTGTGTTTTTTTTTTGTTTTTTTGTTTTTTCAGCAGTCACCCGCAAGCATGTTTTGAGGCAAGAGGCCATGACGAAACTCCGCAAAGATTACAATTATCTGTATTATTCAGACTGTAATATCGGAGTGGTATATATTTGATTGATACTATTTTCTGCATAAATAAAAAGACTAAAGACAGAGTTTATTTTTTTTAAAGCCAGTTGTTTGTGTTAATATAGCAATGTATAATTTCAATTAAACTGAGTTTAACAAATATTTTTCAACATTAAATGTATAGTAATTTGTGTTTTTTGTTGTTTATTTTTTTAAGCAATACGTAATTAAAAACAACCTTAATCCCCTAAAACCGTAACCAAATTTGCAAAATGTTAATTCATAGACTGCAGTTAAACTGTCATTTGGTACCAGCAAAAAACTATCCGTTTTAATTTTACCGACCTAAATAAGAAGTCAGTCTAGTTTTATTTTAGTTTTAACTAAAACAAATTTTTAAGCCCGAAGAAAACTTTCACTTAAACAGTCGGAGTAGTCAATGTTTGCTCATTTGAATTCCATAATATTTAAATATGTAACTATTTTTTTTTACCCAACATGAATTATTTTTTAAAGTAAGTTTAATACTCTATGAATTAATAATTAAAGTAATTTAAAAATATATATTTTAAAGCATGATTTCAATTTCGTAAAATTTACGCTCAACTAAAATTGAAATCATGCCGTAAAAAGATACTTTTGTTTTGTTTTATTAAAACAAACCAAAACGTTTGCTCATTTGAATAAGATTCGCCTGGAGAAAGGGAAGTGGGCCAATCTACGTTAGTGGGTGTATGTGGGTGATCCCTGGCTGCTGGATTTTTTACTCTTTTTTTCACTCTCCCTATCTGACAAATAGTGAGTGGGAGGAGAGTTAACTTAACTGACAAAGTGAGATGGGAAGAGAGATAGTTAGTCTGTTAGAGAGGGATTGGTCGGTCGTTGACTTAATTGCTAATTACGCCTAATTAAAACCAATTAAACTGAATTTTTTAAAACACTTTGTAGTGCTAACACCAAGGAATATCTAAGTATAAATATTGTGTCCATAACATAAATAGAAGAAAACCTTTAGCTGGAGAAGGTTGATAAACTCAGCTTTAGTATAATAATAGATAAAGATAAATCTAATGAGTGAGACGAACCTACTAAAAGTTTTGATTAATCCTCTTCAGGGCTAAGATCTGACGCTAAATCAGATCTTAGCCCTGAAGAGCATTAAGCGAAACTTTTAGTAGGTTCGTCTGACTCATTAGATGTATCTTTATTATTTGCTCTACTTAGGTATTGAGCACTTTTTACTTATTAGCTTCAGTCTCCTGGCGGTTTTATATGAATATATATATCTTATATATATATATATATATATATTATATATATATTATATATATATAATATATATATATATATATATAATTGTTTTTTCTTTTGGCCAAATTATTGTACCAATAGATTATTTTTTGTTGGTACGATTATCTTGGTCTTTTCTTTTTCCAAAATTTTTTTTCTCCCCGGTTGATGATTGGTAGTATATTTTTACAATCAAACTATTTGATGGGTTTTCTCACCGCGAGGATTTACCAATGAGTTTGGTATATATATATATATATATATATATATATATATATATATATATATATATTGCTACTGCTATATATGTATTTCGCTTCACAGCATTTCTGCGCAAATGTTTTTATATTGAAAAAAATCCGTGATATATTATTGGTGAGTCCATTTTTTATTCGGTTATGTAGATGAGCTATAGTAACACTGCTATGTAAGGATCATCCCTACTCCCAACCATTCGTCGGTAACTGCGGGTGGCGTAATGGTTATGAAATGGACTCCACAAGCCGATTTAAAATTATGGGTGAGGAGGCTGGCGTTTCACTTCACTCTAATACCCCACAAAAAGACATGAATCTTTCATTTCTGCATCAAAATATGGAGGAACAGGGAAAGGTGACATCCATCTATTCTCCCTCCTGCAATGGAGAAATAGTACTGCAGACTGGGGTTTAAACAACCAGTCAAGTAGAAGGAACACAATGTTAAACTCCACTTAAGAAATTGACTTTTGTGGCATGCTGTTCGTGTGGGGTGCTTTATAAATATGTATGGGTAAATAATAGATCACGCTGGTTTCTTTAGCTTTCTTGGAGCAACTGATATAGAAGAAGGAAATATACTGAATCTGAAAAACATAGCCTAAATGTATTTTGTTAAGATGCATAGCACAAACTCTATGTATAGATATGTGTGCGTATATATATATATGTATATAATATATATATATATATATATATATATATATATATATATATGAGTAAAGAAATAACAAAATACTTAGATATTTAGCTATATAGTCTATTTCGGGGAGCTTAGACAAATAGTCTAAATCTCCTGACTCATCATTCGCATCTGATGAGTCGGGAGATTTAGACTATTTGTCTAAGCTCCCTGAAATAGACTATAATGCTAAATATCTAAGTATTTTGTTATTTCTTTACTTATATATTTGCTCTGTGACTCTAACATTAAGAGCACACATTGAGCTCTCAAAATGCGACTTGGTTTTGTTTAAATAAAACTCTTGTGTCGTAAGGAAGATTTCTTCTCTGGACTTTTGGATTATAAATATATATATATATATATATATATATATATATATATATGTGTGTGTGTGTGTGTGTGTGTGTGTGTGTGTACGTGTGTACGTGTGTGTGTGTGGTTGAAAATTGAGGATACATGCGGATAAAACAACACAACTAAATTCAAAATGATAATAAAATAAAATAAACCCATTACTCTTATTCTTCATTTCCTCACCCATACGACCCTTCGCTCTTTCCTTTACTTTTGCCTCTCATCTTATCAGTCTGTACGCCCCACCCTCATCTTCAGTCCGCCCCCAAATTACCTTTTCAACATCAATGTAGACTGCAGAACCCAGTTTGTCTTCAGAATGAATTTGAAAAGGCTTCACAAAAGACCGACGCAAAATACTATTTGAATTTAGTTGCTGTGTTGTTTTATTCGCATTTTCCTCTATTAGGAACCACATTTTTCTCCCTATATATATATATATATATATATATATATATATATATATATATATATATATAATTTAATATACCAAGCGTGTTGGTAAATCGTTGCGGTGAGAGAAAAAAACATCAAATTGTTTGATTGTAAAAATATATTACCAAACATCAACCGGGTCAGATCTTAGCCCTGAAGAGCATTAAGCGAAACTAATAGTAGGTTCGTCTGACTCATTATATATATATATATATATATTATATATATATATATATATATGTGTGTGTGTGTGTGTGTGTGTGTGTGCATGTTCCCAATTTAGTAACCACATTTTGTCGGATTCACCCAATCATTTTCTCTCTCTCTCTCTCTCTATATATATATATATATAATATATATATATATATATAATTATATATATATATTTGTGTGTGTGTGTGTGTGTGTGTGAGGTGTCTGCTAATATTCTTTATACTTCATAGCTTCTGTTATACATTCCATGTAAAGCTCGACGCTGGCAAACGCTTCCTTGTCAGTTGTTAATTCCCTTTCTTTTCCACCGATGCGTGTAGGCCCAATTCATTTCGATTGTTAGGAAATAATTTAGCTCATGTTTTGCCTTTCAGATCTCTCGAAGTGTCTACGAGACTAATTCAATAATCAGCGATAATCACTCGGTTTCTCTGTCGTAGATCCATTGATTCACGCATCGCCTTCGTCGTTAAAGTTGGAAGGATTCTTATTTGGAACTTTGCTAACACTTTCTCGATTACTTCATCTCTTTATTTAGTTATCTATTCATATCTTTCCTTTCTTTCATACGTATTACTATTAGTCGCTTGTTAGTATGGAATATTCTTGTTTTCATTTTGTCTTTGTCTCTTGTTTTCTTCCCTTTCTTCTTTCAGTTTTCATTCTTAGTTTATTCCTATCAGTAAAGCCTTACATTTTTTCTTTCTTTTATATTCATTCCTTTCAGTCGCTTTTTAGTATGCAATATATTTTTTCGTTTTGTCTTTGTCTCTCGTTTGCTTCCTGTCCTTCTTGTCCTTCTTTCTGCTTTCCTTTTTAGTTTATTCCTATCAGTAAAGCCTTACATTTTTTTCTTTCTTTTATATTCATTCCTTTCAGTCGCTTTTTAGTATGCAATATATTTTTTTCGTTTTGTCTTTGTCTCTCGTTTGCTTCCTGTCCTTCTTGTCCTTCTTTCTGCTTTCCTTTTTAGTTTATTCCTATCAGTAAAGCCTTACATTTTTTCTTTCTTTTATATTCATTCCTTTCAGTCGCTTTTTAGTATGCAATATATTTTTTTCGTTTTGTCTTTGTCTCTCGTTTGCTTCCTGTCCTTCTTGTCCTTCTTTCTGCTTTCCTTTTTAGTTTATTCCTATCAGTAAAGCCTTACATTTTTTCTTTCTTTTATATTCATTCCTTTCAGTCGCTTTTTAGTATGCAATATATTTTTTTCGTTTTGTCTTTGTCTCTCGTTTGCTTCCTGTCCTTCTTGTCCTTCTTTCTGCTTTCCTTTTTAGTTTATTCCTATCAGTAAAGCCTTATATTCTTTCTTTCCTTTATATTCATTCCTTTCAGTTGCTTTTTAGTATGCAATATATTTTTTTCGTTTTGTCTCTGTCTCTCGTTTGCTTCCTGTCCTTCTTTTCCTTCTTTCTGCTTTCCTTTGTAGTTTATTCATATCAGTAACCCCTTACATTCTTTCTTTCTTTTATATTCATTCATTTTAGTCGGTTTTCTTTTAATTCTCAGTAGTTTTTTGTTTCCTTCATTTCCTACTTTCTGCGTTCCTCTTTAGTGTATTCCTATCAGGAACGACTTGTTTTTTCTTCTTTCTTTCTTTCTTTCTTTCTCGTGTATTCTATTTCATTACTTCGTAATGCTTAAGAACTTTCTCATGTCCTTTCGATTTTCTTCCTTTCTGTTTTCTTTTTTTCTTTATGTTATCATTTGTATTCATGCGCTCGTTCATCATTCATCGATTCATTTTCCCTTTCTTTTCCTGAATTACATTCGGTTAATTAGCAGTGATCTTTCTTGTTTTATTTCTTTCTGTTTTCTGTGTTTGCTTTGATTACATCTTCTATTACTTTCATTCATTCCTTTCTTTCTTTCATTCATTCATTCATTCCTTTATTCTTTCTTTCTTTCTTTCATTCATTTCATTTTTTCCTTTCATTTTTCTTTCTTTTCATTTTGTTTTTCTCTTATTCCCTTTCGTTCGTTTCTTAATTTCCCTATTTTTGAAGTTATCGTGTATTCCATTAGGTTACTTTACAATGCTCTTTATTTTTTATTTATTTATTTATTTATTGAGTATTCTATTTAGTTATTTTGCCCTCTTTATTTTCTTCTCTTTTGTTTTATTTATCTCTCGTATTCCGTCGTTCATTCATTCATTCATTCATTCAATCACTTCTTTCTTTCTTTCTTTCTTTCTTTCTTTCTTGTGTATTCCCTTTAGTTGCTTTGCAATTCTTTTTTAAATATTTTTCTTCTGTCTTCTCTTTTGTTTTCTTCTTTACTAATATCTCTTGTATCATTTTCTTTCTTTCTATCGTTACTTTGTTTTCTTTCTTCGAGTTATTTTTCTATTTTCTTAACTTTTTATTTTTCGCTATTTTTCTGAATATTTTGTTTCCTAGTTATGGAAATCAAATATCTC
>CM042137.1:96670594-96695828 GCA_023376005.1 Doryteuthis pealeii | reverse complement strand
TATTATTGATTTCTAACGTTTGGTTTAGTTTTAATGAGTAATAAGCAAAATCTCTTCAATGAAATCTAATTGAAATCCATAACAAGAAAAAATAACTGATCCATTTATATTCTTTACTTCCTCATAACAATACTTTTAAACTGTAGAAAAGAATACACAATGAAGACGAGAGTGACGGTAAAGAGTAAATTTCAGTTGTTTCCATTTTTAATATACTCTACTGCTGTTCAAATAGCCTTCTTAATACGTCCCTCGGTTTCAATTTTTATCTGTATCTTATTTGAGTGTTCATGCCTTCTTAATAAACAATATTTATTAACATTAAACTTAAATACTTGCACCCGGAGGGTGATATATTTAGCTAGAGTTATATAATATATATTATATATATATATAGGTATATATATTGCTAGTGTGTGTGTGTGTGTGTCCTGGTACTGTCTGTCGAATAGATTTTGTAGCATACTGTGTGTGCCCAGACGGGCCTCAGCTGCGTGGGGTAGTATATCTTTAGTATTCCTGGTAAGAATCGTGATGTAATTGTAAATGATAAGATTTTGTTTACTTAAAGCTTACAAAAATTCTTAGAGTATTTTAGGCAAATTCCTTTCTCATGTCATATTTTTCTTTTTGTGACAAACTCAAAACCGATGGAAATTTTTTTCTTATAGCCCTGAGTAGATCGAGACACTTTCATTGAATCACACATCTTCGGGTACATATAACGCAATCAATATTATACTTCTAAGCGTATGTTTTGTTCTTTCTTGTTCTTGCGTGATTAGGTTTCAAATGCACTGCTTGCGACTGCTATTATCTGCGTTTAATCGTGTTTATCTGTCGTCAGTGACATAAACTTACATATCGCCGACAGATAAACAAAAACAACATAGTGTTTTGCGTCATGGATGTCTATAACGACTATAAGCATCACATCGAACGGTGTAAATGATACTCGAAATAAAGTTAAATCATGATATATTAGATCAGCAGGATGACAATCTCTGAAATTAGTAGACCAGTTCACTACTTGGGTAGTACATCTATCTACAGAAATCGGTTAATTACGCATAGGAAATTCATGACATCACGGATCCCGACGATCCTAAAAAACAAAACCCCTTCGTTTCTCGCTCCTGACAGAATCTTCTCACCGACATCCAGTATCCACAAGAGTGATAATGTAATTATTTGCTGTTCGGCTTAGTTCTGGTGTGTATGGTGACCGTAATGATCGGAGCATCTGTTATTCCAGCCATGCTTTTCCTACACGTGCATGACTTCACTTCTGTAGATAATGATACTACCGTATGTTAAACTGATAATAGTTGACACTGATTCATCTCTTCAAATAGCCGTTACACAAAATTATAGACGTGTTATGTGGATCGCATAAGATTCAATAATTAAAAGTAGGGAAAATAATAAATTATCCTTATTCAAAACCTTGCCTTTATACTTTACTAATTCGATATCGATTTTAGCCAAGCATAAGGCAGTATGTCCAAATGAGATCATTGGATCCGAACTATGCAAGTAAACCTATAACTCTTTCCACAATATTACTAATTACTGAATTTCGAATCTATGTTTTGTTTATATTAAGCATGGTTAATTTACTAATGCCCTGAAACGGTATATGTTATAAAGCCGGTTAACTTTTTACTATATTAATTATTATTTTATGTGATAGATATATATATATATAAGATTATATATGTGTGGTGTGGTGTGTGTGTGTGTGTGTGGTGTGAGTACGTTATATGATCCTGACTCGCATGGTCTAGCAGTACTGTGGGGACATTATTGAAATTTCCCCGATTCTTAGCGCTAAGCACTGTTATCTCTGCCCCCTGCACTGCTTAGATACATCACTTGAGTTCTCTGATGATTGCAAAAACATTACCCTATGAGTATGTATCAATTTAAATTGAATTCACCCCAGGTACTGATTAGTCACTCATAGTTGCAGGTAGTAACTTGACTGCACGCCAACATTCCTTTCGGTGTTTCGAATCCCGGTTAGAGGTAGCTGTTAAAAAGGGCGGCCGCACTTGAGAGAAGTAACACTTCCGAAACACTGTCTTCTGGCCATACTTATATATATTATATATATATATATTATATATATATAGCCCTCGCGTATATATTTATCCTCGTAGGAACTGGAACATTGACCTGAGTTCAAACTTAACGAAGCGTTAGCATTCATTTTCTGCGTTTAGATTCTTGGTTATGACTCCAACGTATTTTTCTTCAGCTATGGCCAAATATAGTGACATTACTGTGATCTCTCACTATTGATAAGGGCAATCAGTCTGAAGAGGTAATTCTGAATTCAACTGTTGCACACGCTTCTGTTACCTCTGTAGTCTAGAAGAATGTTTTCGAAAGAAGAACAACACCAGATACACATAAATAGAGTATTCACACACCACACTACACCTCCACACACACACAACATAATATAAATGTACTTATAATATATTTATATAATATATATTAATATACTAGGGATCTAAATACTGTAACATCCATCAATTTCTTCACCCCCAAGATACATCCTGAATGAAAGGTTAAAACAGAATGTTTAAACAATCGATAAATGAAATCATCCATTCGGAAACACTTTTTTTTCAAATTTTCCTAATATTACTATTGACTACTAGTATAATCGATTCAAATACTAATAGTATATAGTATATAATATTATATTATATATATTATATATTGTTGTGTGTGTGTGTGTGTGTTGTGGTGTGAGATTAGTAAGAAATTTTCAATATTTTCAAATTTCCTTACATACCACTACATCGGATTGCGTCCATCTCTTCGACACAACACACACCAAACACACCCCATTCTGTAGTATATATATATCTTAATATATATATATATATATATTATATAGAGACGAGACCGAGAGAGCAGCAGAGAGAGCGAGAGAGAAGAAGAGCGAGAGAGAAGAGAAAGAAGATGGGGAACATTCCCCTCTTTAGGATAAGCTATATGTGTGATCAACATATGGCAATCTAATTCTTGTTTACTTATCTTGTCACCTTTTATAATAATCTACCAGAACACTAACCTGTTACGTTTTGTCTGGCTCAGAGACATCAGTAACTTTCACTATAAGGCATTATTTAAGTATTGTTTTTTTTATGTTTTTTTTTATTCTGCTCTAGTTATCTAGTTTTGGGGCTTTTTTTTTGGGCGGTGCCGGAGGTGGAAGGAAATGAAATAGCCTATGATTCTCATATATTTCTCTTGAGAAATTTACTGCTTTAAATCGTGTCTGTTCTCCTTTTTTTCTTTCTTTTATGGTGCGTTTGTTGTTTTTAATCATTGCTTCTTCTCTATGTTGTTATGAAATGTCTGAATTCTCCATCTGCCTTTCATGATACACTGTTTACATCGACAACGAAAAAACTTTGCTTCCAGGCATTACATTCCACACAAAACACAATGGCTCACATGACTGTAACGATAAAAACAAAACAAATTCCTTTATGTTGTCTGCGTCGCGTGCATGTCAAAGTAGACAACAGAAGAGACCAAAAGAAATCTTTAAGCAGAAGCTCTGGATAAAATAATAATGATGAGTGCAAGAATGAAATTAAAGAAATGAAATGGTTTTAAAAAAAAAGAAACATAATGAGTTATGCAGAAAAAGATCAACACAATATGCCAATACAAAAGAAAGAAAGAGATAAAAGAGAAAGAAAAGAAGAAAGAAAAAGAAGAAAGAAAGGAAGAGATAAAGATAAAAATTAAACGTTTATTTGGACAACAAGAGAAGACAATGTAGCAATAATTAAAGTTAATAAAGTGGATGATATTAACATACATTATTAACACCGTATAACATTAGAAAAATCAGTATACTATTATCTCTTAAAAATCTCTTCATCTATACTTTTACTGAAAATTTTCCAAATCAACCTGGTATAATACAATATGCATCACAAAGAATAAAATATGATCATATAAAGATCATGATATAAGAATATATGAGAACGGATTATAACATAGTTTAAAATATATTCATAGAAGAATATGATATATTGATCAAAGAAATAAACTCATGATTCAATAAAGGAATAAATATGATTAAAAGATATGATAAAAGAAGATATATAAGAAATGATATAAAAAATAAACAATGTTTAAATATGATCAAAGAATATAATAAATATGTCATTAATAATTAAATATTGATCATTAAAGAATAATATTATCATAAAGATAAATTGATCATAAAGATATGATATAAGAAATGATATAAGGAATGATATAAGATTGAATATAACATCGTTTAAATAAGTATGACAAAAGATTATGGTTAAGAAATGATATAAGAAAGATATATAATGAATAAACATATGTTTAAAAATATGATCATAAAGAATATATATGATCATTAAAGAATAAACATGATCATAAAGAATAAATATCAAAAAAATTAAAACATAAGAAAATCGAGTATAAGAATATACGGTATAACATAGTTTAAATATGATCATAAAGAAATATGATAATGAATATGATATAAAGAATAAAATCATGATCATAAAGATAAATCTATCAAACGTAAAATAAAATAGAATTTTATGGGAGATAAAAAAAGAGAAAACAGAGAAAAGAAACGCCTGAAGAACGTTTAGTGGGGATACAAGTGACTGGCAATAAGAATAAAAGTAGCAGATTAAGCATTAACAATTGAAACCTTAATTAAACAAGATACGAAAATAGATAACAAAATATAATTTTAAGAATAGCTTTGGCCGCCGATTCCTCCTGAATTAAGGTGACAAAAGATTATTTTGAAAAAAATATAATTAATTTCTAGCACACAACGTGCTTGAGTAGTAAAGTAATATTTCCATACATAGCCATTCACTTTGGTAAATACCGCTTCAGAATGATATTTTGAACGATACATTCTTTGACGGAAATTAACGTATAAGTTCATTAACATTCTGCCTAATAAATAGAGGTTTGTCTCGATTACTTTGACACACTCGTATTTCGAAAAAGAATAAATTGACGATTCCTTCATGCTTATGTATTCTTGTGTACAGCTTCAGTCTCGATGCATTTTGATACGATTACTATTTCAATAGTAATTAACAGTTCATCATTGTTAAAACAGTTCTAGTAAAATACAGCTTCAGTCTCGATCCGTTTTTCCTTTAAAAATCTCTATTTCTAAGAAAATTTACGTTCTCTCATCGTTGCTCATGCTCTTTGTAAGAAACAACTTCAGTCGTTGTTGATACGTTTTTAACAAATCCGGTCCTGGGAATTTCAACTTCAGTTTCAATACTTTTTCATACGCATCGGATGTATATTTTTCCTCTCAACTAACATGGGATACATCAAATTCCAAGGCAGAAAGATAATTAGGTAGTTAAAGCAATATCGAAACAAAGATATAGAAGGGTAACAGAGAGAGGAATACATTAGTTACAGAGGAATAGTAAAAGGAATATATTTAGAGGGAGAAAACTGCGAAGGAAAGAAAAGACGGAAAAAGTCTAGAGGAACAATATAAAGATCTATTAAGTACGTATTGCCCATTTCAGAAGATACTTGTTAATTAAACAATCTCATAATACAAGACAATATTTATAATCAACTTGAGAAAGAACGGTAGGATAAAAGTTTTGTTCAAATAAGGTTAGGTTTTACTTAACGTAATATATATGGTTAGGAAAAATATTACCACACTATAAGCTAATAAACTGCGCACATCTTGTTTCAACGGCAATGAATCATAGTACATTAGGTGAGGTGCCATATTATATTTGATTATTTATGAAAGCGTACAAATACCTTGGATTTGATAATTAAGCTGCTGTAAAACAAATGAGCAAATATATGTAATAAACACATATACCACAAGTTACACTCCCACAGGTATTGATTATTATTATTATTTGAGTTTTCACATCAGTGTTAGCTGATGGTCTTTCACTGGGTGCTGAGTGACGCAAGTCTCCTCAGGTCTCCAGGACTCTTCTGAGTATTCTGGCAGGATTGCAGCAGTTGCAGTGTTCTGATAGTTTCAATCCTTCCTCTGATATCCAAACTTTCCAAACCCTTTTTTAATCCTTTTGGGACTGTTCCAGTGCGGACGCAACGGTACGAATTTTCAGCTTCATATTCCATAACTTTTCAGTTCTCTGGCAAAGGTCCAGATATTTGTCATTTTTAGTTTCCTTAACTTCACCCTGTGATTCCGCTGGCACTGCAAAATCCACCAGTTGACAAGTTTCTTTTTTGTTAATCAACACTAGGTCTGGTCTTCTTGCTGGGAAAGGTGATCCGTTTTAATTTCAAAGTCCAGAGAATTTTGTGCGTTTCGTTCTCAAGAACAGATTCTGGTTTATACTATACCATTTTTTTGTGGTCAAAATTTATTTTTTGCATAATTCCCAGTGGATCACCTTCCCAACCCAGTCGTGTCTAGTATTTGTATTCTCATCTGTGCTAGTTTGCTACATTCGCAGAAGTAATTATGGTTAACAGTCTCATCTTCTATACCGGCAGTCCTACAATTACTATTTTGTTGGTCTTCATCAATTTCGCTTTGATGTAGTTGTGTCCTTATTTATATATTATTATCTATTATTATTATATTATTATTATTATTCTCACTCCATTTCAGTTTTTTCACACTTCCCTTAGCGGTGGTTCCACTGGAGGCTGAGTGACAGCAAGTCCTCCTGTCTCCCTCGGTCTCCAGGACTCTTCTGAGTATTCCCAGCCAATCTCACCAATGTTGCAGTCTGGATGTTCTCGATTCTGATTTGCAATTCATATAAACTCTTTTTTAGCCCCCTGGGGACCGTTCCTAGGGCACCAATAACAATTGTAACGATCTTCACCTTCATGTTCCACAGTTTCCTTAGTTCTCTGGCGAGGTCCAAGTATTTGTAAATATTTTCATTTCTTTCATTTTCACTCGGTGATCGGCTGGGACGACAAAATCTACGAGATGACAAGTTTTCTTATTACTATTGATCAACACCAGGTCTCATCTCCTATCTGGGATCCGTCTTTATTTCAAAGTCCCAGAGAATTTTGGCGTCTCATTCTCCAGGACAGATTCAAGCTTGTGCATATCCCATTACTTGAATGGGTGAAAAATTGAATTTCTTGCACAAATTGCAGGTGAATGACCTTTCCCACCCAGTCGTGCCTAGTCTTGTACCTCTCTTTGTGCGTAATTTGCTGCATTCGCTTATTATGTGGATTGAGAAATCATCTTTTGCCCACACATTCTACACTTACTATTGTTGTGATCTTATCTATTTTTGCTTTTTTTGTAATTTCACCTATGGCATTATCATGTGCAGCAATTATATAAGAGATTATTCTTCTCTCTTGGGGTTTTCCTTTCTTTAGCCATGTCTATGTCTACTGATCTGCGATATCTCCTTTGTTGATGGTGTCCGCTTCCAGTACCCACCGAGTATTTATAATATTAACTTTCTCCGCGGTGTCCTTATTTCTTCCTTATTCGGTAGTTCTATTCCTTCCGTTATTTCTTTTTCCTTTTATTATTATTATTATTATTATTATTATTATTATTATTATTATTATTATTATTATTATTTCACTCCATTCGAGTTTTTCACTCCCACCTTAACCGGTGTTTTACTTGGGACTGTGTGACAGCAAGTCTCCTCAGGTCCCCAGTACTCTTTTTGGGATTCTAGACGATCTTAACAATACTGTAGTTTGGATGATCGATTTTTCCTCTTATGTCAAGTTCACACGGCTTCTTCTACAGACCCTTGGGAACCGTTCTAAAGGTACCAATTACAATTGGTACGACCCTCACCTTCGTGTTGCTCAGTTTTCTTAGTATTTGGCCATCTTTTCTCTTTCTTTTAATTTCACTCGGTGATCGGCCAGGACGGAAAAATCTACCAGATGACAAGTTCTCTTTTTCTTGTTAATTAACACTAGGTTTGGTCTCCTGGCCAAGATTAGATGATCATCTTTGTTTCAAAGTAACAGAAAATTCTATGCGTCTCATTCTCCAGGACAGATTCAGGCGTGTGCATATACCATTTAGGTGTATGGTGAAAATGGCATTTTTTGCACAAGAAAACGAGAACGTGAAATGTCGTTCGCTTTGCCATCTCGGCGGTTTCACAGGGCGATGGAGAACGAAAATAAAAAGATAGACAAATACTTGTATCTGACGAGAGAGCTAAAAAAATCTGAAACATTAAAATAAAGGTCGTACCAATTGTAATTGACGCCCCTCGAACGGTCCTCAATGATTTGAAGAAGAGTCTGGAGGAATTGGAAATCTGAAGAAGACTCGAGACCATCCAAATGATAACATTGTTGAGATCAGTTGGAATACTCAGAAGAGTCGTGGAGATATGAAGAGATTTATGTGCCTCAGCTTCCAATGAACCATCAGTTTAGACGGGTGTAGAAAGCTAGCAAGGAGTGAAATAATAATAATGATAATGAGGGATTTTGAGATAAAAATGAATGATTTAATCATGACTAGGAGACCAATAAAAATAACTTAGTGGCTTTTGCCCCTCCGGTAAACCACAAAGTAAAAAGAAAAGAAAAATGAAAGAAAAAAAATAGACAAAAACATGAACTGTGCAAGAAAATTGAAAAATATATTGTGCAGCTAAACCCCTCCACCACAAGCAGGATGGGATATAAAATCAATTTTTTAGTGATTTGAATTCAGTGTTTTCTTTCTTCTAGACTGGTTGCCATACCAAGGCCAAGGAGCATAGTTAGCCCTACTATTTACCCATAGTAGATGAAGAAGTTAATGAAGAATAATTGTATCCAAAAGGGTATAAGCGTTATGTGAAATGCTAACAGCCATTTCCAATATTTGAACAGTTCATAGTGTCAATTTACTACGGTGATAACCTGTTATAGTAGGAGCGCCTCCTTGAAGATGTGTACCCTTTTCCGACATCTGTACTGAGTAGAGTGAATGTGTCAAATAGAAAAATATAATCAGTATATATTTTCATAAGAATAAAAGTTGAGCCAAAAATGACGTAGGAACAAACTGAAAGGGAAAACAACAAGAAAAGTTAACACTAAATATAATAATAAAAAAGACTTGGGAATGACATTGAAAAATGCAAGATTTTTTTTGTTAAACACATTCTTTTAACATACTGCCATTTTTTGTTTCCTTTTTAAAATTTCAAGTGGTCACTCTGACACTTCTTCTCGATTTGACGAGTTTATCTTTTTCTTCCGAGATTTAACCTTATGTAAACTTAAGTG
Organism: Doryteuthis pealeii; assembly: GCA_023376005.1. Taxonomy (NCBI): domain Eukaryota; kingdom Metazoa; phylum Mollusca; class Cephalopoda; order Myopsida; family Loliginidae; genus Doryteuthis; species Doryteuthis pealeii. The sequence goes on along the minus strand of CM042137.1, from coordinate 96,686,537 downwards.
CAGAAATATTAGAGACAGTAAATAAACCAGATGGTTTCTCCTCCTCCACATTTACAAAGGAACTCAGCGGGATAACGTAGATTTGACCTAATAGTTAAAGAGCTACTGCAGCTGTTCTGCTACTCTACACCCTTTCCCCAGTCATCCATGACCGGGGATTATTTATCTGGCTAGGCTTCATAGAATCGTAACCTCAGGCCGCACCTATGCCACAGTACTAACTAGAGGTACGGTCAGAACAAACAAAAACCATTTATGTCTGGGACGTGCGTGTCGAAACTATTATCATTATGGAAAATGAACTCGGCGAAGCCAATCCTGGGTGAGACCGTTTGCCTTTCAGTTCGCACTAATGTCCTTGGGAAATACATGTATACCTCTTTTAATGCTCATTCTGTAGCTAATGATAAACCGTAAAGAAAACTGGGTTCGTTAGCCTCTGTACTGTAAATGGTCCACTGTGAATTCAAACCAGCTGTACTCTACTTGATAATTTGACCTTGTGTCACATCCTATCCATTACTGGTTTACTTTGGTTTTGTTTCTCTTTTGATGAATGTGGGGAATATTTCTCCCCCCCCCAATTTCATTATAAAATGAACTGCTCATACTTATAAGTACTGTTTTTACTAACTATTCATATATTTGAATAAAGCCTAAATAAGGATTCTCTGTTCCGTGTCATTTTTCATTACAATATAATATCAATCATTGAGTATTATTCAATGCCAAATCGTCCTTTTAAAACCATAGTAGTGGCACTATTCAACCCACTTCTGGGGGGATCAGGCGGCTCACACTTTTCCCAATGGCATTAGCCCCAAAGTGAACGTAATAGCGCGACTAAAGTTCAAATCCATTTACATGTCACAGTCGAGCATGTCAGCCACGTTGCCATGGGTACCCACCTTACCCATGTGTAGTAGTTTCTACTTTGACGTAATTGCCGTATATACTAGAGTAAAGAATAACTTTCTGTGATGAACTGCCGTTAATTAGCCACAAAAGGTAATCCATCATATATTGCGTGTAATGACCGACCCCATACATTTGACTATCTTAGTCTACATACATATTTTTCAGCCTTTAATGATATAAAGAGAAAGCATTCAATCATGTATCTATACCTTTAAAACTACTACAATACAATCGAAATTAATTCATTACCATAAATAAACGACGCAGTCTAGATCTTGATGTAGCTTTTGGTGTTTACTTTGGTATTCCAAACATACAAAAAACAATACTGATACACAATTTGCACAAGTTTTTATAGATAATAAACAATCTTTGGTAAAACATTAAATTATCCTAATTAGTTGCACTTTTTTAGGAGGGGATGCTTTGTATCGAAGTTAAACATTAATCCAACCTAGTTTTTGGTAAATGGATTAATTTTATAATTAGCAAAGCAAGTCCGAGCAATCTATAGATAATGCAAGCTGACTCAGAATAAATGTGCATCAGAAATTAAACAAAGTGACTTTGGTATACCAACACGTTACTGCATAACATATCATAATTTAACCGGAAATATTGAGTGAAACTAATCATTATACTTATTTTGGCGATTTATTCACTGTTAGCAAATGATAAAATCAGACTATACGTTTATGTTTTATCACCCACATTAATTTTTATCTTAATTGCATATTGGCCTGGAATTCGTGAGGGGGGAAATCAATCAGCTTACCATCCCCAGGCAGCACTTGCCTCATTTGGAAGGGAGTAAGTACTGAATTTATTGTCTGGTCAGAGAGGTTGGTTGGGTGGTTGGATTTTACGGCATGTCAGCACATTGAATCATTTTATGCTGAAGTCGTTTTATTTTATTAATTCTTGATGGGTACTCATTTTTTAACTCAATATTTTCAAACAGGTTTTTAAAAAACTAATGTTGTTCTATCTAACCCATAGAAGAGAACCTAAATTGTACTGGCACTCCGGGTCAGAGTTGATCTCGGAGTAATGTCGAAGAAGGGACACGCTACATTTCCTGCGCCCCAGGACTTTAACGTCATACACAAGACATCCAAAATGGACCTGAGAGTAAGTGTAATGAATGATACTACACACCCAGATCTCCAGACCCGAGCCTCACCATCATATGCATTTTTGTGCCATAAGCAGAAAACTATCTTTCTGTGGGATGCTTACATTTTTGCATGGGATGCAGTCAACGGTTTCTAAGCTCCATCGATAGGGCATTCAACAACGAAGAAAATAATTTCAATTGAAATCATGTTCGATAAATAACCCCGAGCAAACCAACTATTTTAGGTCAAACATTTTCGCTTCTTTTACTTGCTCATTTTCCTCACTTTATTTTTCTCTATTTGTAACCATTCCAATTTTCTTTTTTTTTATCTTCCGTCTCTTGTTAATCATGGACATGCTGATAAATCTCAAATATTCTTTGATATTTTACCGCAAATGCTGACGCAGCAGTAAGACTTTGATCACTATATATTCATAGTATTTTACCGTTTTTATTCCTGCTTTTCTTATTAGTTTTTTTTTTGTTTTGTTTTTTTTTTTTGTTTTTTTTACTCTTGAAACGCTTACACCTCTATTAGTGTTTCCGGGTTCAATGTCCTGTTCTTCCTTTTTATTTATCTCGTTCATTTGCAGCCCAAAATAGAACTGGAGGCTTTAGTTTTCTTTCACAATTTCACATATGCAGTTTTTTTGTGTGTGTTTTTCTGTGTTTTTGTTCGTTTTCTGAAACTTTAAAATACTTTCTTATTCGTGTGTTAAAGCTTGCTAGATCCATTCATTTTATCTAATTGAATTTTTTGGCTTGTTAGACTTTTCTTTATCTCACAGGAACAAAGAACTCTTCTTGCCTTTACTTGAATTTCCGCTCAACGTAGAACGTCTTCTCGTGGTTGCGAAACTAAACTTACTAAAATAAAGAAAATGTAAGAAAAAAAAAAAAGAAAGAAGAAAAGATTTAATCCATTGGAAATAGTTCTCGAATTTCGTAGAAGGTGTCCGATTCCAGACTTGACGTTGAAGATAAAATTGGCACTCGTTAGAATTTCTTTGTTTCGGATTACAAGCTAACTATCGTTTACACGCATAAAAGAACACATAAAATATCTCTCCAAACAAAGATGATAGAGGATAAGCAATAAATAATTAATTATTCTCGAAGTGAAAACGAAACATCGTCTGGGATTCTAAGCTACGCTAATTGACCATGTAATAATCCGACACATCTCAGTCGGTAGAGTGTTTGCCTATGAACTACCGGCCCTCGACCTCAGCGTATGAATAGCACAGGGACCTCTGCGGTAAAGTAAGGAGCTGATGGTAGGTGTGGCGCTCCACCCCAGACGCTAAAATAATCTCCTTGGTCTAGCGCTATTGAAAAGGGGATAGACTCCCTTGCTGCATGGCTGATACCGACATTAGGCCGCCCCGACGACTTTACCTTTTTTTACTTATTTGTACACAGTAATATGTTTTCAATCAATAATAATCTTTAGTAAAATATATAGCTCCAAATAACTGTTTTGATATAAACTATTTAAATTTCTATGACATCAACTACTTTCTATCGAATGCGAATAAATTTTAACACATTTTTGCCTAACTGGTACTAAAACCTCGAGTAAGGGTAGACATAGGCGTACTGACAATAACATTTTGCTGCACACTCCACAGAACATGTGCCTGACTGTCAGATGCAGAAAAGTGCCATGCCCAGGACACCAATTTTGATTTATAAAATGACTGCTTCATTTTCATATTCTGTTATCTTTGACAATAACCAAAACTTTTCCTTGCTTTTGTTTCAATAATGGAAATCCTTTTGTTTAATCCTTATTTTCACAAGTGATGCCAGCATTTTTTCGCGTCTCGTTATTTATAGTTTCCACTCGGACTTTAACACGACCACAACCAGAAAGAATTAGTATTCTCTTATGAATTTCCACTGTATACCTCTCTAGGAGAATGGAACCGCGAACCGCAAAGTTGTGCCAGCTAACCGATGTTTGTCCCCACCTTGTGTCACCGGTTTCTTTCGTCACAGCATTAGCCACAAAGAAAGATATAAAGAAAAAAAAACGGAACCCGAGAATACAAATCTCGTTTTTATTCAATATTCGATCAATACTAGATGGTGACGGTGCATGTGATGCTTCACTCTTCAGCTTAAGTGAGTAGTGTCTAATTATTGGAATATAGGAGGATGACAAAATCTTAGGGGATGGTCAGCCATCTGCTCAATACTGTTTTTGCGTTGGTATTATTCCTGTCGATCCACTACTAACCACCTTGCTATTTTCCCTAAGCTACTTGTGGACGTCAACTCTTCTGGTGGGCAACTATATATATATATATCTTATTATAATAGAGATTGTGGGTTTGTCTGTCTGTAACCGAAACTATATTACTATACAAGTCACAATTCCTTTAGTTATTTTCATCACATTCTCCATGATTTCATTTTTATTTAAACCTCAATTATTAATAAAATTGTTTTACATCATTAAGACTGTTGACCATATTTACATACTAATAACATGCAATTGTATTTATATATACAACAAAATAGAGGTTTACAGTATGAATCGGAAGGCTAATTTGCATATTGATCTTAAAAAATTGATTTTAATAAATATATACTTAGTATTATTGATTTCTAATTGTTTGGTTTTATCTTATTGAATATGAGCAAAAATCTCTTCAATAAATCTTTAAAAAAATCCCTTAACAAGTAGAAATAAATTTTAACTAAATTCTTAAATTAGGAAAATTTACCAATGAAAGACGGGAGGAACGGAAAACGATGGAAGAGTTAGTTTCAAAGTTGTTCTATTTTTCAATCATACCCCCTCTGTTCAAAATCTTTTTATCTACATTCTTATTCAGTTTCATTAGCCTTTCTAATTTAATATCATATTTTATAAAATTTAACTAAAATACTGCACCGGAGGGTGCATATATATTTGCTATATATATATTATATATATATATATATATATATATATAATATATATATATTATATAGAGAGAGAGAGAGAGAGAGAGAGAGAGAGAGAAATCTATTTTGCTTCCGGACTCAAGTTCAACGGACAAATAAACCGTTTCTCCTCTTGAACTGCCCACTCTTTTGAACACATATAGAAACTTGACTTCAGAAAATAAAACCACTCTTAACGAGTACCCTCCTCCACCCTAACTAACTTTAATAAAAGATAATATCATGTTTACTTACTGGACAAGTGGTGAAGATTTCAATTTAATACACATTTTGAAAAAAGAGACATTTTTCCCATTTTAAAAACTTCTATGGTCTATCGTATATTAAAATTTGTCGACCCCACTTACTTTTTTTTATTCTATTATAGGTTTACATCCCTGTACATATAATAGATTTAAGATACACGTATGCTAAAATATACACAGATAACCTCACATTTACATGCATACAGATATCAATACATTCGGTGAAACGCATTTATATATATATATATATATATATATATATAAATATTAATATATATATATATATATATATATTGATATTGATAATGAATCATATTACCACGACCAGACAACTCGGCAAACACCATTTGCGACATCCTGAGCACTGGACAGCTGTTTCGACCTCCTTTGGTCTCATCGTTGTCCTGGTGGGGTGACTTGACCCCTCTCTATTTGTCAGATCCTGCGATGGGATAACACGGGGGGCAAATACCGGTTAGGTGGCTGCGCAGTTCGAATTAATGTTTACATTGACTAGATGATTTGGGCATTCTCCGTTTGTGGCAATGGGCTGGTGGCCCAGTGTGTTGTAGTCCCCACTCTTCCACGCTTGGTCCACTGGTTCAATCTCTAGTGCGGAGATTGTGTTATGCACTGCTGATGAGACCAACAGATCGAAAGGGCCAAACCATGATATCCAAGTGCACCATAGACTCGTCGCCAACATTAGAGTTGTCTGGTCGTTCTCTCTACTGTAATTAATCGCATTTCCATGATATCACATCTAATATCCACGTATAACGTTCGCTCCACTCCATTGCCAAACTAACTACAATCCTACTCAACGATATATATATAATAATACGCGATAGACTACTTATACTCACATATACTATATTATAATACATAATTACCATATATCATAGTGTGTGTGATCGAGTGAGTGTCGTTGCTGAGGTAACAGATAGCGTTTATATTATATATATCCTTTTAACTATATCATCTAAAATAACCACTACTCATCTAGCGATATATCATATCCTATTAGTTAAATTTATACTCACTACTACTACTATTAATTATATCATACATGCATCTTCGTACTTAAGTCGCATTTGTACTAAAATATATGCACCTCGGGATGCAAGAGATCCATAATGTTACCATCTCCTCTTACCAAATAATCTAATAGCGTAAGACTCTTTACAATTTTAATAATTTCTAATATGCATGACGAACTGTTTTAATGCATTACTTGAAACTTAATGTCTGTTCTCATCTCGACTTTCCTATAGCTTCATTTGTTACTAGCGACACTAAAACAACCCAAACATCAAAACACAAGACAATACTGTGTGAGATCTAACATGAAACAAACTAAACAAACAGTTACTGTTTTTCATCACAGAGCTTCAACACGCTATAACAAAGGACAGACAAAAAACGACACCAGCGTACAGCAGCCCAGGATGTATCGGTGACTGAGGTAAGGGAGAGAACGACCGCGCATATAATTCTTTACTGAAACGCCAAAACAAATTCGCAAGTATTGCTTGCTGTCTTGAGAGATCATTATATCGATACTTCAGCTTCCGCGACTCATGACACACAAATACATCTTATCTTTTGGGAAGTTTCTTTGGCAAATAAGGACAGCAGCAAGGGATCTCATCTACAAAAAACATTTGCGCGCATCAATATGTTTCATAAAGTCGTCAGCAAACTCAAATTTAACTAAAGGCATCATCATAAGATACCATATGTAACTACATAGAACATAATTAAAAACTAAGTTCGTATATCAATATTCCACATTTATACTACTACCTACTACTATATAGATATATATTAATGCTACTTATATACTAATATTATACGTTAGATATATATAACGCTCAATATATTATACTATATGTGTTATTATATATATCCTTAGTATCCCCTTGATAAAAGATATCAATTGTCCGATGATGCCTCGATAGTCTTTAACCGGTTATTACAATTCTTTATAATGGTTTTTCCTAACTTGCCTATATCTCGAACATTGTCATCATATAACTACTACTAGCCCCAATAATACCATACTATACACCACACTACACAAGCCTGAAATGATACCACACCACACACTTTACTACACACAATCCACACACACATGATACTATATACTAATATATATATAACATATAACTACGTCATATCATAACTATATACTACGTCATACCCTATATAATATATAGTAATGATGCATCCAGTAAATAAGTACAAGAGTGTTGACATATAGTTAGTGTCCTTGTAATTTTAAAAACGCCGATATTAAATTCTGAATAAATGTTTTAATTCGCTGGCCCATATATATCACACCACATATACACCAAATCCTTACAGCCAGACAAACATATACACTACCTATCATAGTATACCGTACCATGATATTACCTATACTAGCATTAATATATGCACCCTCCGGGTGATGACACAGTATTTTAAGTTTTAATTATAATAAACATATATGTTCACTCTAGAAAGTCTAATGAAACTCTAACTAATAAGTTATTGCAATTATAAAAGCGATTCTCTGAAACATGACGGGGCTTTGTAATAACTTATAAACTTTGCTTTTTCTACACTCCGTTCTTTCATTGCAAATTATTTCATGAATATATAACTACTTTCATAGTTAAAATAGGAACGTACAAGCAACTAGCACATTACTATCTAATATTGTTAACTGCGATTTCCTTTCACAAATGATATTTATTGAATGAGATTTTTGCTACATATGTACTGATTCAGCATAAACCATATCCAATTATTCATCGAAATCAATCTTCATATCACTGCAGCAAATTTGCATTACAAAATCAAGATCATAATATTAAACTATTCAGCAATATTAGTCCTTCCCATGTCGACACCTATCAAAACTTACTATCCTTTGTCATAATCACATTAATAAATACAGTCCTGCATTAATTTATTGCCATACTGTAAGATATTCCATCATCAGTATGCTTTATAACTGATAGATACATTAATTTATTGATACAATATGATGATTCACATTATAACAAAGAAAATCCATCCAGTGAAACTGTGATAGTTGTAAATCAAACTAACCGCTGGAAGGTGTGGAGTATCCATTAAGAGTACATAGTTATCGGTAATACAGATCCAGAAAGTAACAACACCACATCATTACTGCGTCACCATTCAAGCCAGCATCATAACTTAAAGCTATCAAATACGTCTAATAACTATCCAACCTATATTTCCCTTATACTACATCTCACCCACGTAATCTCTACTCTCTCACTCTATCTATCTATACTCAGTGTGTACGGTATAGTGTCACACCATATCACACCTGCCACAGGCAATGTCATGACGTAGAACTCACCACGCTAACAGCCTGTTATTTACAAACTCAGATACAGTCAGACATCATACTAAACTTAATGTTGTGCAGACTATGAGTCGTTACCCTAGTACTAAAAAACATAAATTCTGCTCTAGGTTTCAGTTATTTTTATTTATCAGTCGGAACCAACGTCTGCCTACAACTCCCTATTGAGTTCTTGCTCGCTGTAAGCTTAAATATTTTACTACTAATCGCATATCATCCGGTATACACGTCCAACAGTGTCTCTGTATCTTGAACATACTATTCACTCTAGTTCATCTCTATCTCTCATCCCCATCATTCTCTCATCCTCCCTCTCTCGTCCTTACCTTATCCTCCTTTCACTAACATTCCATTAGTGACATCCAATTTCCTCCAATTTTCCGCTATCTACTTTTGTTAGGCCCACTCACTCTCTGTGTTCCTAATGTTTAGTCCGAGTTATGGACCTGTTACTTTTGCTAGTCATAATATACACTATTATTAATCTATACTCCTACTACTATTCTATATACTAATATATCTATAATAAATATATACTATATTACTTCAGAGGTAAACTTCGCACACGTGCGTGTCGAGGTATCACCCTCCTCATCAGTATAGTTATACGACTTGTCTATAGCAGCTGCCTCTGCGTCCGGGTCGAGACGAACGAAACTTACTCTCGCCATCTCCTTACCCACACACACACACACACACCACACACCACACACCACACACATATATATATATCATATAACATACCTATTATACATCATCACAATATACGTGCTATACTATAACTCCTATACATATAATATTATATCTATATGTATCGATCAGCGTGTTGATCTTGTCCGGCTCTCTCACCGACAACTAGATCTCACTACTACAAGTCACATTCCCTTACAGTTCTACTCTATTGACCCGTACAATTCTACTCCTGAAATTATTGATCTTTAAACCTTATACTGTATTGATAAACTGCGTAATATCAGTTATCTTCCTATTCATTACTACGTTAGTTGATCTAATCACTCTTCTACATACTACATAACATGCAACGCTATCCTTAATTTATATATCAACAAAATTGAGTCTTCACCTGTCCAACGGACAGATCAGGGATACTCTTGGCGCATTCAATATTATGAATTTTGATTTAATAAAATAGTAATGTATCTCTCAGTATCTTCTGATTCTTCCTAAGTTCTGTTTTCTCATAACGCAGATCGCCTGATGCAAAGCACATCTTCCCGGATAAATCCTATGTAAAACGAAACTCCATATCAACCAAAGACAAGAACTGTAAATTTGGTCCTTCTAAATACATCATAATCTACACTACATAGGTAAATTAAAGCGAAAAAATTGAAAGACGGGCAGGTGATAGGAAATGATGGAAGAGTTAATTAAAGCTCTGTATCTATTTTTCGATTACCCCCTCAGTTTATCATTTTATTCATAAATAGTTCTCTAATTTTATGTACAATATTACTGATTACATCAACTACAACCCTATAATAATTCGCCACCGAAGGTGGTCATCTATTATTTGCTAGTACAACAATAATGTGAAAGAGCACCATAGCATAAGTCAAGGACATTTTCAACAAAGTAGTGAGAGATGTTCTGCTCATAAGCATACTAATATCAACTCATCAATCATTATGGATCACTTTATTACCCATTAACTTACTGTATCCTATATATAGAGCATATCATACTCAGAGCAGGACAATAGTAAAAAAATGATCTGGTCTCATCTATACAAAGTACTGTCGATATTTGCATCAGCTTCATTCAGTATCAATACTTACATATCCTGAAGCTGTCTTGCAAATGTTGACGAGGGTGGTAATTGGGAAAACATTAAGTGAACCTGCAAATAACGATCGTGGACAACCGTTACCGTAACCCACCCGAACAGAGCTTAACATAGCATCCTTGAAATCTAACATCATATGACATAACTGAACTTTACTAACGTATCTCTACGGTTCTTATAGAATACACCCTAACACACGTGATCTCTTGATCTATCCTGCTGTCCTACGTCATACCTGTCATATGCTGCCTGTTGACTTCTCCTCACTCTCTGTGAGTATAATATACAACTAGTATAATATGATTACTATATATATACATTATAACGCTATTTAAAGATATCATAATCATACTTACGCCGTATACCTATTATCGCCGAGATAAACATAGTTCATTGTCAAAAAACACATAATACATTACAATCATAATGATATAAACTTAACAAATATATATGTGTGTGTGTGCTTGTAGTGGTCGTGTTTGTGGTCGTGTGGTGGTGTAGTGTTTGTGTGGTGAGTGGAGAAAGCGACTAAATAAATAAGCAAGACAAATGTTAGAAAGATAAAATCTAGTCTTTACCATGAATTACCAGCACGTGTTCGGCCTGTACCACATATGTATCTTCCTCTTATTTATTATCTTTAGAATATGCAAACTAAAATGATAAATACATAGTAATAACAGTATAACGATATTCATACAGCTATACGAAATGGTCATAATTTGACTATTGAAGTTAAAATGGCCAAACATTTATAACCGCGACGTAGATCGTGTAACCGGCTGTAAAATCATCGTTTCATCCAAAGTAATCCGTTACGAACTACCGGTCCACGTTGCTTAGCTCACATTCGTGAATTAGTACCTCGGCAAAGTTCGAACAACTACTCATCGCCCTCCATGCTATTGTTTAAAGTAGCACGACTTACTGTGTATATACACGAAGACTCTTCTGCTCACCCACTGAGAGTCACTTCGCTGAGATTAATGTTCCTGGATTCGATGACCATAGTCTCGCACGAGTAGGCACTCAGCTTGCGAAAATTTAGTCGACGGTAAGCAATCCTAGTGAACCGACCTGTAGGCTTCGGCTGCTTCCACCACAGCAACAAAAAAGCACTCCCTATTCGTTCAACTATTTACCGACAAATAGGCCACACCATATAGATAATTTCTTAAACTAGTACTGCTAGTGCGTGTTTGCCACATGTGTTTGAACATTAACAATTAACCCCCGACTATAATGACTAGCTCAATCTAAACAAAAGGAACAAAAAGAATGAAGCTCTTTAGTTTCTAACCACTGCGTCGTAATTTCAGTGGACGATAACCCCTTTTTTTTATCTTCGTAAGAGTACATACCCTTTGGCAGAGAAATATATCGCAACCGTATCTACACCCCGCCATACAGAGCAATTATATAGCCGCGTTTTTCTGTTCTATTGTTTTTATTTTGTTAGAAAGAAAAACACACATTCGTCACAACTGTACTAATGTTAGCCTTTTAACATTATTTTTGAATTTTTGCGAATACCTTTCCATAAATAAAACATGTAATTCCCATGCAAACAATTCTAGATCTTATTAGCTATGCCGAAAAATATACATCTTTAGAAACTACTATCTCAAGACATCTTTTAGTCCCCTCCCTCCCCTCAGACTACAATTTCTATACATGCAAAATAAAATAAAAGAACGCGACGTCTGATGCTAAACAAACTTCACCACTGTATACTTCAGAAGTGAAATTTTTGTGGATGAACCACCAGTGTTCGTCACACGTCCACACGCATGAGTTTGCCGTGCTAGTCTTAACTCGCCTACCATACTATATTATCACACATTGATAAAAAACAAACAACACGCAAATCCCTTACTACGATAAAAAACTTAACCGTTTATATAACTTTTAGCAAGTTTCCCTGCCGATAAACATATAAAACTCTTCCACTCGAGCGCTCGATATGTTCTCCATTTATCTTCTCCCACGGAGCTCTGGGTGAATGTGAGAGCAATGTATACTTCTACATTACAACATTTTTCCCAGGTTCAAAATACCCAGAACATATCACTTTTACCAGGTTACTATTATATTATACATTATCATAAGAAATTTCACGTGATATTGGTAAACCCAACTACTCGACACAATATATTACAAATATTTGCTGAACAATCGGATATACATGTCACTCGTAGCATTATTCGTAACAAATCAATTTGCAACTTAGCAACGTGATTGAAATATAACTTATGATTTACAACTATGCAATAAACAATACCGTTATTAAATTACAACCAGGCAGGAGTTGAGCAATATTTCCGGCTTAAACAATAAAAAAAACAACACTTATCCTTCCAATACCGACAGGTATGTTAGAGAAGTACGTCAATATACCTGATCGCGCCGTTGCTTTGTCAGTCGCACGATAGAAGAGCGCGAGAGAGTTGGTGCTTACCCAACTGCTACGATACACTGCATCCTGCCACACTGCCCCGAGCATCCGTCGAGCAGACAGACCTTTGCTCGAAGAGACATAACCCTCCTATCGCGCCCGACCTTCGTACCGCCATGTTGATGTCTTCCAATGCCTGACAGGAGGCGATCATCCAGCGGCGACAACCGTTATTGAGATGCGTGCACCATCACAAGCAGGCTTCGTGACGACCGGCAGCGCTAAGGAGCACATATACCGAGATCAGACATCCTTCCCAGTAGCGGTAGCCAGACGAAGGATGGCGAAACTGTCATTAGATGCTCCAAGGAGATTCACTCTTGAAAGGCGCGACTCTGTAATATGTAAATTTAATATTGACAATACATTTTTTGCTGGCACAGTCTTCGAAATTTTTTGACATACCTGGATCATTCCTATATTTCTTCGTCATAGTACATTTCTTGATATCATACAGTAGAATTCATAAATATCTATCCAATCCCATGATAAGATATTTAAGTAATGAAGCATGTAAGGAATCGTTTTCAATTGATTATATTTACCATTATATTATTATATTTTTTATGAATATTTCTTTAGGAAAATAAGGGGTAAATAGACATTTGTAAACCTCCTACTCAGACAAAACTAGCGTGATCGGCTTATTTGAACTAATTGGTCTTTTGCTGGTCTCCACCAATTTTCCCTTTATATAAATTTGTTTACTCGTCGTTGATACCTACCATAAAGACTTATAATCGTTTCTATAATAAATACAAGGTACTTATTATGGCAGTTCAGAATCACAGGTACGAGATATATGGAAAAGAATTATCAAACAAGTTAAAATTACAAATTCATAAAGAAATAATCATTTTCCTAGCTGTAAATAAGTAATTGAGGAGTTACGGCCGCTATTTATATTTACCTCCACCTTTGATAATTACTCTCTTATTGAAACCTAGGACTATATTAAAACTCTCAATAAGATACTACCAATTATTTCTAAGTAGAATTACATCTCCACAAAGTCCATCTGTGTTATCGTTTGTCATACGCTAGACAAAACACAGTTTATGATATGTTGAAATTGAATTGAAGTGTCAGTTTAAAAAAAAAAAGTTTGCGGTTCATCTCGTTGCACAAGTTCAATTAATTAATGAAAAAAGAAAACAAAGACGTAATTAGAAGGAACAAGGATAACTATCACATAGACCTCAAAAGATTCAAAAAGAGAAAGTTTATTAAAGAAATGAATATAGTGTACGAAATTCGATTCTATGTCTGACGACGAATGTATTATGTTTTGAATGAAAAATATTTCCAATCTTCCGTGGCTGTACGAGATTATCTCTTTGCCTCTATGAACATCAAGGACTGTAACCGTCAAGTGCACCTCCCGACAATTACGCTGAACCCAATACATTGTTAGACAGCCCTATCAAGGTGAATGCTGACGACACACACATCTATATTGTTTGTTCATACTAGTTCATAAGTAGTAGCAGGGTCATTAACCGTCAGCACAGTTACGTATAAGTAAACCAACTCAAAATTCATTAGAAATACCTCAGAACGACATTTACTCGTTTTATTATTACATGGTGTCACTTACCATCATCTTTAAAGTCGGAAATATGTACACCATTCTTCTGCATAAAGGTCATTTCGAGTGCAATGCATTATTGGAAAGGCGCTTTCTAGTATTGATCCATTCTCATACCATCCCGCCCGCCATTTGGTTGATCCTAGTCATATGAACCTAGTCATTGTTTTCCTCCCCACACCACATACGGACAGTTTTTGACATCCATGCACGACCCGCTATAAACTCCGTATAATTGACAATAAATTTTCAATCATTATGCTTTTTCATTCAAAACCGGACTGCTACTGTCGAAACTTCACACTTGAGCCGTAGCCGTCAAATCATGAGCTCATCTAAAAACGACTGTCGTAGACACGAGAGGCACAGGTGCTAAGTAAGGCGCACGACGTAGGTCTTCATAACACAAATATAAGAATTACAACGCTTGCTTACCAATTACCCAGACAGACAGATCTCTCCTACCGTCCTTAATGCTTTGTTCACTTAACCTGATTTAGCACACCCGTAAATTAACTAATGTCTGTACTTCCTTCTTATTCCATTGATTGTTCGTGACGCGTGAGCTCATATAATCCATCTTAAGTATAGCACTTAACGGTATTGTACGACTTCGCTATTAGCAAAATGAAATACTTTCAGACAAGGTAAATTAAGTCCTTCGATCCTTTACAAACAGATCCTCTGGCTACACACAAGAAAAAAAATCTCCCTACAACGTACCAAGTGTTAATAACAAAGCATCATCGAAAATAGCTTTTCCATTATAATATGCACACATATATAATGTGCTACGGCAAGTGTTTAATAGTGGACAAGTGTATCGTTCCGTCAGGCCAAATGAACACCGCATAACCGAGTTCACCATCTAGAAGATTTCTATTCTGCATCTCTTCTCCAATAGCATAATAAATACTGGAAAAGCTATGGATCTAATCTATTCTCCTCAAGCTAGGGTAGCTAAGTATGGGAGACTTTGGCTTTTTAGCTTGGTATGACACTCGCATTAGAGACAAGAACAATCTGAATTCAGGACCTATCAAACTTACGCATAATAAAATTTGCAACTTGTCGTCGTTTATGTATTTACCTGCTCTACTATAACTCGTACTTACCTGCCTGGAGCTTAAATACCACGATTTATCAATAACCGTTTTTTCACCAACCCTCATTAAATAAAACATAGAATAAAAAAGACTCTACAAGATAAAATGATATGTACTACTGATACACTTCTACTGTGCACACTACTGCTTACCAATAACAACTAGTTTTACTACAAGCAGGAAGACTTTTTGCGTCTATGAACTCACACTATAATCAAGTCATGCGTTTTTGAAAAGCTTAATAAAACCGATAATAAAAGCACTACTATAAAAAAATCGTCATACAAAAATAGCTGAATAATATAAATTAATATCGTGATTACTTTAATTACTGTTCTTGTATAGTGCATGATGGAAAATACAC
>CM042137.1:96643517-96670494 GCA_023376005.1 Doryteuthis pealeii | reverse complement strand
TAAAATTTATTTTTGTATGCTATTTTCGGTATGCTTGGTTTAATTAGTTCAAATTGTAATGCTATATTCTGTACTTTCAATTAGTTCCAGTCACTTAGAATTCCCCACTAAATCGATGTTCTAAGTCTTCTTTCTTTCTGTTTTCTCTTACTTTTTATCTCTAATTTCTATTTTATTTTAACGTTTGAAGATTTATTCTTGTAATGATCAATGATTTTTAAGTTCTTTATGATCATAATTCACAATCATATTCTTATGCATCATATTTAAACATATGTTTATGAGTCATTTCTTATATCATTTCTTATATTTGTTATTCTTTATGATAATATTTTATTCTTAGCATCATAATTTTTATTCTTATGATCATATTAATATAATATTCTTTATGATCATGATTTTTAAACATATGTTATATCATTTAATATATCATTTCTTATATCATTTCTTATACAATCTTTATGATGCATATTTTAAACATGTTATATCATATCTTATATCATTTCTTATATCATTTCTTATATCATACTCTTTATGATCATATTTTATTCTTTTTATGATAATATTTTATTCTTATATGACATATTTATTATTTATGATCATATTAATATATATAATTCCTTTATGATCAAATATAGTTTAAACATCTGTATATATTTTTTTATATCATTTCTGTATATCATTTCTTTTATCATATCTTTTAATGCTATTTTATTCTTTATGATCATAGTTTATTCTTTAATGATCATATTTGATATCATATTCTTTATGATCATATTTAAACATATGTTATATCGTTTCTCATAATCGATTCTTATATCATCATCTTTATGATCATATTTTTATTCTTTGTGATCATATTTTTGTATTTATACCCACGTGTTGATTTGGAAAATTTTCAGTAAAAAGTTAATAAGATGAAGATGATTTTAGGAGATAATAAGTATTTACTTGATTTTTCTATGTTTATTAACGTGTTAATAATTATGTTAATAATCATACCACCTTTATTACTTTTTAATTTATTGTACATTTGTCTTCTCTTTTTTGTCCAAATAAACTTTTGAATTCTTTATCTTTATCTCTTTCTTTCTTTCTTTCTTTCTTTCTTTCTTTTTCTTTCTCTTTTTATCTATTTCTTTCTTTTTGTATCTGCATCATTGTGTTGATCATTTTTTCTGCATATACTCATTATTTTTTTTTTTTAAAAATACATTTCATTTCTTTATTCATTCTTCTACCATTCATTATATATTTTATCCAGAGCTTCTTGCTTTAAGATTTCTTTTGGTCTCTTTCTGTTTGTCTTACTTTTTGACATGCACGCGACGCAGACAACATAACAGGAATTTTGTTTGTTTTTTATCACGTTACAGTCATTGAGCTCATTGTGTTTTGTGTGGAAGTAATGCCCGGGCAAAAGTTTTTTTTTCCTTTCGATGTAAACAGTGTATCATGACAAGGCAGATGGCGGGAATCAGACATTTCAATAACAAACAAATAGAGAAGAAGTCAATGATTAAAAAACAAAACAAACGCACACATAAAAGAAAGAAAAAAAGAGAACAGACAGATTTAAGAGAGTAAATTTCAAGAGAACATATATCAGAATCATAGGCTATTTCATGTCCCTTCTACCCCGCCCCCCAAAAAAAACCCCAAAAAACTAGATAAGTAGAGAAGAAATAAAAAAAAAAACATAAAAAAACAATACAACTAAAATAATGGCTATAGTGAAAGTTACACTATGTCATCTGAGCCAGACAAAAAACGTCAAACAGGTTAGTTTCTGGTGAGATATCTATAAAATGGTGACAGATAAGTAAAACAAGAAATAAAATATGCCATATGTCAATAGACTCCCACACATATATATCCTAAGGGGAATGTCCCACCTCTCTCTCTCTCTCTCTCTCTTCTCTCTCTCTCTCTCTCTCTCTCTCTCTCTCTATATACTATATATATATATATATATAATATATATATATATACATGTATGTGTGTGTGTGTGTGTGTGTGTGTGTGAAGAGATGGAACTGAATCCGAGTGTATGTAGTATAGTAAGAAATTTGAAAATTTGAAAATTTCTACTTACTACACACACACACACACACACACACACACACACACATATATATATATATATATATATATATATATATATATATATATATATTAGAAATATATATATATATATATATATTAAGAAATTTTGAAAAAACAAGTGTTCCGAAAAATAGGATGAATTTATTTATCGATGTTTAAACATTTCTGTTTCTTTAAACCTTCATCAGGATGTATCTTGGGGTGAAGAAATTGATGATGTTTCCTATTTACTCCCAATATATATATATATATATATAAATATATATATATATATATATATATATATATGTGTGTGTGTGTGTGGGTGTGTGTGTGTGTGTAATACTTATTTATGTATATCTGTGTGTGTTTCTTTCAAACAATTCTTCTAGACTAGCAGGAGGTAACAGAAGCGTAGTGCAACAGGTTTGAATTCAGAGATTACCCTCTTCTAGACTGATTGCCTTATCAATAGTAGAGATCACAGTATGTCCTACTATTTGGCCATAGCTGAAGGAAAAATAGTTGGAGTCATACCAAAGATATAAACGCAATGAGATGCTAACAGCTTCGTTAAGATTTGAACTCAGGTCAATGTATCCAGTTCCTACGACGATAAATATTATACGCGAGGGCCTATATATATATATATATATATATATAATATATATATAAGTCATCCAGAGACAGGTGTTTCGAAGTTTACTTCTCATAAGTGCGGCTCGCCTTTTTAACAGCTACCTCTAACCGGGATCGAAACCCGAAAGAATTTTCGTCAGTCAAGTTACTTACCCTTGCAACTATGAGTGACTATCAGTCTGGGGTGAACAATTAATTGATACATACTTACGGGGGTATGTTTTTGCAATCATCAGAGAACTCAAGTATGTAAACAGTGACAGGCGAGTAACGGCTTACGCTAAACGGTGAAATTTCAATTAATGTCCACCCCACAGTACTCTACCATGCGAGTCAGGAGTATATATATATCACACACACACCACACACACACACACACACACACATATATATATATATATAATATATATATATATATATATTATATATAATATTAGTATAAAAGTTACCGCTTTAACATTACGTTTCAGTGGCATTAGTAAATTAACCAAAAGTGCTTAATATATTCAAAACATAGATCGATAATAATAGTAATAGTAATAATTGTGGAAAAGAGTTATAGTTCTACCATAGTTTCGATCCATATGATCTCATCATAACCCTGCCTTATGCTTGGCTAAATCGATATCGAATTAGTAAGGTATAAGGCAAGGTTTTGATAAGATAATTTAATATTTTCCCTATTATTATTACTTGGGAATCTTATGGAATCCACATAACACGTCTATAATTTTGTGTACGGCTATTTGAGAATAATCATCTGTCAACTAACATTATCAAGTTTACATATCGGTAGTATCATCTCATCTACAGAAAGTGAAGTCAATGCACGTGTAGGAAAAGCATAGGCTGGAATAGACAGATCATCGATCATACGGTAACCATACACACCAGAATAAGCCGAACAGCAAATAATTACATTGATCAGCTCTGTGTGGATACTGGATGTCGTGAGAAAGATTTGTCAGGAGCGAAGACCGAAGGGGTTGTATTTTAAGAGATTCGTCGGGATCCGTGATGTCATGAATTTCCTATGCGTATATTAACACCGATTTCTGTAGATGAGATTGTACTACCAAGGTATGTGAACTGGTCTATAATTTCAGAGATTTGTCATCCTGCTTCCTAAATAATATCATGATTTACACTTTAATTTCGAGTATTCATTTACACCCGTTCGAGTGATGCTTATAGTCGCTTATAGACATCCATACAGCCAAACATCTATTGTTGTTTTGTTTATCTGTCGGCAGATATATGTAAGTTTATGTCACTGACGACAGGATACAATTTCAAACAGCAGATAAAAAGCAGTGCAAAGCAGTGCATTTGAAACCTACACAAAAAAAAAGAAACAAAGAAAAGAAACAAAAACATACGCTTAAAGTAAATACATATATTGAGTTGGCGTATATGTGAACCCGAAAGATGTGTAGATTCACACGAACAGGTCTCATCTACTTCAGGCTATAAAAAAAAAATTTCTCGTTTTGAGTTTTGTCACAAAAAGAAAATTGACATGAGAAAGGAACTTTGCCTAAATACTCTAAGAATTTTGTAAGATTTAGTCAAAAAATTCTTTCCACTTTACAAATTACATCCACATTCTTACCGAATACTAAAGATATACTCACACGCACGCACGCACACACATATGCTCACACAAATCTATTCACACGCACGTACACACACACACACACACACACACACAACATATATATATATATATATATATATATTATATATATATATACTTAGCAAATATATGCACCCTCGGTGCAAGTATTTAAGTTTTAATGTAATAAATATTGTATTAAATTATAAAGGCCAATGAAACTAAATAAGAATACAGATAAAAAGATTTGAAACCGAGGGAGTATAATAAAAGATTTGAAACAGAGGGAGTATAATAAAAAATGGAACAACTGAAATTTACTCTTCCGTCACTCTCGTCTTTCATTGTTATTTTTTCTAATTTAAGTATTTAGTTATAAGAGGAAGTAAAGAATAAAATGTCAGTTATTTTTTCTTGTTAATGGATTTCATTTGAGATTCATTGAAGAGATTTTTGCTTATATTCATTAAAATAAAACCAAACAGTTAGAAATCAATAATACTAAGCGCATATTTATAAAATTCGATTTTTTTATATTAATATTTAAATTAGCCTTCCCATTCACACTGTAAACCGCTATTTTGTTGTATATATAAATATGATTGCATGTTGTCAGTATGTAGACATAGTTAACAGTATTAATAATGTAAGACAATTTTATTAATAATTGAGGTTTATATAAAAATAAAATCATGGAGAATGTGATGTCAATAACTAAGAGAATGGTGACTTGAGTAGGAATATAGTTTCGGTTACAGACAGAAAAACACACAATCTCCATTATAATAATAATATATATATATATATATATATATATATATATATATATATATATATATATATATGATGCAGTGGAGGACTGGGAGAAGCTAGCTTGTAATAGATCTGGCTGGAGATCTACCGGTCTGTGAAAGAATTTGATTCCAACCGAATTGAACACCAAACATTGAAGCGGTAAAATAGAAAGGGTGATTTTCAATCCAGATACATTTAAAGTGGAAAAGTTCTGACATGTATTTTATGTGGAAGATTATGTCTCTCCGGGGCTGGTCTGGTCTGTTCTGGTGAGTCATCTGTTAAAACACAAGGATACAGTGTCAAACGCTACTGGCACTCAACTATAAAATTAGGAAAAGAATAGGAAATGTGCACGAGTTTACAGCCAACACCACAACACACACACACACACTACACACACACGCGCACACACATATATATATATATATATATATATATATATAATATATAATATATATATATAGAAGAGAGAGAGAGAGAGAGAGAGAGAGAGAGAGAGATAAAAGGATATGAAAAAACAAAATGCTGTTTAAAATGAAAATATTTTATCTCATATTCATAGCTAATATTGAACAATATTTCGATTTATAAAAATCATCATCAGGGCTTGTTTTTAATCTGGACTCATCGAGAGAGAAGCTGAAAACAATTTGAATTCAAAACGAAAACATTGAGGTTCCAAAAAGCGTACAAGTCTTCCCCCTTCCTTTCTTGACACACTTATTATTATTATTATTATTATTATTATTATTATTATTATTATTATTATTATTATTATTATTATTAACAAATGATAAGATAAAGAGGAATATTTCTTTTCTGTTATTTCTTTTTTATTGTTTTCACAAAAAATAGTTTTGTTTTTTTACCATTGGGCAAACTTAGGGGTTTTTTTTTTAGAATTTTTTTTTTTTAATATGGCACTATCATATAAGGAGATGGGGTGGATGTAGTATTAGCTGGGTTTATTGTTTTTGTTGTTGTTTTCTTTCATGGTATATCAACTCTTTCCGGGTCATGTAATGCCGAAACGAGTCATTTTGACATTCAGTTTCTTACAGTACTAGCCGTTGCTTAAATTGTCACCCATCTAAATATTGAACAGGCTCATCACTTCTTAACTTTGGTGACCTAGCAGAACCGACGCTTTCAACGTTACTTGACTGAAAGCGTGTAGTTGTGAGAAGAAATATCAGCAAATACTATCATCAAACTTAGCAACAATGCATAAATCGAAGCTGACAGACACCAGTTGAGCTGATAAACATATATATGGCTTGAGAATAGATTTATATCTAAAATATTGAGACACTGAATCCTTTTCAAATAAACACATCACGGTTTACAGTGTTCACTATTAATCAGGTGAGTTCTACAAGAATTTCAGCAACCTACTTTTACAAAACATATACAACATCGGAGTGTATACAAACAGAAAAGATTTCTGGAGATTGTATACATATTATATATATATATATATATATATATATATATATATATATATATATATATATATATATATATATGCGTGTGTCTGTGTGAGTGTGTGTGATGTATATATATATATATATATATATATATATATATATATATATATATATATATATATATATATATAAGTAGAATATATGTTTTTATAAATGTGTGAAATTATTGATGCACTTAAACTAACAAAGTTTTTTTTTATAATCTCATTTTCTTTTTGCTTGTAGACAACACGTTGATATAAATGATTTGTAAACATCAATTAGATTAAATGTGTGTCAAGGTCACGATCCAAATCAGAGTAAACAGGGATGTTGGTATTTGAAAGTGTGTTTAAATGTAATATGATTTTTCAAATATCAAAATATTTTGATATTTCTCACATTATATTTCTAACACACGCACAGAGACACACACACACACACACACACACACACACACACACACACACACACACACACACACATGTATATGTGTGTATATGTATATGTACACGCTTATGTATATAATCTTCTAATTTTCATATATGTATGTGTGTGTATGTGTGTCCATTTATATATTTGTGTGTGTGTGTGTGTGTGTCCATTTATATATTTGTGTGTGTGTGTGTGTGCGTGTGTATGTGTGTGTGTGTGTGTGATACCTGGCAGCTGGAACAGATCAGTCGATTTCCTGAGGTAATAATTTGGCCTATGGATAGGTTTATACTAAAAAACAAAACAAATGAATTTACAAATCTTTTTCAAATACATTTCTGTTTACTCACTTTGTTTTCATTAAGGTAATCGTAGCGCAGATTTAAAACATACGCAACATAAGGTTGTCTCCCCGAAGGAAAATTAGAAGGATATATATATATATATATATATATATATATATATATATATATATATATATATAGAGAGAGAGAGAGAGAGAGAGAGAGAGAGAGGGAGAGAGAGAGAGATAGATATACATGTACACAAACACAAGCACAAACACAAGCACAAACATGCACACACACACGCACACACACACACACATATATATATATATATATATATATATATATATATATATATATATATATAGTTTGTAAACACGGTATGTTTGGAATGGCTTTTTTTTTTCCGACAATTTTTGGGAGAATATGTGCTTAATTCCCGCCTAATTCATTATTAATTTATTAATTTTCAAATTAGGTACGACTCCAATTAAGCACATATTCTCCCAAAATATATATATATATATATATATATATATATATATGTGTGTGTGTGTGTGTGTGTGTGTGTGTGTGTGTGGTGAGGGCAATATAATGCGAGAAATATCAAAATATTTTGACATTTAAAATATCGTGATATTGCATTTAAAAACACTTTGAAATACCAACATCCCTGTTTACTCTGTTTGGTTTGAATCAATGGACCCTGACACACATTTAATCTAATCGATGTTTACAAACGATTTATATCAACGTGTTATCTACAAGCAATAAGAAAAGGAGAATATAAAAAAATTAACGCTTTTTAAGTGGAAGTGCATCAATAATTTCACACATTTAAAAAACACAATTATTCTACTTATCAAATATTGATTTTTCATAATAAACAAGATTATGCACAAAACTATGAAATTGGCAAATGTTAAAATCTTGACTGTTTTGAGTTGAATTGTTGTTCTACATATAAACATTTACTGTAATCCATAGATTTAATTCTGTGTCTCGTCAAACATTAAATGGCGGTTTTGACTTTCCAACACATTGTTTTTTGTCATCGTGTGCAATCCAGTAAATGAATTACATTATTTTTCAATTCTTTTTGGTTGTGAATCTGATGAATGAGTTGTGTGATTTAGGTGTTTGTAACTTTGGTTCTTCTTAATAATTGGCAGAATTTGATAGATTTCCTTGTGGGATTCTTATTGATAACTTTATGATTTACTGTGTTGATGATTCTCATAATTTCTGTTTGGTAGACTAGGCAGACACATAAAAAAACACCGCCAACCAGGCAAAGGATGAAGGAAAAAAAAATTCCACCAATAAAAAAGACACCTGAAAAGAAAAAAATGCAATATGACCACCCCTGAATGAAGGAGGTGAAATGTATGAATATAAAATGAGTTTGGCCATGTGCCTGTCTAAATAAAATATATCAGTAGTCTGAAGAAGCTCGTGAGCATACTCGCGAGTGGAAATGGTCCATAACCACGATACCCATGGTATTTAAGGCCTTTTATTCCCAAATAACTTTGCTCTGTTTACAATAATTAAACATTGAGCTCTCATACGGAACCTGAACTCTACAACAAACTACTGGTAGAGAATTAGGACCCACCTAGAATTACCTTGTATCAAGAAACTTGGTACCGCACCAAAGAAAAAAAAAGTATATATATATATATATATATATATATATATAAGAAACATTTTAAAAATATAACAAACACAGGATGTTATGGTTAGGGGAAACAATTTTATGTGTCAATACTTAAGCATTTCGGTATATTGTACCATCTTCAGGACACTGCTAAGTAATGTTTATGTGAGGGACAAAATGAAAGATGTTAAGTGTATAGTGAATGTGTGAATATTATGTTATTAACCGTTAATTTTTATATGCGCGTTGGTTTACGAAAGCCAATGACGTGATCAATGCATGTGCAAAAATGGAAGGTGAAGATCATATGATGACGCATGCATTAACGTGAATAGGCGGAGAACGAAAAGTTAACAATAATATGACGTATTTCATATGGAATATTAATGTTAGAAAAATAAGATTAAAACAATATATAAATATATATAATCCATATATACGCATATCCACATATAATCATACACACACACACACACACACACACACACACACATATATATATATATATATATATACATACACATACATACACATACTTACGCGTAAATATGTGTATGTATACGCATACAGATACGTGTATGTAGGTGTATATATATATATTATATATATATATATATATATATATATATATATATATATATATATATATCGGACTACCATGCAGTCAGTCTGAGTTCGATCCTACCCAAGGATAGTTGTATATAGCCACACTGAAGAGGCATGATATGCCGAAACACGTGTCTGTGGATGACTTATTATATATATATATATATATATATATATATATATATATATATATGGTAGAAATGTGAGGAGGTTAATCCGACAGTATGTGGAGAAAAGTAGACAAACACGGGATGTTGTGGAAACTTGATGTTTATTGTCGACGGTGCAACGTTTCGGTCTCTTATTAGACCATCTTCAGGACTTGAATATAGTTCTTACTCCAATGATGGAAATTCTCAAAATGCTGAAAAGCGGAAGGTCGTCAGTAGGGGGAAGTGTAGTTGGGGGTGGTTAGTGGATTCTTCTTCTCTCTGGAATGGGGAGTGCCGAAATGGTCAATGGTGGTACCACAGGTGTTAGATTGTGGGGATTGGTTAGCTAAATATGTGTATGTGTGTGTGTGTGTGTGTCTGTTTAATTGTTTTTTGTTTATGTGTGATTGGGAACTGGATTTGTCGTTAAGTTATATGTGTGTTGTTGGTATGTTGGTGTGATTTTTTTTTTTTTATTATTTATTTTATTTTATTTTATTTTATTTATTATTTTTTTTTTGTGAGGGTTTGTAAGGGTAAGATTTGTTAAAATTGTAAGTGAGCATATGTATAATGTTATATACTATTATTGTTATTATTATTATCATATATATTATAATGTCATTCATTATTTATGAATATTTAACATTATGTCTATCTGTCTGTCGGTCTATCTAACTATCTATCTATTTAGCTTGAGTGTGTTCATGTCTATCAACCTATCTGTTTTTTTTTTTTTTTTTTTTTTTTTTTTGTTTTTTTTTCTTTATTGTGTGTCTGTTCATCTATATTTGGTCTTTCAGTCCATCTATCTATCTATCTATTTTTATTAGGTTGTTACTTATCTTTTTGTGTATCTGTCTATATATCTGAATTGAATATGTAGCTGGTATGTATGTATGAGACTCTAATTTTATTTTATTTTATTTTATTATATATCTATTTGTTTATTTTTTAAATTATTTTTTTTATTTTTTATTTTTTTTTTTTTATTATTTTATTTTTAAAAAGATTTTTATTTATTTTATTTTATTTATTTATTTATTTATTTTTTTTTTTTATTAAATTTTAATATAGGTTTTATTTAAGTGAAGGGGGGTGAGATTTGTTAAAATTGTACGAGCGTGTGTGTATAATGTTATATCTTATTGTTATTATTGTTTTTATTATTATTATTATTATTATTATTATTATTATTATTATTATTATTATTATTATTGTTATTGTTATTAATAGTGGCGATGTTATTATTGTTGATGTTATTATGTATTATAGCTTTGTGACATATCCATGTCTTTATCTATTTTGATTTATCTTCAATCTGTTAATTTCATATGTGTCTGTTTGTTTGCGATGATTTGTTTGTGCTGTCTGTCTGTCTATCTATCTATCTATTCTTTTTTTTTTTTTTTTTTTTTTTTTTTGTCTGTTAATATTTATCTATATCTCTATCCATCCATCTGTCTATCTATCTATCTATCTATCTATCTATCTGTCTATTTAGCTTGAATGTGTTCATGTCTATCAATCTGTTGTCTATATGTGTGTCTGTTCATCTATTTTTGATCTTTCTGTCCATCTGTATGTCTGTTTATATTCTGTATGTCTCTATTTTATCTATGTATCTGTCTATATATCTAACTAGAGTGTGTTCATATCTATCTCTCTGCCTGTCTATAGTCTGTTATTAGTCTGTCTATCCATAGTCTGTTAGTATCTACCTATCTATCTGTGCATATATCTGTATTTAGTCTGTTAATATCTGTCTGTCTGTCAGTTCATCTATCTACCTTTAATCTGTTGGTGTCTATCTATCTATCGATCTATCTGTTTTTTTTTTTATATTTAAATCTTTTTATGTGTATGCATATTTTGAAGGGTTGTAAATGTTTGTGTGTGAGTGTATGTGTAAGTGTGTGTTTATTAAGATTGTTATTGTTTGTGTTTGTTTTGTGATGTTGTTGTTGTTATTGGCTTTATGCTAAGTGTTGTCTTGTTGTCTGTTTGGTTTGTAACTATCCATGATGGTTTTACCTAGGTGTGAGGATATATTGAAGAAGCCGGATCTGGAATTGATGTTGGGAATGTTGCTAATGGCACTGGCTTCGAATATTTGTCGTAATCTTTTGTTGTGGATGTATGCGATCATGGATGCATTGTTGAAATTAAACCTATGTTGTGTTTTAAATATGTGTTGGAATAAACAGTTGTTGCTGTCACCTAATTTTATATTGCGTTTGTGCTCATATAAGCGTTTTTTTAAATTTCTGGAGGTCTCGCCTATGTATTTCCTATGGCAGTCTGCACAAGGAATCATGTATACACCGGCTTCTGATTTTACTTGTTGTCGGGAGTTTTTGTTTATTATGTTGTGTATGGTTTTGGATGCTAAACTGACTGTCTTTATGCCTAGGTTGTTAAGATTTTTGGTGATGTTGCTGTTTGTGTGGTTATTTGGTAGAATTATGTATCTGTGTGGGGAGTTGGACTGGGTGGGGTTCTGGAAATGGTTTCTGGTGTGGATTTTGAGGGCTTTGGCCTTGGCGTGTTGTATGAAGGATGTGGGATAATGGAGGTTTTGGAAGGCGTTCATTATGTGGGTGAATTCATCATCTAGGTGTTTGGGTGTGCAGATGCGGAGGGCTCTAAGGTGAAAACCTATTATAATTCCTCTTTTGGTGTGGGTGTCATGGTGAGAGTAGTAATGTATGTGGTCGTTTTTGGCAGTGGGTTTGTGGTGGACTTTGAATTCTAATGTGTTGTTGTTTTTTAAAAGTAAGATGTCTAGGAAAGGTAGGGAATTGTTAGATTCTAGTTCATGTGTAAATTGTATGGTGGGTTCAATGTTGTTTAGTCTGTGTGTGGCATACACATAAAAAGATTTAAATAAAAAAAAAAAAACAGATAGATCGATAGATAGATAGACACCAACAGATTAAAGGTAGATAGATGAACTGACAGACAGACAGATATTAACAGACTAAATACAGATATATGCACAGATAGATAGGTAGATACTAACAGACTATGGATAGACAGACTAATAACAGACTATAGACAGGCAGAGAGATAGATATGAACACACTCTAGTTAGATATATAGACAGATACATAGATAAAATAGAGACATACAGAATATAAACAGACATACAGATGGACAGAAAGATCAAAAATAGATGAACAGACACACATATAGACAACAGATTGATAGACATGAACACATTCAAGCTAAATAGACAGATAGATAGATAGATAGATAGATAGATAGACAGATGGATGGATAGAGATATAGATAAATATTAACAGACAAAAAAAAAAAAAAAAAAAAAAAAAAAAAAAAAAAAAGAATAGATAGATAGATAGACAGACAGACAGCACAAACAAATCATCGCAAACAACAGACACATATGAAATTAACAGATTGAAGATAAATCAAAATAGATAAAGACATGGATATGTCACAAAGCTATATAATACATAATAACATCAACAATAATAACATCGCCACTATTAATAACAATAACAATAACAATAATAATAATAATAATAATAATAATAATAATAATAATAATAATAACAATAATAATAAAAACAATAATAACAATAAGATATAACATTATACACACACGCTCGTACAATTTTAACAAATCTCACCCCCCTTCACTTAAATAAAACCTATATTAAAATTTAATAAAAAAAAAAAAATAAATAAATAAATAAATAAAAATAAAAATAAAATAAAAATCTTTTTAAAAATAAATATAATAAAAAAAAAATAAATAAAAAAAATAATTTAAAAAATAAACAAATAGATATATAATAAAATAAAATAAAATAAAATTAGAGTCTCATACATACATACCAGCTACATATTCAATTCAGATATATAGACAGATACACAAAAAGATAAGTAACAACCTAATAAAAATAGATAGATAGATAGATGGACTGAAAGACCAAATATAGATGAACAGACACACAATAAAGAAAAAAAAAAAAAAAAAAACAAAAAAAAACAAAAAAAAAAAACAGATAGGTTGATAGACATGAACACACTCAAGCTAAATAGATAGATAGTTAGATAGACCGACAGACAGATAGACATAATGTTAAATATTCATAAATAATGAATGACATTATAATATATATGATAATAATAATAACAATAATAGTATATAACATTATACATATGCTCACTTACAATTTTAACAAATCTTACCCTTACAAACCCTCACAAAAAAAAAAAATAATAAATAAAATAAATAAAATAAATAAATAATAAATTAAAAAAAAAAAAAACCACACCAACATACCAACAACACACATATAACTTAACGACAAATCCAGTTCCCAATCACACATAAACAAAAAACAATTAAACAGACACACACACACA
The DNA here is from genome assembly GCA_023376005.1 of Doryteuthis pealeii. NCBI lineage: Eukaryota > Metazoa > Mollusca > Cephalopoda > Myopsida > Loliginidae > Doryteuthis > Doryteuthis pealeii. The sequence continues at coordinate 96,656,356 of CM042137.1, read as the reverse complement.
CACACATACACATATTTAGCTAACCAATCCCCACAATCTAACACCTGTGGTACCACCATTGACCATTTCGGCACTCCCCATTCCAGAGAGAAGAAGAATCCACTAACCACCCCCAACTACACTTCCCCCTACTGACGACCTTCCGCTTTTCAGCATTTTGAGAATTTCCATCATTGGAGTAAGAACTATATTCAAGTCCTGAAGATGGTCTAATAAGAGACCGAAACGTTGCACCGTCGACAATAAACATCAAGTTTCCACAACATCCCGTGTTTGTCTACTTTTCTCCACATATATATATATATATATATATATAACAGTAGTGACCGGTTGTGGTATTACAACAGCCATGCCATTTCAGTTGCCAAAAGCATATATGGGCATTCTCATTACGTGGCGTCATCGCGTGGCCAATTCGCTCAACAGGTTTATCCCCTTGTGATCAATTCCTCTGGAGATACTACCTGAAGTCTTAAATCTTTTAAGTTAAGACATCTGCAACAGAACCGAAAGATTTTATTCGTTATCAAGTCACTACAATACCAGAAGAAATGACGAAGCGAAAACTACCAAATCCTCAGGGTGAAGCATTAGAAGTTTATAGCTTGTGAGGGCATGCATTTGGGCGATATAATCCTAACATAAGATGATGTCACTAACAAAACAAAACAGTAAATACTTATTTTCAAAGTAAGATTACATTTTGACTAGTACCAACCATATGTTACCTGAAACAGTGAAGAAGGCATAAAGATGCAGCTCAAGAAGCCTTCATGAGGTTATTTATGTACTTGCTGGAGATGTGGATATATATCACAGTTGATAATGTAATTAATAAAACGTTTGATACGTTTAATTTTTAGCCCTATTACAAAATAATTCAATATGTAAAATATATAATAATCTTGATTTAGCACTCATTCTCTCTTACTCTTTTTTTCTTTCTTTCCTTCTTTTCATCCTTTCATTATGTTTAATATAAACACATTAGCGTTATGAAATCCCTCTCTCTCTCTCTCTCTCTCTTTCACACACACACACACACACACACACATACATACACACTTTCTCCCTGTCTGTCTCTTTATCTCTCTCTATCTCTCTATCTCTTTCCCCTACTCTCTTTATTTCTTTCTTGTTATATTTTGCTGTTTTGCATATCCGTTTTATTCCCTTTCTTTCTTCATGATAACAAAGGAATGGCCCATTATTTAGTTGAGGGGAAAACACACATAAGAAATAAGAATTCATCGGATAAGCAACAACAGATAATCAGGATTTAAAAGTTTGGATTTCATCTTGGACGATTCAGACGGTCTCATTTTTTTTATCAGAGTCTGTTGCAATGATGATAGCGGTTGTATATTTTAAAGAACACGAGTATTAATAATTACGGTCGTTTAAAGTTTAGAAGGTAAACTGATTCAAACCAACTTAACTCTGCTTAAAAGTTGACCTTGCGTCACATCCTGACCACGACGGCCGGGTTAGCTCAGTCGGTAGAGTGTTCGGCTAGAAACCACAAGGTTCCTAGTTCGATACCGGTCCTCGCCAACTCAGCGTATGAGTAGCACAGGGATCTGTGCGGTAAAGTAAGGAGCTGATGGCAGGTGTGGCGCCCCACCTCAGATGCTAAAAACAATCTCCTTGGTCTAGCGCTATTGAAAAGGGGATAGACTCCCTCGCTGCATGGCTGATACCGACTTTAGGCCGCCCCGTCGACTTTACTTTTTACATACATAGCTAATATCCTTAGTAAATCAAAAAGATATGCAAGATCATACCTGCAAACGTGGGTGTGGCAAAAAGCTTCGAGTAGTGTAAACTAACACACATACACACACACACACACACACACACACACATATATATATATATATATATATATATATATATACACTAATTCAAACAGTTGCCATGAAATATAAAGGGGTTAAATGCAAAAGAAACGCGATTATATGAATAAAAAATAGAACATTTTGAAGAATGTACTGTATTCACATTGAAAATTAATCTTTTGAATAAACTATTTCTTTTGAGGCACAGCCTTTTATGAGAAATTTAAATGGTTGAGCCAAGTACACGTTTCCATACAAATATGCTTTATGAGTTCATAAATAGCTACAGTATAAATTCAATTTCATAGGAATATATACCGATATACAAACATATTAATTACTCAATTCGTTCAGACTTTCTTTTCTTCTAGAACACCGCGACTTCATAATTGTAACTGGAGAGAAAGAGAGGGGGGGGAGAGAGAGAGGGGGAGACAGAGAGAGGGAGGAATTAATTTGTTTGATTTGTGCAACGACATATCATCATCTTATGGGCTATGGTCGAAATGGAACCATTTCTAAAAGTGTGTTGACAAGCATAACTATATTTTCAGTGTTCCATTGCAATTTTGTGTTTGTCTATAATAATTTGTTTTCAACACAATTATATGACATCAAGTATTCCTATATAATCTTATTATAATAGAGATTGTGTGTTTGTCTGTCTGTAACCGAAACTATATTACTACTCAAGTCACAATTCCCTTAGTTATTTACGTCATATTCTCCATGATTTTATTTTTATTTAAACCTCTTAATAATAAAATTGTTTTACATTATCAATACTGTTAAGCATATCTACATACTAACAACATGCAATTATATTTATATATACCACAAAATAGTTGTTTACAGTGTGAACGAGAAGGCTAATTTGCATATTGATATTAAAAATGTGATTTTGATAAATATGTGCTTAGTATTATTGATTTCTAATTGTTTGGTTTTATTTTAATAAATATAAGCAAAAATCTCTTCAATGAATCTTAAATGAAATCCATTATCAAGAAAAAATAACTGACATTTTATTCTTTACTTCCTCTTTTAACTAAATACTTAAATTAGAAAAAATAAAAATGAAAGTCGAGAGTGATGGAAGAGTAAGTTTCAATTGTTCTATTTTTCGATTATACCCCACTTTGTTTCCAATCTTTTTATATGCATTTTTATTTAGTTTCATTAGCCTTTCTAATTTAATACGATATTTTATTACATTAAAACTTAGATACTTGCACCCGGAGGGTGCATATATTTGCTAGTACAAATAATTTTCACACGAGTGTATTATATGGATTACTGAATCTATTTATGATTAATAACAATTTATTTACACACACATATATTGTTGCAAGTAAACAACAACATCAACAACAATAATAATAATGATAATTACAGTAATAATAATAACAATAATAATTATCTACATGGATTATTATTATTGTTATTATTATTACTGTAATTATCATTATTATTATTGTTGTAAGCGAGTGTAGCAAACTGGATTGGAAAGATGAGCAACTGGAAATTGTGCAAGTACTTAATTTTGAACATAGTATACACAAACGAGTATCCGTTCTTGAGAATGAAACGCATAACATTTTCTGGAACTTTGAGATACAGACGGATTACCTTACACCGGAACTAGTATTGATTAACAAGAAAAAGAGAACTTGTCAAATGTTTGATTTTGCAGTCACAGCAGATAACAGAATGAAGCTGAAAGATAGAGAAAAATAGACAAATGAATGGATTTGTCAGAGAAGTGAAATGAAATAGAATATGAAGGTGGAAGTGATAGCGATTGTAGATAGAGACCTTTGAAGGATCCCCAAGAGTTTAGAAAATAGACTAGAGGAAATCGAAATCAGAGGAATAGTTGAGAGCATCCAGATAACAACATTGTTAAGATCAGATAGAATACTCTGAAGAGCCCTGGAGACTTGCTGTCACTAGGGAAAATCATTAGCTTATTCTGGTGTGAAAGAAGTGAGTGGGAGTGAATAATAAATTTATAAGAACAAGGATTTAGTCAATGTACCCTACGGCTTTCTTTAGCTGTCCCTCAGTTAAACCTCTTCTCGAACTCGAAAGCCTTCATTTCGGAATCTGTTTATTAAGGGGGGAAGTTGGATACATGCCTTTCACAGGGGTATTAGCGCTATATGAAATACAAACAGCTTCGTCGAGTCCGTTTTCTACGATTCTAAACATTACACCACGCACCTCTCTATATACATATAAGATATCTGTCAGTCTCAGATCTTGACACAGGCTTGGACAAGGTTGTATGGATGACTGATAGTCGCCCATGCTGCAAGTCTCCTCTCTTCATGTCACCAATGTTGTCCAGATAGTGTTATCATGCAACCACTCTACACAAGTAGCATGTGACACAATGTCAATTTCTTAAGCGGAGTTTAACAAAATTGTGGTATATAAAAAGGGCAAATCAAGTGAAATGGACAGGAAAATGTGTTATATGCACGGAAAAGTATGTTTTAGCCAAAAAAAACTGTTTACAAATGGGTTAAACATAGTTTGCTACTATGAGTTTGAGTCCAGGAGTGGAAACGCACTGTCTCTTCGGCAAAGAAAAGTTCCCTGCGCAACGGTTCGTGAAGTATATCATGTTGATAGTCTTTTGGGGACATGGAAATACCCACTCCCATCGATTTCCTTGAAAAGGGTGCAACTTTAAGAGATGCTTCCTATCGACAACACTTTAGGCAATGCTTACCACATATGTATACAAGTAGATAGGGGCGCGTAGTGCAATGGTTGAGACGAGTTCAAATCCTAAACAAATTTGTTTGCATTTCACATAGCGCTATAACCTGGGGAAACTGGGCTGTTGTTAACCTTTGTGTAGGAAAATGAAAACTCTGAATTCAATCCTGTTAATATCCGCTTAAGAAATGGCATAATGGTTAGAGTCGTGGGAAATGGACTTGTCGACCCGAGTTCAAATAACAGGCAAGGCTTTTTGCATTTCACATACAGCTAATACCCCTGAGAAAGGTATGGATCTTTATATTCTCCCTCCAGCTATGGGTAAAATAGTAGGGCAGACTGGGATCTTTAACCTTGGGTTGGTAACCAGACTAGGAGGGAAAATTCTGAATTCAAAATTCCTGAGGTCAGTCGTTGATTGGGTTTGTGGCATTCCTTGTGGACCAATTCTTTCCTATCGACTATGCCAAAAAGTGCGGATGGTCCAACACAAGCCTTCACCACTATAAACAAAACACTGTGTGGGTTGTTAATTGTATGAACCCTCATGCGTCAAAATCGATAAGAGAGTCCATTATATATATATATATATATATATATATATATATATATATATATATATATATATATATAGTGTGTGTGTGTTTAGGTAGCGAATACATGAAGTTTGTAACTGACAGTTTCTTGCCTATGCGATGTTCAAAACAAGTGAATTTTGTTCGTGTTTTTCCTATTATGCTGTTGTGTTGTGCATCATGGTGTGTGTCAAATCACACACAAAGAAAACCTGCCTCCCCACCATGCCCCACAAACTAATATAGATTCAAGCAATCTAAATTACAATCAAGCGTCTACCCTTTCGTAGGACGAACCAGACAATAGTGTATTAAGAAAATCACGAACACAAGTTATTCACTTGGTTTGAAAATGGCATAAGCGAGAAAGTGTCTTTTGCCAAACGCTGTTGTCTTCATGTCTTCCCTATCCTTAGATATACATGCTCTATTAGTGATATTGATAAATCTTAACTGATAAGTATATCAAAGTACGTTATCAATACTAGAATGAATATTCCTCCTCCGAGCCTAAGTATTTAAGTTTTAATGTAAGTTTTAATTAGAGATCAGTAACACTAAGTAGTTATTTATCAAACCCTATTTTTTTAAACCATTATGCAAATTAATCCCACCATATATTATGTAAACCTTTATTTCTTGCTGATATATAAGACACATTACAGGATTTTCAACGCACTAATAACATGGTCTGTTTTAAGACACATTTAACTCAAGATTTTCATAGAGACATCATTAATAAATTCTATTATTTGTCCTGTGTATTATAATTTTGAGTAAAAATTGAATACTTATTGATAAACTTACGCAATTTCGACGTAAGCAGTGACGTAGTTTCGGTTACAGAGAGACACCGAATCTCTATTATAATAAGATATACATATAATTTGATGTACATTCAAATTTTCAATTTTTCTTTTCTTTCCTTCCTCGTTTCCGGATTACAACGACCATTTATTTATTTCCTTTTCACTAAGACTACTTCTCTCATTAATGTCCTTTTATCAAACATCGTTAGAAATATAAGTTTTAAAAAATTGAAACAAATGAGAAACGGAAACAAAAATCAATAATGCCATGAATAAATTTTATAAATTATCGAACCCAGAAAGTAAATAAATAGAGAGATAAAAAAAAAAGTTAAATACCAGACGAGATTTAATTCTTCAAAATATCAGCATTCATCTAAATCGACCATCGAACCGATTTAATCTGTTTCTTTGAAGAAATCATTGTTGTTTTTATTTGCAAATTATATAAATGATCAGTGAATTTTCATTGTCCTCATATACACTGGAGATTACATACATATATGAACAATCTATCTATAGGTGCCTGTCGTAAATGAGTGTGTACCGTAGGAAATGGACACTGCCACCGGAGTTTAAATACATGAGGAGTCTGTTTGCATTTCATATAGAACTTATACCATGGGGAAAGATAGCTATTTACTCAAACAGTACTCCGTGGGTAGGTTGTGACACACTAGAGTGAGGCTTGAACTCTCTATTCAGTAATAATACTAGCTTCTAAAGACTACACTAGGATAATACATCCCACTATCCCCCCTCCAGCTATGGGTAAACAGCTAAGCACTCTGCTCTCTTTAACTTCGATATAGCACCCGGTCAATTAGAAGGAAAATCCTGAATTTTAACTCCACTTAGAAATTGACCTTGAGTTAAATCATGCTTATGCGAAGGGGATAATATATATATATATATATATATATATATATATAATATATATATATATATATATGTGTGTGTGTGTGTGTGTGTGTGTGTGTGTGTGTCTGTGTGTGTGTACTCACGCGCTCTCTCACTCTCTCTCTCTCTATATATATATAAATATATAAATGTATATATATATATATATATATATATATATATATATATATATATATAAAGTAAAGTCGGCGGGGTGGCCTAATGTAGGTATCAGCAAGAAAGCGAGGGAGCCTAACGCCTTTTCCCGCTCAAATTTATTTCTGAGGTGGAGCGCCATACATATCATCAGCTCCTCATTTTACCACGCAGAGCCTGGTGCAACGCATACGCTGAATAGGCGACAGCAGGTATCCAATCAGGAAACTTTTGATTCCTAGGCTACGGCTCTACCAACTGATATATATATATATATATATATATATATATATATATATATATATATATATTCCAGGCCTCGAGCAGTATGTGACACAAGGTCACTTTCTTAAGCGGACTTTAACAGTTTTCCTTTTCGTAGACAGGTTACCTAAATATGGTTAAAGAGCCCACACTTCCCTATAGTTGGAGGGAGAGTAGTTAGCATAGATTTCCCAAGGGTATTAGCACTGTGTAATGCAAGCATCTATGTCATTTGCTACGATGGTAACCATTAAACCACGCTCTTCCACACACACACACACACACACATATTTATGTATGTGTGTGTGTGGAAGAGCTTGATTTAATAGTGTGTGTGCGTAGGGGTGTATATGATAATCTTCCTACAATGACTGCTATTTACACAGTAGCATTGCAACCAACAAAGCCTTCATCAGATGCTGACTCTGGGTTCAGGCAGGGTTTCGGGGCTGAAGCATCATTACCACTAACCCAGAGCGCCCCAGCAGTATCTCACGATACCACCAGAATTTGTCAGTTTGATGTCACAATGTAGGATTGCCATATCCACGTTGATGCGGTTAGAGCTTTCTCCTGGATCTTTTTTATGTATTTCCTCTTGTCTGGTGGAGAAAGTCCAAGTTTAGACAAAAATATGAATACATCATCATCATCATCATCATCATCGTGCCGACGGCATGGATTCCCTTGTTTCTTTATATCTCTCATTCTCATCTCTCTCGTTATCCATCCCCATTGGTCATCGCTCTTGGCAAGTCATCTATATCGCATCCAGTGTCCATACATAGCTGGTTATTGAAGGTTTATATTGGTCGGACACACCAAGGCGTCCAGATTATATATTACATATGTATGCATGTTTATATATATATATATATATATATATATATATATATATAATATATATATATATATAATATAGAGAGAGAGAGAGAGAGAGAGAGAGAAATAGGTTTTTCTGCTACATGTTACCTCGGATTAATGCAGTTCAAGATAGAAAATCGATGCTATTCTGCATTGAAAATTCTTTTAAGGACAGGTAATTTCCGATGTGACATGATCTGAGCACGAAATGTTCACTCTTTAGAAAATATCTAAATTAATTCACTTGAAAACATATGATTACGCGAAAAATGAATTAGACATTAAATAACCAAACAAGTGTTAGAAAACAATCAATCAAAACACACACAAATATACACGTATATATATATATATATATATATATATATATATATATATATATATAAGTAATTATATAACAAAATACTTAGACTTTTTGCATTATAGTCTATTTCAGGAAGCTTAGACAAATTGTCTATCTCTCCCAAATCACCAGATGCGAATGATACTTCTATGTCGTAAGGAAGTTTTCTTCTCCGGTCTTTTATTATATATGTATATATATATATAGATATGTTTATATATATATATATATATATATATATATATATATATATATATATATACAAAACAACTTGGACGAAAATCCTAATGAAAATATAGTCTATGAAGTGTCAAGAGTTTATCGAGGGGCTGAAAGTCCTAAAACAAATGTTTGTCCTTTACAGCGTACAGGAGCCACGTGGTTGTCATCCCCATGCAAAAATGGAAGTGTAAAAAGGCATGCGTGTCACACGCCAAACACCACATATGATTATATATGTGCATATATATATATATATATGTGTGTGTGTGTGGGTGGGTGTGTGTTCATCTGTTTCTCTGTCTCTCTGTCTGTCTAAGTATCTATGTGATTTCGCAAATAGTTTTCTCGAACTGCAATGGTTCCAAGTGTTCCTAACACCAATAATTTTTACATGTTTTCTGATTTTAAGTAACTATTCCTATTTAGATGACAATTACTGTCGTATCAGCAGGAGCTTACCTTCTGGCTATATCAGCTACTTGCCGGTTAAATCAGCAGTGATTCAAAATGTCCATTACAACTTCATAGTTTGACCTGCTTAATAGTAAAACATTGCGCTATTTCTACTAAAAAGCCAACATTATTTTGAGTGCAATTGTTTTGTAATTGATAACAATTAGAGTTGCACATTGATATATTATTTCATGCATTCGTATCCCATAATATTAATTTTAAAACAAATTTGTTTTGCCTATACATCGGGTCCTTATAAATACTATCAGTCCGGGCAACAGTGGGCCTGAGAATAATGTCAATGTAGGTGCACTTCTTACTCTCCAAAGATCAGAATTTATGTTAGAATGTCACCATGTAGATAAATATCTAATTTGTAATTCGAAGCCACATAGAAGAAAGTCACATGTGTTTGAATTCTGCGTTTTTGTCACTTAAACTGGTTGTCTAACTAAGGCTAAAGAACCTACTTTTTCCTACAATGTATACATAGTTGGAAGGGTGAGAACATATGGATTTCACAAAGTGATTTTAGCGCAAAGTGAAACGCGAACAGTTCCTGTCAATATTTGAACCCGGGTCGCCGATTCCAATTCATATGACGTTAATCGGTATTCATAATCGGTATTAAATTGACCTGAGTAAATATTTTAGATCAGAATGTTTGTCTACAGGCTTATTGATCCCACGAATACGTTTGGAGTTTATATACGAATGCGTTTGGAGTTTATATCTTTTGGATAATTTTATGAGTGCATGCAAACCAAATGTAATGGGGTAGGTATTTCCGTGGTGTAGTGTCGAAAGTATTGAACTGCAGTATCATAGTAAACTAGTTCAGACTCTATTCATGCTATTACATTCACTTTTGGACTAATACCTTCGGAAAAGGTCTGGACCTCCTCATCCCCAGCAATGGGCTAAATAGTATCACTTCTGTTCTTCAACAATAATGAATTGGGTATTAATACATAGGACAAACCCAAAAAGTTTAATATGCCATTATCAAGAAAGTTTAAATTCCAGTTGTGCTATTACGTTCAATTTCAGAACCGGGTTAGCTCAGTCGGTAGAGCGTTCGGCTAGAAACCACAAGGTTCCTAGTTCGATACCGGTCCTTGCCAACTGAGCGTATGAGTAGCACAGGGATCTGTGCGGTAAAGTAAGGAGCTGATGATAGGTGTGGCGCTTCACCTCAGATGCTAAAAACCATCTCCTTGGTCTAGCGCTATTGAAAAGGGGATAGACTCCCTCGCTGACTGGCTGATACCGACTTTAGGCCGCCCCGTCGACTTCACTTACCCTTACTTTACGGGCAGACAAGCGTGCTAACCATTACACCACGTTTGTATCTGCAAGAAATTTAAGGTATTCATGTATTATTGTCTGATAGCATACACTATAAAACTTTATGTAAACATGTTAATTATCTTCTGTACTTTAACACAAGGCTCTGTCACTTGATCGCTTATCTTAGCAAACAAATAGATCCTCACATGATTTTTGTTTTGTTTATTTGCTATGACTCCTTGGGCATCTATATTTTCCTATCTTTTCAAATAAACCTTTAACAAAAACAGGAGGATCATTTGCACAGAACATATAGACTGTTAAAATAATATCTTTCTTCAGATCACATTTTGTTAAGTAATTCACCCGTTAGTTCCCAAAAATGCCCTCTTAAATTCTTCTTACCATTTTTTCTAAAACGATCCAAATTAATCTTAGGTTATTCACGTCATTGCTGTTTTTCATATTGTTCGCAAAATATATTAATCTATTAGCCTAAACAATTCAATAAGTCAATAGATTTAATTTTCGAAGTATGTCTTGGCAGTAAGTTTCTGGTTCGAGTAGAAATATTCTAAGAGAATGTATCCCATTATTAGTAATTCCATTAATTAGTTTAAAAATTTCTTCTATACCGCCTATAATTCTTCGTTCTAGTACATTTAATACTAATTTATCTAATCTCTCGTTGTAAATGTAATATTTTATTATCTGTATTACTTATATTACTCTTCTTTGATGACCGCGTTATCTTTCTTAATAACGTAAGAAAAAATAACAAAAAACCCCCAAAAAACAATGAATAAGAGTTTGTACTCGTTGTCAGATAATCTCACGAATAGCACATTTATTAAAGAAGCCTTTTCCAAAATAATAATTGTTTTTTAACAAAAAAAAAAAAAAAAAGGGAAAAGAAAACAATAATTATAGATATTTTTCTTTATTGCATAATATTAGGAACTTATGTGTTTCTTTATAGCAAAGACAATTACTAACATTTGGATGTTTTAAGCACAGATATGCAATACTAAAATATCATAGTCACACAAAAACTCACACACACTGACAAGCAGACAGATGAACAGACGCACACAAAGGCACACACATGGTTTTCGTGGTATTAAATGGAATCTTTCACGCAATTTCAAACCCTGGATGAGAGTACAACGCCCATCTCCCCATCCATTTCCTTGGGCTTTTTTGGCCAAACAGTCTAGGAGGAAAAAATCTGAATTCAAATAGACTTTGTCTCACAGATTTCTCGTAACACAACTACATTTTCTATGAATATATTATAACTATATTATCAAGATGAATACACACACACACACACACACACACACACACACACACATACATACACACACACACACACACATATATATATATATATATATACATATATATATATATATATATATATGCGTATATACAAATACGTATATACAAATACGTATATACATGGGCATGATAAATTGTCTGTCGCAAATTTAAATTATTGATTTCGGACCCACGCTTTGTTTTTGTTTCTTTTTGTTTTTTGTTTTTTTGTGGGTGGTCCGTCAACTGACCCAAAGACTAGTCAGCTAAATACGGTCTTGATGAAGTTGCACCATGATGTAATTCACAAGTAATTAACAAATCAGACATAGAAGTTTATATCTATCTATCTATCTCTCTCTCTCTCTCTCTCTCTCTCTATATATATATTATATATATATATATATATATCTGTGTGTGTGTATAATCCTGACCTTTATATAATTACGCAATTCTCAAGGATTTAACAAATCAGACATAGAAGTTGTACATATCTATATCAATCTCTCTCTCTCTCTCTCTCTCTCTATATATATATATATATATATATATATATATATATATATATATATATATATATATATAATCCCTCCCTTTGTGTAATTACGTCTGAAGTTACGTTATTTGGCAACGTCTATTACGTCGTAATATAATGACCTGCAATAAATAAGTATTTCATTTTTAAATTGAAATAAAAAAAATATAATATAAAGAAAATTTAGAATAAATCAAGAAAAGAATAAAATATTTTTATTCAACAGCAAAGGTACACCATTACATAGGTAAATAACATGATTCAATGTATTCTAACGTTCTTGATGTTTCAATTATAGTTATATTATTTTGCTAGTTATTTACTCGTAAACGGAAAAAGGATATCCTGTGTCTTCTTTTTACATGGATGTGACGAACGTTGTGAGACGATTCTCATTGGTTGGTAAACCTCTGATGTGCGGATAAGTCCTTTGCATGTATACTATTATTTGCGATTCATTTACTCCCTGTTTTCAACGGAGGAGAATTATAGTAGTCCTCTGCTGCGGTGACCAAGTCAGTTGAATGAATGGACCCTGAT
>CM042137.1:96618517-96638517 GCA_023376005.1 Doryteuthis pealeii | reverse complement strand
CTTTCTTTATATTCATTCCTTTCAGTTGCTTTTTAGTATGCAATATATTTTTTTCGTTTTGTCTTTGTCTCTCGTTTGCTTCCTGTCCTTCTTGTCCTTCTTTCTGCTTTCCTTTTTAGTTTATTCATATCAGTAACCCCTTACATTCTTTTTTTCTTTTATATTCATTCATTTTAGTCTTTTTTTTTTTAATTCTCAGTAGTTTTTTGTGTTTCCTTCATTTCCTACTTTCTGCGTTCCTCTTTAGTGTATTCCTATCAGGAACGACTTGTTTTTTCTTCTTTCTTTCTTTCTTTCTTTCTTTCTTTCTTTCTTTCTTTCTCGTGTTTTCTATGTCATTACTTCGTAATGCTTAAGAATTTTCTCGTGTCCTTTCGATTTTCTTCTTTTCTGTTTTCTTTTTCTCTTTATGTTATCATTTGTATTCATGCGCTCGTTCATCATTCATCGATTCATTTTCCCTTTCTTTTCCTGAATTACATTCTTTAATTTGCAGTGATCTTTCTTATGTTTTATTTATTTATATTTTATGTTTTTGCTTTGATTATTACTTTCATTCATTCCTTTTTTGTTCTTTCTTTCATTCATTCATTTATTCTTTCTTTTATTCATTCATTTCATTTTTTCCTTTCATTTTTCTTTCGTTTCATTTTGTTTTTCTCTTATTCCCTTTCGTTCGTTTCTTAATTTCCCTATTTTTGAAGTTATCGTGTATTCCATTAAATTACTTTACAATGCTCTTTATTTTTTATTTATTTATTTATTTATTGAGTATTCTATTTAGTTATTTTGCCCTCTTTATTTTCTTCTCTTTTGTTTTATTTATCTCTCGTATTCCGTCGTTCATTCATTCATTCATTCAATCACTTCTTTCTTTCTTTCTTTCTTTCTTTCTTTCTTTCTTTCTTTCTTTCTTTCTTTCTTTCTTGTGTATTCCCTTTAGTTGCTTTGCAATTCTTTTTTTAAATCTTTTTCTTCTGTCTTCTCTTTTGTTTTCTTCTTTACTATATCTCTTGTATTATTTTCTTTCTTTCTATCGTACTTTGTTTTCTTTCTTCTAGTTATTTTTCTATTTTCTTAACTTTTATTTTCGCTATTTTTCTGAATAATTTGTTTCCTAGTTATGAAATCAAATTTCTATTTTTGTCGACCTAATTTTATATTTATTCCAATAACTCATTCTTTCTTTCTTCCATTCCATTTTCTTTTCTTTTCCAATGTTTATTTCTTTCAATATTTGGCAATTTTTATATCATTATTATCTCGATGATGTACACTTAATATCATATCTCTTTATTCACCTTTTTTAAATGAATCTATTATTTTACTTATTTTCTAATTAATTCTTCAGCTCATAATGTCAATATATATTTGTCAATATACTTGTCTCTAAATTATATTCATACAATTCTAATATTTCATATTCTGAATCATTAATAAAGTTTTTTAAAATCGTTTTTCTATATTTCCCTTATTTTTCTTATAATTTATCATATGAACCTTTTATGTTTTAGTTATTTTCTTTTTTCATCAGCTAAATTTACAATTCGCATATGTGTCCTGTCGGTGGGACTATTGAATATGTCAACTGTGTAAAGGGTTAGATACCCCACCAAATATATGGTGGAGAGTCACCGTGCTGTATTAACAAATGTGTTGAACAGTGAAATCGTAGTATGCAATTTCGAACTCCAGTCGGATGGTTATATTCACTTTTGAACTAAAACCTTTGGGTATGAACCCCTCACTTCCAAGTAAGGGTTAACTTATTATACAACTAACTTATACAACTACTGTCCTTTTACAAAACTGGATTAGATAATACACACAGTTTAATTTAATATCAAAGAAACTATACTGTGTATTGACAAATACATGTTCAGATTCGATATGTTTTGAACGCAACTAGTGTTTCTCATATTTCTAATTGAGTGGTTATTTTTATTTATTCATATTTTTTTATTAATTTATTTTTAATTTTTATTAATTTATTATTTTTTATTAATTCAAATATTTTCTTCATATGTATTTTAATGAATTTGTAGAATTAATAACTGGTGGTTGACTCAGCCACCGCTTTCTAGCACACATATCATAAAAGTATTATTTATGTCATACCAAGCCCTGTGGCCTGTTTAATTCAAAATCTCATCTTTTGTTTGTATAGATGATTTTAAGCGAATAGTTTGTAGGTTAATATTTTATAAACTCATTGAAATAATTTTCATTTATTTCATGTTATTAATGAATTTGTAGAATTGATAACCTGGAGGTTGACTCTCAGCCATCACTTTCTAGCACGCATATCATAAAAGTATTCGATTTGTATCATGCACCAATATGAAGAATACATTGGGCAAATCATATAGGTGTTAGGACTTGACAAGACCAGATGATTGTTTGGGTTGGACCTCCAACCACCCGTGAAGCCCCGGTAAGAGCCAAAAGGAAGTGTTGGACCACTTTAGTACCCGGGTCACAGACTGCTCAACCATTATTCTTTTGTCCTCAGGTATTCCGGGTCACCAACCATGGCCAACAGATGGCTCCTTAGAGGTGGACTTATCTTTCTGTATAGGTAGAATCTGCGTATTCCACAGTCCCAGCCAACAATGCAGTTTCATATTCTAGTCTTATTTCTTTAATCTTACTTTTTTTTTCTTTCTTCAACAACTTTTGTTTTCTTTCTTGTTGTCACAATCTCTTTTCACTTCTTTTGAAGCGTCATTAAATTGATAACTTCTTTTTCGCCTTTTTATCATATGGGTACTAGAAGGCGGTGGATGACGATCTTTATGTCCTGGGAATGTCGTTAAACTCTATCTGATGGTGAGGTTCCAGTTCTGGAGGTTTGGGGAATGAGGAGCACCCCTTCATCACCATTGCCTCTTGTCCACTCTGACCCAAAGTAGGAGTACCTGTTAGGGACCAATCAAGTTAGAAAAATGTGTTTATAAAAATAAAAATTGCGTGTCCATTAAGAATAAATTTATTTCAAAACTTTATCGGCATTAATGAGCCACTGAGGTTGATATGCCTTAAAACAAACCAAACCAATCTTCTTGTTCTAGTTCTTGTTCTGTTCTTGTTCTTGTTCTTGTTCTTGTTCTTGTTCTTGTTCTTGTTCTTGTTCTTCTTCTTCTTCTTCTTCTTCTTCTTCTTCTTCTTCTTCTTCTTCTTCTTCTTCTTCCTTTCACATTCCTTCAAGCTGGTACGGTAACTCACGTCTTCAGTTAATAATTTCGATAATCCGAAAGCAGATGAGGAATTACACGTCACTTGGGCTGATGATTAACTTCCGGATAAGATAAATAACGCTCCATTCTTGGCCTGTTGGCACATCAGGCTTGAAGCAGATCCAAATTCGGACGTTGATGTCCGAAATCTGTGCCTCACTGATATCTTGCCGCCAAGTGAACGCATGCATCCAATATATCAAATTCATGAGTCGAATTATCCGAGATACGTGTTCATTGCTTGGATCCAGTATACAGCCATAGTCAAATAACGTAATGGATAAAGAAATTGAAAGAGATGCTTTCAAAGACCTTACCAATAAATTGATTTGTTTATTATTATTATTATTATTATTATTATTATTATTATTAATAAAATGATGTTCAACTGGGAACTGTCCAAGAGATTAAAGTTTGACTATAGAACCAAATGGCATATGGACAAAGCAGAAACCGACCTGGAAAATGAGAGGCATAAATTCTGTGATATTTTGATATACAAATGAATCGCCTAATCCCAGCACAAATACCACAGTTAATTTTAATTAAGAAGAAAAAAGAACTCGTCATCTCGTGGCTTTCGTGCCGTTCAGCCGGACGACGAGTGAAAATTAAAGAAAGTAAAAAGATAGACATACATTTGGAACTTGCCAGAGAATTAAATGAATAAATAAACAACAACATAAAACAACATAAAACAACTGTGGAACATGTAGTTGGCGGGTATAACACTTGAAAGTGGCGCGAATGGGTCGATCTCCAAATTTTTGGAAAAAGGTTGGAGGAATTGTAAATGAGAAGTAGAAGCCAAACCACAGCATTGGTAAGATGGCTAGAATACTTAAATGAGTTCGGGAGACCTGGAAAAACTTGCTGTCAATCAGACTCTAGTGAAATTACACCAGCTAACATTCATGCAAAGCAAATGACAAGGAGTGAAATAATTATAATTCAGACAGATCACTTTATCCCAGCCAGAAGACCAGACATAGAATTTATTAACAAGAAAAAGAGAACATATCAATTGGGAGATTTTTCAGTCCCAGCAGATCACTGGATGAATTGGAAAGAAAACCAAAATATACCTGGAACTCGGCAGCTATCACGAAAATTTGAACCCCACCCACGGGGGTATCCTGTTTTCATTCCGAGTCTGATAAGAAATACCTGAAGAAGACCGGAGGGCACATCTGCCGAACGTTGTACAGATAACAATAAAGATGAAGACAATAGTCTGAATAATCCAAATAATTCGTAATTAATATTTTGAATTTCTCTGAATGTTTGAGATGAGGCTTGATGATTAGAATTATCTGGGTAATACTAATATTTTGAAGATTTCGTGTCTGCCGATAGCCTTTGCTGGTTTTAAAAGTGGGAATCAGCTCGCTAATTCCGAGTTCAGTCCTTCGATAGTTCAGTGGGAAATAGAGAAAAGGCGACTATGGATTTTTGTCAGGGGATAATTCTCTTGTAAAGGAAAGAACAGATCCAACTTCCTTACTATTTGCCCATAGTTAGAGACCGTGCAGCTGGGTGAAATCCCCGAGGTGACATATGAGAAGAGATATATCCATGCCTTTTGGCTTCATATTCATCTTTTGTCACCCGGTGAACTGAGATGACAAAAGGTAACTGGAAGGGATACATTTTGTGAGGGTGACCTTCTCTTTGTTGAACTCGTTTTCGTTCATAATTTCCATCTGAGGCGTAAACACTTCGAGATCAGAAAGGCAATGTATGTGCTAAATTATGACTTGACAAACGGAATGGATAGAATGAACTGGCATGCAAAACATATATGTGGGCATTTACGTGGATCAGGCTTAAACACAGAGTATAACAGAAGCTGTAAACCTATAAAGATTGCACACAAATACATACACCCATAAACACACACACACACACACACACACACATAAATAAATGCATATATATATATATATATATATATATATATATATATATATATATGTGTGTGTGGGTGTATGTATCCCGCTTAAACACAGTGTATAACACAAGTTATAACCAATAAAGAATGCACAGGCATATATATATATAGATCAGTCGGTAGAACATCCGACTGGGAACCATAAGGTTCCGGGTTCGAAACTGACCCTCGCCAATTCAACGTATGAGTAGCACAGGGATATATGCGGTAAAGTGAGGAGCTGATGGTATGTGTGGCACTCCACCTAAAACGATAAAACAATATACTTGGTTTAGTGCTTAGTGAAAAGGGGGTAGATTCCATCGCTGTCTGGCTGATACTGACTTATTATATATATATATATGCGCATGTTTCTCTGTGTGTCTGTGTGTGTGTGTGTGTGTGTGTGTGTGTGTGTATGTGTGTGTGTCTGTGTCTGTGTGTCGAAAAACGCATTTTTAGCCTATCTAAAAATACCCATATCCTAGGTAGGCCTCTTAACCGAACCCGCTGGTGAGCTCAGTTTCTTTGAATTACAGCTTGTAGTCAGATTAAGGATTCCTTTCATCAACAGTTACGTTGCACCCTGATATTACCTGCCGCATGATAAACCCGAGGATTTGCACTGATAAGTAATTATTTTTTTGCCGCCCAAATGCCTTCAAGCTGTAAATATCAAACCCTGATGGTACAACCTAATATGGATCACCGATGACCTTATCCGATCTTGGGATTAAATATCAAACCTGAGTTTATCTCAATAATATTTTTTAAAATTCAATAAATAAATAAAATCTTTCATATTTGCCGTTTGATCCAGTCTTATTTCTTTCTTTGATTTCTGAATTTATTTCCATTTTCTAATTGAATATATATTTTCAACATTGTCAATTATGTTCAATATGATTAGTTTTTCCTTTATTTTCTTTCTTTCTTTCTTTCGTTCTTTCTTTCTTTCGTTCTTTCTTTATTTCCTTCTTTCCTTCTTTCCTTCTTTCTTTCTTTGTATTTGTTTGTTTTCTAATTGAATGGTTTTTCTTTATTTTCTTTCTTTTCTTTCTTTCTTTCTTTCTTTCTTATTTCTTCTTCCTTTCTTTCCTTCTTTCTTTCTTTGTATTTGTTTGTTTTCTAATTGAATATATATTTTTCAACATTGTCAATTATGTTCAATATGTTAGTTTTCCTTTATTTTCTTTCTCTCTTTCTTTCGTTTTCTTCTTTCGTTCTTTCTTTATTCCTTCTTTCCTTCTTTCCTTCTTTCCTTCTTCTTTCTTTGTAGTTGTTTGTTTCTAATTGAATATATTTTCAACATTGTCAATTATGTTCAATATGGTTAGTTTACCTTTATTTTCTTTCTCTCTTTCTTTCGTTCTTTCTTTCTTTCTTCTTTATTTCCTTCTTTCCTTCTTTCCTTCTTTCTTTCTTTGTAGTTGTTTGTTTTCTAATTGAATATATATTTCAACATTGTCAATTATGTTCAATATGGTTAGTTTTCCTTTATTTTCTTTCTCTTTTTTTCTTCGTTCTTTCTTTCTTTCTTTCTTCTTTATTTCCTTCTTTCCTTCTTTCCTTCTTTGTAGTTGTTTGTTTTCTAATTGAATAATATTTCAACATTCAATTATGTTCAATATGGTTAGTTTTTCCTTTATTTCTTTCTCTTTCTTTTCTTTCTTTCTTTCGTTCTTTCTTATTTATTTTTCAACATTGTCAATTATGTTCAATATGTTAGTTTCCTTTATTTCTTTCTCTCTTTCTTCGTTTCTTTCTTTCTTCGTTCTTTCTTTATTTCCTTCTTCCTTCTTTCCTTCTTTCTTTCTTTGTAGTTGTTTGTTTCTAATTGAATATATATTTCAACATTGTCAATTATGTTCAATATGAGTTTTTCCTTTATTTCTTTCTCTCTTTCTTCTTTCGTTCTTTCTTTCTTTCTTCTTTCTTTTTTTTGTTTGTTTTCTAATTGAATATATATTTTCAACATTGTCAATTATGTTCAATATGGTTAGTTTTCCTTTTCTTCTTTCTTTCTTTCGTTCTAATTGAAATATATTTTCAACATTGTCAATTATGTTCAATATGGTTAGTTTTTCCTTTATTTTCTTTCTTTCTTTCTTTTTCTTTCCTTCTTTCTTTCTTTCTTTCTTTCGTTCTATTTCCTTCTTTCCTTCTTTCTTCTTTCTTTCTTTGTAGTTGTTTGTTTTCTAATTGACTTCAATCATTTTCTTTCTTTCTTCTTTCTTTCTTCTTTCTTTGTATTTGTTGTTTTTGTTTGAATCATTTCCCCCAGTTTCTTCCTGATTTTCTTTCTTAATTAATTTTTTCTTCCTTCATATTATTTCTTTCCATCAATTATCAAATGACAATTCTTTTGCTTTCTTTGTTTCTTTCTTTGTTTCTTTCTTTGTTTTTGTTTCTTTTGTTCGTTCTTTCTTTCTTATTCATAGTTTTATCGTTTCATTAATGATAATTCATTCCTCCTTCCTTCGTATTTTCTTTTTTTCTAATTTTTAGTTTTATAAACTGATAATTCATCCCAACTTATTTCATATTTTTTTTCTATCTTTTTTCTTTCTTTCATTCATCTTTCTTTCATTCTTTCTTTCTTTCTATCATTCAGTCATTCTATCTTTTTAATTTTAGTTTTATTTATTTCAATTGTTGTAAATTCATTCACTCTTACGTTTTTTTTCTTTCTTGCTCCATTTTTTTATTCTTTCAGTCTTTTATTCTTTCTTTCGTTCATTCTATTTTGTATAATTTTATTTAATGACAATTCCCTTTTCTTTCCAATTTTCTCTTTCTTTCTTTCTTTCTTTCTTCTCTTTCTTTCTTATTGCTTTCTATCATTTATTCATTCTGTTTTTAAAGTTTCGTTTTATCATTTCACTTACCTACAATTAATTCCTTTTTCCTCATCGTCTTTTCTTCTTTCTGTCTTTCCTTCTTTCTTGATTTATTTTTTCTTTCATTTTATAATTTCTTTTTTTTTCTTTATGTATTTCTATATTTTTCCTGTCATTTTTTTTCACTTATCGTTGGAAATGAACACAGAGAACCAAATTCAGTCTGTTTGAATTCAACATAAGACTAATACCCTTGGGAAATATATGCATCCAACTATAATACCTCTAGCCATGGGCAAATGTTAGGACAGAGTGGGCTCTTTAATCTTGGTTAGGCAACTAGTCTAGTAGAATGAAAACCTTTTAAACCCCTCTTAAAATTGACCTTCCCTCGAAACCTGCTTATGCGGAGGTGTTTGGCAAAGACATACACCTAAAATAAATTTTTCTCATGTCTTTTTTGTTCATTTTTCTTTATTCTTACATTTTCCAGTCGTTACTAGTTTATAAAAGAAATGGGAAATAGGTTAAGAAATAAGGATAGGTTTGAATTCAGAGTTTTCCTTCTCCTAGACTTGCTGCCTAACTAATTTTAAAGAGTTCAGTTTGCCCTGCTATTTACACATAGCTGGAATGAGAATATTTGTATTCATACCTTTCACACGTGTATAGCGCTATGTGAATTGGGAACAATCTCGTCCAGGACTTGAACTTGTCACGTCGTGTCCATTTCCTACGACAGTAACCATTCCACCACGCGTATTACACAGGAATATGCGCAGGGTCATGTGTTAATCTTACGAAATGTAGAACTATTTCTTGATCTTTGACAAATCGAAAGCATTTTGCATGGAAGACCAACAGCTGCCCATGCATGAATACAATATTGTTGGTGTATCAATATTTACCACTTAATACCGACGGCGCGAATAACGATAGACATGTTGGTCACAAAATCACCACCCGGTTTATGCCAAAATTCACTTTCGGACCGGTCGTAAAAGGAAAGCGTAGTGTGTCTTTGCTTACTCCCTAGAAAGAAAAAAATAAGGCACACATTAATAAGCCATTATAATTTCCTAGTAGTGGGGGACTGTTTCACTTATGCTTCAACTATACGAGATTACTCTTCGAAAGCCCTTATTCGGCGGAAGAGAATTCATATCTCTCGAATACAACTTGAATACCTATTGAAAATTAACGAGCACCTATTAGATTTCCAAACTTTCCGGGCCTCCACAAGATTGTGATTTGTCACCTGTAAAGTATGTCTCTGCAGAGAGAGACATTCGCTCTCAACAGGGTCCAAGATCATGAAAGTCCCAAGGACATAGGATTATCTTGGTAATTTTTACCTGTATGATAGGATATTTCGAATTTCACTATCTATTTAACTCAGAAGTCATTCTACTCAAATAAAGTCCTATCATTATTGTATTCTGTGTCCTCCTTTCAATTATAAAGAACATATTAAGCAGATTAAAATAGTATGAGAGTCACTGGGAGTATTTTGAAGTAGGCAAACATTTAAATGACAAGCATTCAGTAAATCCGACGAATCCAAGACTACCTAGACAATTATCAACGTTACTGAACATAGCAAGTAATTGTTGTTATTTATTTATTTTTTTTTTTTTTGGCTTTTTGGTTTTTGATTTTTAAAAACGAATTAGAAACATTTAGAGGTCTCGCCACCCACTAAGGAAAAACAATGAGAACATCTTGTCACCAAAATTATCCACTTCAACCAACATAAGCGTTACAACAGCAAAATCGGTAGAGCGGGTTTACATTTTGTCTGACTCAGCATGTGTTCACTTAACGCTAATTGATAGATAATGAATGTATATTATTCTGCTTTGTTCGTTCGCTAGATATAAGGACGCGAGTCGAAGAGGAGGATAGGGGTTGGGTAAGCATATCGGTAAGCATTCTTTCAGAAGAGCCTTATTTTAGTTTCGATAAAAGATTTTCATCTACGTGTTCACCCTATTTTAAAATCTCCTTATGCTTTACTTTTTGAGGGTTTCATTCATTTTAAGCTATTGTTCTACATTTGCGTTTACAGTGACCACGAATGTTTTTTTGACTTCGTGCCTTTAACATTGTAAAAGATGTGTGAAATTTCTTTATTGAATTTCACGTATATATTTTGTGAAACATTAGGAATCAATTCTTCAATGTTAGAAATTTCCCACATTGAGAACACACACTCATACTCACAACAACCACATACATACAAACAGACACTAACACACACACACACACACACGCGCACACGCGCGCACACACAAACACACACAAACGCATATATATATATATATATATATATATATGTATCTTACTATAATGACCTATACTATAATGAATCCTTTATATAATACAAAAAAATCCTTCGCAAGATTGAAAAGTAAAAGAAGAAACTAAAAAGTAATACAGATTCTGGATTCACCTAACATTGCTTGAATATATATATATATATATATATATATATATATATATATATATATATAGAGAGAGAGAGAGAGAGAGAGAGAGAGAGAAAGAGAGAGAGAGAGAGTTGGAGGTGCGTAGTCTAATGTGTAGTCATAGGAAATGGACCTTTCAACCCGAGTTCAAATCATGGACGAGGTTGTTTGCAGTTCATATAGTGCTAATACACTTGGGAAAGGTATGCATCAAACTACTCTCCCGTCAGGTTTGGCTAAATAGTAGGATAGACTGGGCACATTAATCTTGGCTAAGAAATCAATCTAGGAGAAGGGAAACTGAATTCAACCCTGTTAAACTCCGTTTAAGAAATTAACCTTGTGTCACATCCTGATTATGCGGAGGGGTTGGTATATACATAAATAGATGGATAGATAGATAATGTATTATACTACATATATATTTAGCAAACTAGTATCTCAGATCCCTATTAATTAATAGCGAGTTCGATCGTGGCAGGGTGTCTTATACTCGCGACCTTGGGTCATATACTACCCGTGGCGAATGGATTGGGTATTACCTACTTAGAATGGCATTTTATATATAAAAGGTTGAGCTAAAAGTTACAATTTACAGTCCACCCAATTTTATCTCCCTAAAAAACGGAGCGAGCTCTCTCCGGCAGAAATTACATATGTATATATGTATGTATTTATCAATAAAAGATATATCCTAATAGTGCGGTCTGCTAATAGACCGATTCTTAGGGACACTTACTGATGAAAAATGGGCTGAGTTTTGAACCTGGATCCCGGATGGAGGTAACGTTCTAAGTCTAGTCACACTAGAGAGACGTAATAAGTTGAAACAGGACAGTATGTGGATGACTATATATATATATATATATATATATATATATATATATATATATATATATAAGGCCTTCAACAGACACCGTGTTTCGAAGTATCACGTCTCTTTAGTGTGACTTGACATTAGTAGGCTACCTCTAGCCGGTGTGAAAACACGGTTGATTTATCATCAATCAGGCTTTTTAACCACTCATCACCTACAGACTATCAAAGGGATTTTAACTGATAAACTGGGCGCTATATATTATATAATATATATATATATATATATATATTATATATATATATATTTGCACACACACACACACACACACACACACACACATATATATATATAATATATATTATATAATATAATATAATATAATATATATGATATAATAAGATAAATATATAAAGGTTTACATATCTATTTATTAGGTGACATTTATTAGGTAGCTCAGTCGGTAGAGCGTTCAGCTAGAAACCACAAGGTTCCTAGTTCGATACCGGTCCCCGCCAACTCAGCGTATGAGTAGCACAGGGATCGGTGCGGTAAAGTAAGGAGCTGATGGTAGGTGTGGCGCTCCACCTCAGATGCTAAAACAATCTCCTTGGTCTAGCATTCTTGAAAAAGGGGATAGGCTCCCTCGCTGACTGGCTGATACCGACTTTAGGCCGCCCCGTCGACTTTACTTTTACTTTTATATTATATAACAGCTCTATTTTATTGAGCAATAAAACTGCCTTTGGTACGCCATTCCAGCAAAAGCTGAAACAGTGACTATCTCACACTATATATATATATTATATATATATATATATATATATTGTTTATATTATTTGATTGTAGACATTGTTTTTTCTTGTTTTGGTATGATTTCGTTGTTCAGTGGCAAATCAATGTACATGAGATATTTAAATCTAAAACCATCCTTGTTGGGGGCCTATACCTTTCCCAAACGCATGTCAAAAAGTGAAATTAATAGGACGCCAGGACTTTGAACTCTCTTATGAGGAGAACATCTCACGAAAATCATTCACTTCAACTAGTGTAAGATTTACCACTGCAAAATTGGTAGAAAGATTACAATGTCAAAAATCCTGCAAGTTCGTCCCTAGGCCACTGTAAATCCACAGGTGTGTTTGGAGAACGATTAAAGTTTTGGTAAAATACTATTTGATTTCTTCAAAGAAATCTCAACTTTCTAGATCCCCAATGCACCTTGCATCGCAAAAAGTAAAATGCCAACAGACACATGTGTAATGTGATCTTGACACGCCGAGTGTATCTTTGTACAATAATTACAGCTATGCCACGTGCACCTCGATTTGTTTGTGCGTCTGTATAATGTCTTTTTTTTTCTGTTGAGAGATCTTAGAAATTTCCAATGACAAAAAACAGGTTAGAAAAAAAAAAAAAAGAATGAAGAAAAGAACATTACGTCACACCAGCTTGTAATTAAATTTATAGGTTGGGTGTAACCAGAAAAAAATAATTATCCAAGGTCGTTATTGTCAAACCGAGTAACGAATTCAGCTTTTAAAAATAATGTTTCGTTCAACTGAAGGAGAAGTATTTCCAATGTCACTTTCTAAATGCATTTCTTAATACACGTATTATCACATGTACATAACCAAATCCACACAGAATATATATATATATATATATATATATATATATATATATATATATATTATATATATTGCTTACACATGTTTAATTTGACGTATGGTCGCATGTATATCATTCAGATTTGCAAGAGCGTGCATATGCAGTCTAGGAGAAAAAAAACTAAGAATTCAAACCTGTTAAACTCCGCTTAAAGAATTGACCTTGTGTCATATCCTACTCGTCCAGAGAGATTGATATATATATTATATACTAGAAGCTCTATACATAAAACAATACAAACCATCCTTAAACAAAATTAATTTCCAATGCAGTACACACATTTTAAAATGCCTATAACACCTTTCTCATCAATTCTTATCCTTCCAGCCACAACATTAATATAATAAAAAAAAAACCTGGAACACATCACCCCTGATGATGGCACTTCGAAGTGCCGAAAGTACTCGGGATCTGAACTTTAGTGGACTTATCCACGAATTCCACCCAAATATTAAAAAGTTGGCTAGAAAACTCGAAAAATT
Organism: Doryteuthis pealeii; assembly: GCA_023376005.1. Lineage (NCBI taxonomy): Eukaryota > Metazoa > Mollusca > Cephalopoda > Myopsida > Loliginidae > Doryteuthis > Doryteuthis pealeii. Next base: position 96,625,073 of record CM042137.1, on the reverse strand, counting down.
CAAAAATAAAATTGTTAAACAGGAGATGTCTTTTATTTAATTCTACATGTATATATATATATATATATATATAATATATATATATATATATATATATATATATATATATATATATATATATATATATATATATATATATAGCCATTCTCGTGTTATGGTTATTCATAACCTGTTTGTTGTTAGTGAAGTAACCAAGGAAATGAATAATGATCTGAAGATTTTCAACTGAATTTGCTAATTTGAAAAATAAAAATGAAAATCTTATGTCAAACACAACATCCGTGGTAAACAAGTGAGAACACTGGAGAACATGTAACTGGTATTGCCTAAACTCCAGATGGCGGTTTCGGTGAAAACTTATGAGCAATATTTACGGAGTGGAAATAACATCGTCGTCAGGATAATATTTTCCAATGTAACTATTTTAAAGAGCGTTATGTTGATTTGTAATTTAGCAAATAATAATAATAATAATAATAATATAATAATAATAATAATAATAATAATAATAATAATAATAATGTGAAAACTCAAAAGGAGTAAATGATAATATAAAGGTGATCCCCTTGGAATTATGCAAAATATTTCTATGCATAAACTAGAATATGTTCTTTTGTATGAAATGGGGAAAAAATTAAAATACTATAAGAACATTTTATGCAAAAGAAAAACTTGATAATTTGCATAAGAATTGCAACAGCCAGTCACAATAAGCAAGTACATCAAACTGGCCAAAAAACACAAGACTAGTCTCAAATTTGAGCTATTGACAAATGCACAAATCTAAAAATGTTTTACAAAATACGATGCATAACATTCTCTGAAATGCTGAGTTTTTGTAGGATTAACGAATCCTGGCGAGAAGACAAAGACAGGTGTTAATTAACACTCCATCTAGTGGATTTCACGTTGCAGTGTAACATTCAGTAAAAATAATAGCAAATCAAAATATAGGAAAAATACCTGGATCTTCCCAAAAAGCTGAAAAAACTCTGGAAGATGACGGTGATACTGATTTTGGTAGTAGCCTTTGGAACGGTCCCCAAGGACTTCGGAAAGATACTGGGATAACCGGAGATTACATGTAGAATCAATACAAGCCAAACAGTATTGTTAAAATCACCTAGGATATTTAGAATTTTATTCTAGAGTCCTGATAAAACTTGGAGTTACTGGGATAAACCATCAGTTAGAATATGTGTGAAAAACCCACAAGAACTAAATTAATAAAAAATTACACGATCGTACTCATTGTACCATCACGTAATTTGTCTAAAGTATTTTCTCACCCCAAAATAGTATTTCATTTTTCTTGTACCAGACTTGGGTAATTCATATATACAAAGTTTCCTTTCGGTTCTCTAGATAATCTATTTTTCTAAAACTCTATGTATTTTCCTAACAACTTTCAGGCTTTCATGATTGCATGGAGCTGCTCGGAAGAAAGCAATTATTGAGTTCTCAGAAAGTTCACTGCAGTAAGCCGAATAGCTATGAAATTGTTTAACTAACCGTACTAGTAGAACTATATGTTAGTGTCTTTCATACACATGCACTTACACACATGCACATAAATACACACACACACACACACACACGCACACACACACACACACACACACACACACATATATATATATATATATATATATATTCACAGCTCCTTGGCCACGAGTCAGTCAGTTCATAAGCAGGATTATAGAATACCAAAATTAAATACACCAGTCTGTTCTACCACCTAACGATACATGGATACACCCTTTCTCAATGGGATTAGCAGTGTGTTAACGCAAACAGCCATCTGATATATATTATATATATATATATATATATATATATATATATATATATATATATATATATATATATATATATATATATATATATATCTAAGAGAAGAGATTTAATTGAATTGATATATGATTTTCAAGCGTGTTGGTGTAAGCATTTATGTTCATTCCAAAATCTCTTAAAACATAGAGCAACTCATAAGCAAAATATAATTAAAAATGATTTCGCAGAAAATATCTGTAAACAAGTGATATATTGTAGGCCATGATTCATCGAAACTATATCTTGCTATCGCTTTATTCCCGATATTTCTCAGAATTTATCGATTATCATTCTGGTCTGGGAGTAAAAATCAATTGATATATATATATATATATATATATATATATATATATATATATATATATATATATGCGTGTGTGTGCGTGTGTGTGTGTGTGGTTTTCTAGCATTGGAAAGTTGAAAATAAAGTGCTCGATTACAGATGTAAGAGCTGCATTTATTCATTCATTATAGTGTACAATACATTTAAGTTGTGATTGTTATCATTGGTTTCAAAGCAGCGTGTTAGCCATTCATCGTCAAGACAATGTGCCTGTAAGAAATGCAGGGTGCGTTATATTAACAATAAGTGGCTAAAATGCTGCTTTTAAACCAATGGTAACAATCTCACCTTAAATGTGCTCTATAATGAATATGTAATTACACACACACATACATGCATACACACACACAGAGACAAATATATATATATATTATATATATATATATATTGATATATATATATTTGAATTATTATTGCTTGCATATGCATAGCTTGAAGGCAATTATAATGCATGTATCGCATAAAATTTGATATTATAGAAAATATCTTGACAAGTGAATCCCGGCAAAGGATGGCTCGCTATGCAGAACACCGTACAGACTTTATAAGTCTCATCAGCGATGTATACTAACGACTCCCCTCTGACAGGAATCGAAACCGGGAGCTCAGCAGGCATAGTCAGAGAACATATCGCTTCGGCCGCCGGTACATAGCGAAAATCCAAAAGTCCAGTGAAGAAATGTTCCTTACGACACAAGAGTTTTATTTAAAAAACCTGTTGCAGTTTGAGAGCTATTAATGTTAGAGTCACAGTGCAAATATATAAGTAAAGAAATAACAAAATACTTAGAGATTTAGCATTATAGTCTATTTCAGGGAGCTTAGACAAATTGTCTAATACTATATATATATATATAATATATATATATATAATATATATATATATATATGTAGTTGAATATGGAAGCAAATCCGACGGTATGTTGAAAGGAAGAATAAAGGAAAGAAAATGCTGAATGATTGATTTGATTTGATTCTACTGACACGTGTTTCGGCCAGGAGTTTATCAATGTACATATGCACTACGCATGTGCGCGTGAGCGTTGCCATTTTCATACACATGCTCAAGACGCTTCCTGTATTTCCAAAATAACAATAAAAATGCAAATAGATTATTTTCACATTTGTAAATTTAAAAAAAAATTATATAAAATAAAATATTATTTTATCGTGACACATCCAAACTCCAAATAGTAATCATTATAATTTAATTTTGTTTTAATAAAACTAAAGCAAATCCAATATTTACCATATAGCTTTTTTTTATTAGGAACCTACGCCCAACTACTCAGCTGTGCTTGACAGTGAGAAACTTTAGATTAATTATCGCTGTATGTGGGTATACAGAAAACTGGTGAGCGCTTATCAATATCTGCTACCTGCTGCGATGACATCCCGAATTGCATAGAATGTACCACGACCTGACTTCTTTCTTGTTCAGTAGCTTAGAAACATCAGGGATCCCGTCTTCATTCGCACGCAACACGACCCCAACAGCCCCTCCTGCACTGCCGAAATTCTCTAAAGACTATTCTATCATCTCTATCATTCGAGACCTCGATTCCTATCTTTCTCGAGTTTTTTTTTCTCTGTTAAACACTAAAGGTCAGCAGGATCCCGGCAAATTGCGTGTTCATGGATGTTGAAGGAAGAAGAAAGTAAATGAAAAAAGAAAGATAACAAAACAAAACGTTTTTTTTTAATGTAGGAAAGCTATGGCAGATTCACAGAGATAAGTATCGTTGAATTTCATACCGTCTCTTTGACTGAGCTGAGGAATTTATCTAAATAAGTGAAATCATTTTCTTGCGATGGTTTATTTAGCACGTACCCTGAATTATCATGTTTCATAGCTGAGATATTTAAATTTCACTTTCGTATGAATGGTTTTTCTTCCTGCTTTCTTAATTCCATTTTTGTTATTACTTACTTAAAGGCCACCTTTGGTAACCATTAGGCCCAACAATGAATTACATGCTGTTTATTGGGTTGATAATATTCATAGCAATTTCCAGGCAAAATGATAAAAATGTGTATATATAATGGTATCTTGAATTATGAATATATTTCCCTCCGCTCGTAACTGAATTTTCTCGTATACCAAATCAATTTTCACGTTGAAATAAACGGAAATTCCATTAATCTGTTCCAGAACCCTAAAAAAACATCCTAATAATTTTGTTATTTTTTAGATTAGTAATATAGCATTGTATTGTATAAAAACATAACGAAATATAATGTAATTATATGCTGCAATGTTTAAATGTTTATTTATTTGTAAATTTAATATTTATAAATGATATTTCTCTTTTGCTTAATAAATTTGAAAACTTAAATAATATAAGTAAACTTATCAACATAAGCGTATCTAAACCTCACTCGTATCTTAATTTTTAGCTCTCAACACAAAGCAAACTATCGACTAAGTGACAGCTCATAATTCGGAAAACTGGGTAGTAAGGAAATTCCTAAGTTAAGGTACTAATGTATATGTCACTTATAGGTACACGGTGTAATGCTTATCGTCGTGGGAAATGGAGCCGTTTACCCGAGTTCAAATTCTAGACAAGGCTGTTTTCATTTCACATAGCGCTAATATTCTTGGGAAATATATTTATTCAACTATTCTCCCTCCAGCTATGGGAAACAACTGTTATCAGTCGAGACTGGTCTCTTGATTCTGAATTTAATGATGTTAAACTCCCCTTTAGAGATTGAACTCGTGTCAAACACTACTCGTGTGAAGATTATATATATATATATATATATATATATATATATATATATATTATATATATTAATTAAAAAATAAAACATTCACTCTGATGAAGGTCGTAAAAAAATCTCTCTGTGTACGGAATATTTTTACATTTTCCCTGTTATTATCATTATCATTATTTTCAATTTCATCTGATTATTTTAATAATAATAATAGCGTAATCTGTATACATTTTGATAAACGGACCGAAACACATGTGTAAGTATATCGATTTTATCCATCTACATTTATTTTCTTTACTCATTTTTACTCATATGTCGGATTCAGTTCCCTTTCCATTCTTACACACACACAACACACCACACACACACACCACACACACATATATATATATATATATATTATATATATATTGATAGACAGATACCTAGAAGCAGATCGTACCAACTGCGCTATATGTGTAGGAATACACCTCAGCACTAAAATGTCGTAGATCTCCAGCCTTTGTATGTGTTTTTGAACATTGAATCCATGTCTCTAAAAATGAATTGATATGAAATCAAAATGATAAAAGTGTAACACAAAATGAAAATAAAATGATAAGATATTCTTTCAATATAATTACAAAATGATTATTGTATAAAATTATAGTGATCTTTTAACATATTTATATAGTTTTATTTAGACAACATTTTAATTTCACATAATTAGCAGACATACAAAAATGACATGAATATAAAAGAAATTCGAATAATTCGTTTATTGGCTTTATTTCTATTAATCTTTGATCCAAATCCTGTAAAAGGTGAAATTGTATGTATTTACCCAACAGGAAAAACGTTCGCAAATAAGGGAGATCCAACGAGGATCGAAATGCCTATTCAGTAGTAATGGACTAGCTTGATAACTGTTACATGAAAATAGGACGTTGAAAATGTAAACTCGTAAACGAACTTTTTGCAGTTTATTAAAAACTACAGATTCAAATGAAACAAAAATGTAATAACATTATTAGTAACAGTTGTTTCCAAATATTAGTACTTGTTACCTTAACAGTGGAAGATCTCATTACTCTGTCGAGCGTGTCTATTTGTGTGAGTGTCTGTGCGCATGTATGTGTATGTGTGTGTGTGCCCGGGTTTGAATACAGAAGATAACTCATATGTTTGTGAATATAGTTTTATTAATAGTGTTAATTTGTTTTCAAGTCCAAATATTTTCGATCTGGGTCCAATATCGGGAAGTGATTATTTTTTAAGAAGAATATATTTAGAATTATAGTTTTTATTCTATCAGAAGAATACGATTTAACTCAATTCATTTTTACCCACATTTTTAATCTTTAAAATTATTCTAAATACCCATACGTATACACACGCGCACGCGCTACATATAAACACACACACACACAAAGACAAAACTCAGACAAATGTGTGTAGGATATATTTTGCTAGAGCTTTGAGCTCGGCATCATCAACCGTTTTATTGATTATCAAAGGTATCCTACAAGTGTTTTATAGAGGGGGAAGTGGGCGGTGGTAGATGGGAGAACCAATCAAAATCTCTCCTCACAAACACTAACCAACCTACTTGAACTCTTCTCCCATCTACCCCCTCCCATCCACTTCCCTCTCTATAAAACACTTATACCTTTGATACCT
>CM042137.1:96593517-96613517 GCA_023376005.1 Doryteuthis pealeii | reverse complement strand
TACCTTGAAATATTTCATATAATTTATTTCACTTTTGTAATGTCCTTTTTTTCCGGTTAAATCTGATTCCAAGGATTGAACTCAAAAACTTCCAAGCAGAAGCTAATAGCCGACATTTGATTGACATCTTAGAAGTGAGTAGAAACCATTTATTGCCATTACTCACAGGTACTCACTGATCCGGAGTGGTAGTACCTGTTAGGGTCCCATAGATAGATTCGCTTAAGAATCATTCGTATTCGATTGGACCGTGTTCAAAAGCAAAAACTATTCTGAGATAAATACACAAAACTGTAAATTGCAATGTACATTAAACGCGATTTCCCAACCTCTATGCATAAAATAATTCCAGATGGATTGACATGCAGTTAACGTAAACCAATTAATCACCTGAAGTAGGCCAGATAGTAAAACAACTAAAACTAGTCGATTTCTTTGTATAATGACATATCAACCTTCGTGGGTTATTTAATGCCAAAGCCATACTTGTAGAACAGTTGTGGTACTTTATTTACCCATAGCTGTGGTGATGAGAGGGTTCATACCTTTCCCAAGGTATTAGTCAGAAAGTGAACGTTATAGTATTACTACAGTTCGAACACTCTTATAACGATAGTCTAGCACGTTATCCACCGCGCCAGAAGACTCGCCAGTTGAAACGTTTTAAGTATACCATCCAATACGAGATCAATAGTCTGAATCATGTACATAATGTCAATGATAGCGACTCTTTCTCTACGAAATGTGGAGATTTGTTGAAAGGTTTTATTACGTTAAATGTGTGAGAACAATCTCTTGATCTCAATATGTTTATGATGTAATCTGATCCGACGCTAGAGATTTAATGACACAATTGTTCAAATGACAAAGAGCTATGACAAGGTCATGTGATAATATAATAAAATTCTCATCATCCCTATCAAGCTAGCACATCCCATGATCATCACCTTACCCGCCAACTACTTCAACTAATTTGCCTACATCATGTACAACAGCATGTGTTACTGTCTTTAGATAAGTAATTGTAATGAAGATCTTTCACAAGGATTTCACAGAATTATATATACATATGTCTTCCAGAACATGCTCAGCACGGAGTTGCGGTTATTGTTCATCAATACACGTATCCATGACAATCATCTGAGTTACAATTATGAATAAACATTGTGTACTATGGCGTAAAAATAACAGGAGGCAATCATCACCATCATAACCATCATCAGGTCGTGTTAACAGCACAGATAGCCATGAATAGAGCTGATTATTGTAGTTTATTTGCAGGTCGGCCTACTCTGGTGTGTCCAAATGTAGGCGTCCACACTGGTGTTTCCATATCCAGGAAGTGTGTGTGTGTGTGTGTTTGGGCAGAATTCTTTCATTTATGCATGTTAAATTAAACAACAGACACATTTCCTATTTAACAATTTTATTTGCGATTTTTTCAAGTTTCCTGGTCAACTTTTAATATTTGGGTGAAATTCGTGGTTTAGTTCACCAGAGTTCATGTCCCGAGTACTTTCTGCACTTCGAAGCGCCATCATCAGGGGTGGTGTGTTCCAGTTCTTCAAATTATATTAATGAATGTGGAGGCTGGAAGGACTAATCCACGAATTCCACCCAAATATTAAAAAGTTGGCCGGAAAACTTGAAAAGAAAATCGCAAATATATATTATAGTTGTCCACAGGAGATCGTCACTTATGAGTTCGTCCTTGCTTTCCTAGCAGCGTCTGGCATGCATTGTTCGTCTTGTCATGGCTGTGATAGGTGGCTGTTAGAATCTATGAAATATACGCTTTGTAAAGAAATATCTATACAGATTAAATCTAAACAATTTTTATCGTGCTTATGGTAGAATATTAGAAGGTGAAACTTCGCCTCCGCATCAGGATCAACTATGAGCTGTTGTAGAGTTACGAAAAGGAGACAACAGCATTGGGCGTAATTGGTCACATGTTATATACCGCTTAAGAATTGACCCTGTGTCGCATTCTGCTCGTGTGTAGGTTTGGATAAATACATAAAACATGGCTGGTATTGTTCCTTCCTTTGGTTAACAATTGAATAAGCATGTTCAATACATACAAAGGTAAATAATTAAGCTACAATAAGTACTATAGACAATCTGATATCAAAATGACTTGAAAATGTTCCGAAACGCGTTTATATACCGTAAAACAAAACAACCCAAAACAACCTAATCTGCATAAAAATTATGGAGGAACATAGCCGAACATGGTATTAAAATATCGTGGATGTTCTCTGTGAAATTCCCACAACAATAGGCAGTTAAGCACCAGCAACTCTGTATGGGATCCGATACCCGAACCCACAATGACAGTGGGAATCTACGCCTTTGTGAATTCGTCTGTAGTCACGAACAGTAGTAAGAGGGTTAACAGAATTTATAAAACTTGTATCCATGCACCCTTTTCCTGGTCTGACGATTTATAAATATCGAACTTACGCATTAACCTACGTATATCCGTATAGGTAAATGTCATGTTTAACTGATCTTGACATCCGATCGATTGTTTAGAGAGATTAAAACCACAAAGGTACAAGTAAATCAGTAAAGCAAATATAGACAAAAAAAAGGTGCAGTATTCTCTCAAGATATAATCATTAGAATCAAAGAGTATACGACTAAGAAAGCATAAATTAAACTATAGATAGACGGTAGATGTTGGTGGGATGGATTTATGTGGACGAATCTGAATGTTTTATCATTGTAATGTTTTATCATTCAGTCCCTAGGCATACTGTCTTCTATTTGAAAATGATAGCTAAGACATATAGCATCAGTAGTCTGTGTGCAACCTTCTTAATGTTAAAAACCTTTGGAACAATATATTTTGATAAACGCAAATACACAGAAATAAAGTTGAGTGCGGGACATACACTAACAATTTGATATAACTCTTTTTCTAAAATGTCTCCCTAAGGTCTCCAACTGAAAACATATAAGATATAAGTTTTATTGTAAATATTCGTTTCGTATACTCAAACTGTATTGCTTTAAACGTATTTTATTATATTTATATAAATAGAACGTAGTTTTATAATATATATCCGTTGCATATTTGAAAACCTTAAACTAAAAAAAAAATTAAAATGTAGAACGTGATTTTGTTGTGAATCACCGTATTGTTTTATGTTTTATGTTTTTATGTTAATATAAGTAGGCCGTAGTTTTGTGGTAAATATTCGTTGCGTATGTGAAAATGGTATATTTCTAAATTTTTTCTTATGTTTGAATAAATATAACTTAATTCGATTAGTATATATTTAGTGTATACTAGATAATTGCAAAAAGAAAAAAATAAAAAATCTCTCTCTTGAAAATAAGTAATTCGATAAAACTGAAATTAAGAAAGAGGAGAGGAAAAAAGAAGACAAAAAAGAAAACAATCTTACCACAGCCTTCTTTTCCTGGTAGTGAGACCAAACTTGATTAATACATATACGGAATTATATATAAGTAGCTAAGAGAAGAACTCCATTGCCATTGGTTGGGTCGGTACTTGACCAGCAATATAAAGCTACGGTCTATAGGAGGCGACGTTAGTGAAAGCCTGTTGCTGAGGGGGAATAGTCGGAGTTTGATCAGTTGATTTGTCTCCTGGGGGAGCAAATTCGAAGTTGAAAGACCAGAAATCTCCAATGATCCCTGGGATATAATATCGCTGAGACTCCTCCCTCAATCATCTAATACAGGTATTTAGCGAAATTATAGAAAATTACTATAAAATAGATTTGGGACTTTAATTTATAAGTTTTATGCGTTTCTACACAATGTTTCTTAATAAGCGCTAAATCAATGTCAAAACACGTCGATTTTCACGTGTTTTAATTAGATTTTGACGTCCATGAATTAAAAATAATTACCAAAATTCTCAATGTTAACACTGATCATTATTCGTCCCTATGTGTACTCTCTACATTCTAACTGAATTGAGTATGTTACTAGTAGCCATACGTGTCCAGTACGTTGTACTAGATTGATTAATTTTGACGGCATATCAACTCGTCAAGGGTTATTTTATGTCAAGAAGTTAAAGAACTACGTTCATTGTACTTTCATATTTACATTTGATGAGTAGTTGTTTCTTACGAGACAGGAAAATCTTTCCGTTTTAGGTTAACAAAAATCTCGCTATGAAATGCAGAAAATTACTCATTATAATATGTATTTGATCGTGGTGTAATGGTTTTCGTTCTAGGAAATGGACACAGTGACCCGATTTCAAGTCCTGAGACAAACTGTTTACATTTCACATAGCGCTACTACCTATGAGAAAGCAATAAATAGTAGGCCAGACTGGGCATTTCAACCTTGCTGTGGCAACCGGTGTGGGAGAAAGAAAACTCCGAATTCAAATCCTTTAAACTCCGATTAAAAATTTACCTTGTATCCCAACCTAATCATGTGGAGGTTTTAGGTAAATACACTAGATAGGTGTTATAGTTTATTCAAATAAGGTCTTAAAATCATTATTCAGACACCAAGATATTTTTCGTGTGTATCCTCTGGCCTTTCGTCATCTTTAATATCATCACTATCCAGTCATCAAAGTATTTTCTCCAGTTTTTCTGACTGTTCCCACTGTTTCATAGCAACATTATGCGTAGAGTAAAACGATTCATAATCAGATAAGTTAATATTATTACTATTTGAATCCAGGATATTTACGCTTTTTCAACAAAAAAAAACTACATCTATATAGGTTAAATCTAAACCATGGTTAACGTGCTTAAGGAAAAGAATTAAAAACGTGAAGGCACGCCTTTGCTTCAGGATCAGATAGGAAATATTCTAGAGTTACGAGGACGGTAAGGAGACAACAACATTGGACGTAGCAGGTCACATGTGAAAAAAAAAAAGAAAGGAGAAGACCCATTTTGTCTGCGTTGAACTGGGTATAATTGACATAGGGCATTAATGTGAGATGTGGTAAAATAAAGGATTTTGACGCATATGGTATTACTGAAAATCTCATTAGAAAGCCAAGTTTGTAAAATTGATGCCATCTGGGGAAAAAATAAAATAAATAAAAATAAACAAACAAATAAAAAGACAAAAACAAAAATTGTATGTGTAAACCACTAATACAGACACTATTATTTCTGGTCGAGAAACTATGTATTCTTCTACACTCCCTCCCCCTCTCTCTCTCTCTCTCTCTCTCTCTCTCTCTCTCTCTCTCTCTCTTCTTATATATATATATATATATATATATATATATATATATATATATATATAATAAAAAGAAATTGTATTTGGATATGTATGTATTTTTTCTGTAACACCAAAGAAAGAAAAAGTTTGTTACAAGAAATTACAAGTCTTTTTGTATTTCTATCCTTCGTCTGTAATAGTTACGCGAGATAACTCATAAAATGTTACTATGCAGCATTTTTTAGTAGTTTTGTCTTTGTTATTGCTGTTTTTTTTTCGTTGTCTTTTTTTTTTCATTAATGTATCTATTGGCAACATATTTTGGCCGGTGTAATCTCCAGTATTTTGCGGGTGTCTTTTGTCGCAGTCGATAAACTTCTGGGAATTTTGAAGCCAAAAACAGAACCGCGTTAATAGTGCAATTAATAAACAAACATTTTGGTCACCTGGGATAAATGGGTTATATATAGATGCGCCTGGTGTAATGGTCTCGTCATAGGAAAGGGACTCGTCGATCCAAAGTCGTCATGAATGAGTCTGGTTGAATTTCGCTTAGTGCTAATATACTTGGAAAAGGTACGAATTCAATTATTCTGTTTCTAGATATGGTTTATAGTATGGCAGTCTGGGCTCTTTAATCTTGCTTAAGTAACCAGTCTAGGAAAGTAAAACACTGAATTTAAATCTGTTACACTCAGCTTAAAAAATTGACCTTGTGTCCATCCTGCTTGTGCGGAGGGTTTGGGAAATATATAGGGCTGGTTTTCTCAGTCGGTAGAGCGTTCGGCTAGGAATCACAAGGTTCCTGCTTCTATACCGGCCCTCGCCAACTCAGCGTATGAATAGCACATGGATCTGTGCGGTAAAGTGAGGAGCTGATGGTAGGTGTGGCTCTCCACCTCAGACGCTACACATAATCTCCCTGGTCTAGCACTAGTGAAAAGGGAATGGATTCCCTTGGTGTCTGGCTGATACCGATATTAGGCCGTTTCATTGAAGACACCTGGAAAGAAGCCTGAGTGTAAAAAATAGATGCGGCATAGAAAGCAACAAGATGCTTACCAGGGAGAAAAATAATAAATGACTCAAACTTAAGACACGAAAGACGTGCAACCCGAGCTCATATTTAAGAGATAACAGAATTTATAATCATCCAAACAATTGACCTGAAAACCCGCGGTCTGTATACCCCAAGGGATCTCTGAAAATATTAAGTTTCTACAATTGTTTAGAATACGTGTATGTCACAATACTATTATCCCAGTACTCATGTCCTGGTGTCGACAACATAACATTTCTCGTATCTCCTTTGAAGTATACACGTGAGACCTTCGCCATTTCCTTAGTCCGCCCCTTCCTCTCGGTTTAGAATAAATAATTTCCACTCTACTAATAATCCTCGATGAAATCTGCAAGTACAAACATAATTCATAGTTAGTCGTATAGAATTTAAATTTTCAAAACCCAAGATTAAAAACAAAAACAACGTATTATTTGACCTAACTAAAATAAGTATTAACATATTTAATCTTCCAGTTTTCAAAGTTAGAAAAGTAGTGATTCCATTTTAAACTAACATGATTAAAAGGGGGTACATTAACCGTAATGAAAAACAAACAAATATATTCTCATGTAGCATTAATATTTTTAATGATTGGATTAATCATATAGGTTTACAATTAGACGAGATACGTAATGGTCATCATCGTAGTAAATTGACTCTGTGACCCGAGTTAAAAGCCAGGACGAGGCTGATTGCATTTCACATAGCACAAATATATTCGGGAAATGTAGGCATCCAACTTTTCCTCTTTCTATGGAATAATAGGTCAGACTGGTCTCTTCAACCTTGATTAAGCAATTAATTTGGGAGAAGTAAACTGTAAATTCAAACCTGATAAACTCCGCTTAAGATGTTGGCCTTATGCCTCATTCTATTCGTGGTAGGGCTTGATAAATATATTTATATTTGCATAGTTGTAGATGTAAATCAATAACGTATTGTTTACGTAGGATAGAATCAAGGACAAAAAAAAATATTTAAACCTATAAACCTTTTGTTATTCACTTAAAAATGATTTATTAATAAAACTGAAAGTTGTACACCGAACAATATTGAATTCATAAAACAATACAAAAATAAACTTTCTAAATTAGTTTTTGCAATTGGGATCTATCTTTTACCGTAAAAAATACTACTTATAAGAGGTCAGTGCTAATTTTCATTCCCAACAACGATCGTATTCAATAATGAATTAAATAGATGTGCTCTTTTACATTGTTAGTCTTATTGTCTCAGCGAACTCAGTCTTGATCTCTTGTCCGGTGTAGACCGGTATTTAACTTGAGACTGGAAGTTAGCAATTTAGTTTTTAAAATATTACTTCTATCACCCATTCGATTTTCACTGTCTCCTATACAGAATGGCAGTTTGCCAGTCTAATCTCTGCAAAGCAAATGTCTACATGATATACAAACCACCTAAAAATGCCTAAAACCTACTTTCTTCTCCCATCTTCACACTTGCTGCAACACCCGACACGCTACCCGCTGATTTGCAACTGTTCTAATGTTCCTAACATATAAATCAAATATCAGTCCCGACCATCCCGCGCCGCTTTTCCACAAGATTTACGTACGCTGAAACTCCACAGGGGTTAAGATAAACCCTTTTTTATAGAAATATGTTTGTTTATGTTCGTTTCAGTTACTGTGTAACGAAGACACTCGTGGGATGGTAAGTCCCAGGGAGGTGCAATACCCAACTCCGTAATGTCGTAATGCTTTTTTCGAGTTTGTAGTACATTTTACATATAAAAGATGAAGTGGGGTTAGATTTTTAAAAAAGAAAAAATGATTCCTCCGTTAACTCTTTCTGACTAACCCCTTTAACACTATAGTTTTTAACAATCCAGAAGCGCGGTGGTGTACTAGTTAGAGTCGTAGATAATGAACTCGTCGACCCGAGTTCAATTTCTGGGCGAAGTAACAGTTCACATAGCGCTAACACCATTGGGAAAGGTATAATTCCAACTACTCTCCCTCCAGTTATGGGTAAATAGTAGGATAGGCTGGGCTCTTTAGTCTTGGTTAGGCAACCACTCTAGGATAAGGAAAACTGAATTCAAACCTGGTCACTACCAGAATAGGCTCAGGACTACTTAATGATCTATTTGAATTTAAAAAAATATATTTAAAAGAAAAATATATCTGGCTTAATTTGGTTTAGTTTTACGACATATCAGTGCTTGTTGGATTAAGGGCCTATAGGATAGCTCAGTAGGGAAAGCATTCGCATTGGAGCCATAAGATTCCGAGTTCGATACCAACCCTCACCATTCAGTACATCAGTATCACATCGTGTATCTGAGCAGTACATTGGGGAGTTGATGGGTAGGTGTCACGCTCCACCCCGACGCAAAACAACATGCGTAACAGACTCACACCTGAGATAGGAAATAAGTTCTACCCGGGCGCAGAATATACAGATGACTATTTTTCCTCCCCTCCAAACAGATGAATTTGACCCACATATTGTATTACCATAACAGATTTTACCATTCAGGATTACAATGATCCTGGAATTAAGGACAACGAAGTGATGACACCCAGCTCCCCCGACGATCACCCGAACCGTAGTCTGATTAGTGAATGCAGCTAAATGTCATATCCAAAACATCCCTGTTTGGTAATTATGGTGGTTAGTTTTATCCCTCTTCAAGGGATGCAGTCGGCGTTTTCTAAGCCCAAACAGGTCAGAAATATGTTAACCTGTCATGTATAAATTGTCATATGTATCCATGTTCTGCTAAGAACAATCTGAATTCAATGCCTCCTATTTATAAACATAGAAACTAACTAGGTACAGAAGACAGACTAACACTGATGCATAAAAGAGTTTCGAGTAATTTTCTACGTAGTCGGTGTCATTCGCTCGATAGAGGCCGTTGATGGTGACAATACAGTAGATATTGAAACTAAATGAACGAACTTTCTGGCTTGTTACTGTTAGCAGCAGTACAACGTATATAAGTGTTGTACCGGCCGTTCCTACAGTGGAGAATATACACCGGTTCTCACTATAAATAGTGAGACACCGAGTGAAAAGGTTGTACTGTTACCGTTTAGCGGCAAGCTAGCCGTTCTTGTACCTTATTGTAAATACACTTGTCTCATTTTACCCTACCTCGACTTGACTTCTTTCACCAATAAGGAAAAGAGGTGTAGTATTAAATTCGTCCAATTATGAATGAAAATAATAAAGATTAAAAATAAAATAAAAATACACCCGTTGTTATTCGTTGGCGCTCATCGAGCTTTTACACAAATGTGATCACATTTAGGCGGAGTGTAATGCGTTTCAGTATTAGTCTAAAAACTGACGCTCACCTTTTTTTATATAAAGAATATTCAGATGACAAAAATGCGTGACTTAACAATATTTTTTTTAATGAAGTATAAAAGATGTTTCCATTTGAAATTTTAGAGTAGACATGTTTTGTTTTGTTTTATTATTTGGAATTATCGCTTTGTTTTCAACTATTGTTTTGTTTTTAATTATTGCATTGTTTTTAATTATTGGTGTTTAAGGGGACGTTTAACATTTTTGGAAGATAATTCAAAATATTTTCCAATGGTGTTTGTAAATTGAAGCCTTACTTTTCAGATGATAAAAACAGGAACATTTAAGTAAACAGACTTTCACAATATATTTTCTCATATGTCTTTTGTTATTGATTTTTTTTTGTTTTAATTTACTATGAACGAAGTGATGTTTTCAAATTGAAACACCTTTTTTCTTTTAAATGAATCTTATATAAAGGATTTTTTAATTGAATAAGTAAATATTACTAAAATGGTGACAACCTTTGTTCAAGTATTTTTTTATGTGGTTTTTCACTTAACTCTATATTTGGTATGGAAATCTATTTGCATTGAAAAAAACACCTTCAAATGTAATGAACATCTTTAATCGGCTAACTTATAAGTCAATTTTCTCGTCTACTGCGAAGAAATTGTCTGTGAACATTTATTTGTACATTCTTAAAGTCTTTATTTCTTTTTTGGGAGGAAACAATTCTCTCTTTAAATTTAATCCTAAAGATATACTCGAGTAGAAGGCATAATCCTCAAACACAAAAAATCCCAATAAATAATATTCATTTAAGGATCAACATACAAACTCAAATAACTTTTAAGAAAACTTACTTTTTTAGAATTAAAACAATACACTTGAATAAACATTTGAAATTGAAAAGATTCATTGGAAGATATTAAGCAGGAAATCATTTTTGTGAATTATCTGCATCTGAATTTTCATGAAATCCATATTGAAATAGTCACCCTTAGATAATCATTGATTATTTCAATTCAGTGATATCCAATTTAAATATACTAGTAAAAACATGTTTGTGAATTGCCCTTTTTAAGGAAAATTTGAAGAACGTGCCTTTATGTGTGTTAATTTGTAGAGGCAGTGAACAGTGTGAGGGTAGAAAATGAGAGAATGTTTGTGTGTATGTAGGAATGAATGAATTAATAATAGTGTATGTGTGAAGTGTGAGGAAAGGAGAGTGAGGGGAACATGAAGAAAGAGGGAAATCGTGTTAGAGAGTGAGTAAGAGGGAAAATAATTAGCAAAGACAGAAACAAGGAAATTGTGTTAGTTAGAGAGAGAGAAGAGAGAGAGAGAGAGGAGAGAGTGACAGAGACAGAGACAGAGAGAGAGAGAGTTGCAGAGTGAGAAAGAGGGAAATATGTTAGCGAGTGAGAAAGGGGGAAAGTAAGACAGTGAGAGAGAGGGAGAGAGAAATCAAGAGAGGGAGAAATAGGAAGAGTGTGTTGCAGAGAGAGAAAGAAGGGAAGTAAGGAACAGGATGAGAAAGAGAGAAAGTGAGACAATGAGAAAGAGGGAGAGAGAAAGAGAGAGAATGAGAAAGAGGGAGAGAGTAATGAAGATAGTGAGAAAGAGAGAAAACAAATGATTTGATAAAGACGCTGAAGAAAAGAGCAGAAAGAAAAATATCATAAGCAACACATTTTTAAATAATCAGTTATAGGAAGTATGTATACACATTCTACAGAAGAAAAAAAAAACACACTTATCAGAGAGTCCTGTTTAAGAAAGCATCAGCGAACTCACACTGGAGAAAAACCTTATGCTTACTTTTGAAAGTTTGAGACGATATAAAATATTGCAACCAATATTTTGCCGAAGTAATTTAAACGAAACAGAGACGGACCAATAAATAATTTAGTTTGGTTATAATAAATAAAAGTAGATTTTTCCTCAATTTGTTACGGAAATTTAGATGTTTCTTTCTAGGTACCAAATTAGATTATATTTTTAAATATAATAAAAATAATCTGTATACAGTTGTATTGTTTCAAGTATTCCTATCTAATACATATAATTTGCACGCAGTAGTATAGTTTCGAGTATTCCAATACAATACAAACTTTTAGATATAAATAGTCGATTCCCGCTAAAAGTGGGTATCCTTTGTTTATACCTAACTAGTATTATCTAAAATAATAAATTATATGAAGAAGTATGAAATGTTTGCTTCTCTTGATTTCTAGCAGGAACCACCGAATACGACAGATTTGAAAATTTAATGAACTGGAATAAACAATAAATATGTTAGAACGAATCAAAAAGCAAAATGAGGGATTAGCTTTTCATTTTATCAGATAATTTTGTTCATTTTGCCTAGAGTGTCAGCAGCTCCCCGCGAAAACGATCAAGATATCGCTAAAGAAACATCTCGTTCGCAAAGGGAATAAAATAATGAAAAGAAAAGAAAATATGTAAAGAAAAGGAATAAATATGAGAATGTTTCATCTCATTACATGAGGAACGGATTTCTTTATTTGCTAAAATTAAATATTTTCTTCGTTTTTTTTTCTTTCACCCTGAAGCAGATTAAAGGATTCTCGTGCTCTACGGTTGTCTTCAAATATCAGATCTTGTGGCTTTGAACATTCACATCAAAATGAAAGGATCTTTGCTTACTTGATTTCACTCTTCTTTAATCAAGAAGCTCATTAACGTCTTTTGTTTATTTATTTATTCATTTCACCGAGAAAGTAATTTTCTATTTATCCATTAATTAAAAGTCACTTTTCATTTATCAAGGCTGTTCAACAAGTTTTTAAAAAAGGCATAGCTACGCATTCAAATGTCTATTTCTTTATCAATCACATTTTTGCTTTTTTTACACTCTCTTTCTCTCTCAATATATATATATATATATATATATATATATATATATATATATATGTATGTATGACAAAAATATCGGTCTACCGCGGTTTCGATACTTGTGATCAGGTTAGGGCCCTACATTAATTATGTAATCGACTTACTTGAAACTATTACTATTTACCCTTATTTGCTATTAGGTATGTGGGGAGGTTTGAGCGAAGGCTATTTTCATGGAAACATACTAGGACATTATATATATATATATATATATATATATATATATATATATATATATATATATATATTGATAGTTGAATTATATTACCATGACCACAAAACTCGACAAACAACATGTGCGACATCCGGAGCACTGGACAGCTGTTTCGAGCTCCCTTGGTCTCATCAGCAGTGCATACCACAATCTCCGCCACTAGAGATTGAACCAGTGGACCACACAATGAAGAGTGGAGACTCTACACCTGGGCCACCAGCCCATGCCACAAACGGAGAATCCCAATTCATCTAGTCAATGGTAATGGTAATTCAAGCGCAGCCACTTAATATATATTTGTCTTGACTCCCATCGCAGGATTACAGAGGACCAGGTCACCTCCAGAACAACGACTTCCCAATTAGGGGCCCCAATCCATGGAACACAACCTAACGGGCAAGGGGTATATGATAAATTTCATAGAGGAATTAATAATTGATATTGATAATTGAATTATATTACCATGACCACACAACTCGGCAAACACCATGTGTGACACCAGGAGCACTGGACAGCTGTTTCGACCTGCTTTGGTATACCGGTAGTACTGTTATTCTGCTTGATACCGAAAGACCAGTTCAATGGGGTAGAGCTTAATACTCAACCACAGAGGATAAATGTAAACTCAGGTGCTCAGGTATCAGAAGATTAACTTGTAATACATTTTCAAAATTTGAACTACACTAGTTTTAATATCTTTGTTATATTTGATATTTGAGATTCATATGCAAATTCATATACATACATATGAATGTACTCACCCCCCTCCCCGAGCAGTATGTGACACAAGATTAATTTTTAAGCATAGTTTAACGCGTTTGAATTCAGAGTTTTCCTTCTCTGAAACCGGTTACAATGACAAAGTTAAATAGCCCTGCCTGCCCTACTATTTACCAATAGCTAGAGTAAGAATATTTGAATTCATACCTTTACCAAGGGTATTAGCGTTATTAGGTAGACAGTAAATTGTAACGTTTAGAGAATGTAGGTTTCATTTAAATATACTTTGGGTAACTCATTTTAGAATTCTAGAACCTGAAATCAAGTGTTATTTATCTGATGAGTTATTGTCACCCAGGATTTAAATCTAGAAACATTGCCATTCATGCTATGTGAATGCCTTTTCATAGCAAATACGAGGGTTAGCCAACAATAATCAGTAAACCACAGGGATGGAAAATAAAAATTTAAATGAGAAATTATTCTCATCTGGTCGTTGTGCCAGGATCACGGCAATCCAAAGTAAAATGAAAAAAATATAGGCATCATCTCCAGGGAGCTCTACCTTTTTTTTGCACTTTAAGTGAATAGGATGGGTTTCAATCCCTCATGTTTCGGGTGCTACAAAGGATAGTACCGAGGGAGATCAGTATTTTTGTATCTATTTTCATATATTCGTCTGGGTGCCAACTTTGTATCCCATTCTTTTTTTCTGGGAGAAACTGAGGCATACTTATCCCGACTCAATCATTACAAGATGTTTAAGCACGTATAAATAAATAAAAATTAAATTAATGGTGACAAAATGATGCTTGTTATGCCATCATCCAACCAAAATACACTCAGATGGTGGGTATCATTTTATATACTGTTGGGTGAGGCATTTGTTAAAGGTGATATAGATTGTGGTGCATTCTGGAAAAAAGTGCTTTAGTTTTATACAGGTGCTTGATTCCATCTACGGATATATGTATTTTTCTGGTGCGTGGTTATTTACATCGTTATATTATATCAATTTTATAAGAGATATAGTCGGTATCAGCCAATCAGCGAGGGAGTCTATCCCCTTTTCACTTGCACTAGACCAAGGAGATTATTGTAGCGTCTGAGATGGAGCGCCACAAGAGATATAAGCAGCCAAAATTCCGTTGACCATGTGTTCGTTATTCAAATTTAGATCTTCATCGGTATTGAACACAATTTCTATATAATTTAACAAGCAACACACACACACACACACACACACACACATATATATATATATATATATATATATATATATATATATATAGCCTCCTCAGTATGGATAGATACAACTATCCTTGGCTAGTGTCGAGACTCAGACTGACTGTTTGCCAGCCTGATATATTACCCCTCGGCCACTGACAGCTGCTGTAGCGGGACTGGTGTTTTTAAACTATTAAATACATAGGTTTGTTTATATATATCTTAACGATCACAGAGAGATCAAGTTTGCGGGCAAACGATCATTGCTTATATGCTTAGGAGTGAAAGTTAATTTAAATCACCAATTAGAGAGCTCTTACAAAATTTATGGGAGCATATATATATATATATATATATATATATATATATATATATATATATATAAAGTAATAAGTCATCCACAGACACCGTCTTTCGATGATTCACGTCTCATCGGTGTGGCTAGACACAGCAACTAACTCCGACCAGGAGCGAAACCTGACTGATTTTCCGTTTGCCTGATCCGTTAACCTCTAGGCCATCGCCAGCTGCCGTTAAGGAGCGGTGTTCTAACTGTTTTAGATACATACATCTGTGTATATGCTTTACGTCACCAGAGAGATCAAATCTGTAAACAGATGATCATTGCGTTATGGTGGCGGTGAATGTTTATTAAAGTCGCTCCTAAAGAGCTCTACCGGGTTACAGGAGCATATAACAAGTCATCTACAGACACCGTGTTTCGACGTTTCACATCTCATCAGTGTGGCTAGACATATCAACTAACTGCCCGATCCGTTAACCTCTTGGCCATTACTAGCTGCTGTTAAGGAGCGGTGTTTTAACTGGTATATATATATATATATATATATATATATATATATATATATATATATATATATATATATATATATATGTGTGTGTGTGTGTGTGTGTCTGTGTGTCTGTGTGGTGAATCCAATGCAACTAATTCTTAGCTGTTTTTTTTGTTTGTTTGATTTTTGTTGTTGTATTTTTTTTTTTTTTTGTAAGTTCTTGTTTTCCTGTTTTTGAGTAATGTCCACTGTCTGCAGTTTTTAATAGTACTCTAATGGATATATGAGATGGCTAATTTTCCTTTATATAAAAACGTCAATGACTATATACAAACATTAAGCTCATAAACTTATACGCTTACATGTTTACAAACATATACGCATGCACACACAAACACATACATACACACACACACACACAAAACACACACACTCAGACAAACACATGCAGACAGACAAAAAACAAACAAATATAATTTCAACAAAAAAACATCTGCTTAAGTCCAGCTTGAGATATCCTCTTCAAATTTTCAGTGGTTACTAATGAGACCACGGAGCTTATCTTTTACCACATGAGTTTGTTTATTTTTATGATATCAGTTTTAAAAAAGTTTAAGAAAATATTTGATTTATAATGCAATTATAATCATGAGTTTGACCCATATCTCGTATCTTCAGAATAGCTATATTGTATTACACAGATTCTTCGGACTTTTGTCCTAATCGTTATTGTTATATAAATAACGTTTCAGTTTATGTGCCTTCTTCAGATGCTTCAGATTATCTTGAATAAATATCATGGTTCTTCTGAAGTGATTCTTTGCTGTTTTAGCCACTATTCCAGGTGCTCTTTGTGGAATGCTATATAAGCAATTGCAGTTATTTTCTGGCTGTCAGGCACACTCCACGGACCAACCATGATACTTCCAATACTAGCAGCCGTTGTTGGTCCTTAAACTTTGATGACCCTTTCGTCCATTTAAGACTCAACATTTGCTCACACTATCATGACCACCGAGTGTTGCATGAGTTTAATCTGTGAGCAGAATTCGCGAGAAATCAACCTTCATGTTCTCTTTTGCTCATTTCAAAACGCATATTTCTGTGTGCATTTGTCAATCGAGGTTTTGTCCCTGGTCTCACTGATGTCACAAATCTTTTTAGAAGACAATAGCGATTTCTCCAGAAAATCGCTCCACTGGTCACGTCTGGGATATTTATGTTAAGTATCTGGCAGCCATCCCTCGTTCCAGATGTAATGAATAAGTAAGCAAGCCAATAAGAATCCAGTGTTAACGTATTCCTTATAAGTCCTTCGTTCAAGAGAATCCAAATGTCAATGAAATAACTCAGAACGGTGTGTCTATTAATACAGCAGAAACAGCAGCAGCAGTGCCAGTGATTGGACAATAGAAATCCACCCCAGGTCACGTGGTAGTCAATGAGTCTATATCTAGGAGTGACCATTTGCCCCATGCCTTATATCAAATATAATTCAACAATTTAAAGCTTGAAGGTTCATTCTTGACAAAGAACGTCAGGAAACATGTTATTATATCTTTTTCTGAAGACATTTGCGACCAGTAATTGCTCAATTAAAATGACACTTCTGTATCGTGTCAATATTGCAAATGGCCACCGTTTATTTCATGTTGCGCAGAACTATGCAGATATGTATATATATAATTTTATTATACTGTGAATTTTTCATTTATATCTTACGGATAGTTTTTGGAGAAAATGAAACAATTTCACCTTGTTAATAATTTGAAGCACAGTATGGTATCATTAGCGCATTGAGCAATCTGGCGCAGTCTCCATGTATCATAAGCATACAACAGTTGTTAGGAGATCGCGTGAAAGACTTTTAATAGTGACTTTGACGGATCACTATCAAAAATACCTACTGCTGTGTGGTTTCAGTTTCGAATCAAGTTCGTCTTTCGCTGATTTAAAAAAAACAATAACATTTATTGATTCTATGGGATTCATCAATTCTTTTCGCGCTTCTCTTGTATTGCCTATTGCAAAAAAGAAATATAAAGTATTGCACGTGAATTCTGTCAAATCATGTTCTTTGTGTTCTTTTATTTTCTTTCCTCTTTTACACATCACCCGTTAGATGAGACATGAATGCAGAACACTCAAATTCCGATTTAAGTATCTATTTTTTTTTTTAATCGTGGCTCTTAATAATTCACACTCGCATAAACATTGATGGATTTATATTAAATAATAAAAGCGGTTGGTAATATGAATAATCGCAAAATCCTGAAGTTCCAGTTTTACAAATTTCATTCAAAAGTTATTACATATATTCTGTTGTATTATGTTATATTATATATACACGCTATAACGTTGATTTTGAAATTTTATTGGTATTGCGGGAAATATATGCCAAAATATACGACATAATAAAAAAGGCCTATATCATATTCAGCATTGTGAAAATGTAATATATATATATATATATATATATATATATATATATATATATATATATAACTTTCAAAGAAAGAAAAACTTAACAAACCATCATCCTGTAATAATTCATTTCGGCCAGAAACTGAAAATATTTTAAAAACATTAAAAACATTTTTTTAATTCTAAAGAGCCTAAAATCATCAGACAGATTTTAGAAAAAACAAAAAAAACAAAAAAAAAAACAGTAATTTGGTGTCCCTTACATTATATATATATATATATATATATATATATATATATATATATATATTATTATTAATACTAAAGTTGAGATTATCCACTTTCATTTCCCAAAGGATTTTTTTCTATTTATGTTATGGACACAATATTATACTTAGATATTCCTTGGTTTTAGGACTACTCATTGTTTGCAAAAAATCAGTTTAATTGGTTTTAATTAGTCGTAATTAGCAATTAAGTTAACAACAGACCAATCCCAGTCTAACATTATACATGACTCTCTTCTTCCCTATATATGTCAGTTAAGGGGAGTGGAAGAGCTCACAGCATGTAATAGTTTTATTACTAAAAAACAAACAGTCAGACCCTCCTAATACCCCCTAACTCTCGGTAGATTCGCCCCTTCCCTTTCTCCAGACCACAGAGAATAAATTTTGTTTTGTTTTAATAAAACAAAATAAAAGTTTTTTTACGCTCAACTAAAATTGAAATCATGCTTTAAATATATTTTTTAAAATTACTTTAATTATTAATTTATAGAGTCAAATTCGGAATACATGTCTGATTTAACATGATCATTAAACATACTTTAAGAATATTTCATGTTGGGTAAAAAGAATAGTTACACATTTAAATATTATGAAATTCAAACATTGACTACCCACCCCGTCGTTTGTGGAAGTTTTCTTCGGGCTTTTAACTAAAACAAACTAGACTGACTTGAATTTAAATTTTGAGAATTTGGTTACGGTTTTAGGGGATTAAGGTTGTTTTTAATTACGTATTACTTAAATAAATAAACAACAAAAAACACAAATTACTATACATTTGATGTTGAAAAATATTTTTTAAACTAAGTTTAATTGAAAGTATACATTGCAATACTAACACAAACAACTGTCTCAATAATAGAATCAATAATTAATTTCAATGGTTAATTAAATGTTTAGTAATTTGGGTTTTTTGTTGTTTATTTTTTAAAGCAATACGTAATTAAAAACAACCTTAATCCCCTAAAACCGTAACCCAATTGGCAAAATGTTAATTCATAGAATGTACGGCTGACTTCTGATTTAGATTGGAAAATTAAAACGGAAAGTTTTTTGCTGGTACCCAATGACAGTTTAACTACAGTCTATGAATTAACATTTTGCGAATTGGGTTACGGTTTTAGGGGATTAATGTTGTTTTTAATTAAGTATGGCTTTAAAAAAATAAACTCTGTCTTTAGTCTTTTTATTTATGCAGAAAATATTATCAATCAAATATATACCACACCGATATTACAGTCTGAATGATACAAATAATTGTAATGTTTGCGGAGTTCCGTCCAAGCCTCTTGCCTCAAAAACTCCTTGCCGGTGACTGCTGAAAAAAAAAAAAAAAAAAAAAAAAAAAAACAGCTACGATTGAAGTCCGTAGCGGAAGCGGCGTAAAAAAAAAAACAACAAAAAAAAAAACAACTAGGGTTTAAGGTTTAGGATTTGGGATTGGGATTGGGATTGGGGTTTAGGTTTAATTTAATGGAAAATAAATAAATAATTTGGACTCCGTTTTTTCTGAGTCAACCTGTATACAGCTTGACCCAGAAAAAAAAGAACCCACCAATTTTGTAATAAAGCAGTTAATTTTAACTAGGGGGGTTTAGGGTTAGGGTTCGGTTTTCAGTGGAAAATGCTCTAAGTTGGTTCTTTTTTTTTTCAAGTGATACCGCTTCGGATACAGACTTCAATCATAGCTGGTATTGTTTTTCCACCAGTCAGCAGCTAGCAGTTTTTGAGACAGGAAGCAAGGACGGAACTCCGCAAAGATTACCATTATATATATATATATATATATATATATATATATATATATATATATGAATGCATTATATATACATCTACTATATATATATGCATTATATATATGCAGTATATGTATAATATCTTATTATAAT
>CM042137.1:96578517-96588517 GCA_023376005.1 Doryteuthis pealeii | reverse complement strand
CTTAACAGTTGGGCTGAATTTGCACTAACTAAAGTGACACAGAAAAAACAGAACCCACAAATTTTGTAATAAAACTGTTAATTTTAACTAGGGGGGTTAGAGTTAGGGTTTGGGTTAGGGTTTGGGGTTGGTGTTGGGGTTTAAGGTTAGTTTAATGGGAAAATAAATAAATAATTTGGTTCGGTTTTTTCTGGTGCGCCCTAACTTTGACACCTTTGCGCCAGTTTCCTTTCGAGCGGTTCCGATATGAGTGACAGAAGTCATGCTTTATTGCTTTCTATTTTAGAAATATGGGAACCAAGATGAAATAGGTTTTAATAAGAGAATATTGATTGAGTAGAAGGTTCAATGTTAAGAGAGACCTCAACGTCATGACTCGAACCCTCATGATTGATTATGTAAACTTAGTAACTTTTATAATTATATTGATATTTTTATGAAATCGATGTTTAGTTTGGTTTCTTTGTTTAATGGCATATTAATCTTCGAGGGTTAGTTCATGCCATTGCCATCCTTGTAGAAGAATAGTAGTGGTACTATCTAGCCAATAACTGAATGATAGGGTGGTTAAATATTTACCAAGTGTATTATTCCGAAAGTGGACGTAATAGCGCGACGGGAGTTGAAACTAGATTACAACGATGCCGCAGTACAGCAGTTAGCCATTACTCCACGGAGACTACTCACTATAAAATTGTACGTCTAGACATACTGATGTCATCATTCTAGTATACAAATTATTTGGCGCTAACACCCTTGGGAAAGATATGAAACTAATTCTCTCTCCAGCTATGGGTAAATAGCAGTGCAGACTGGTCACTTTAACCATGGCTAGGTAACCAGGCTAGGAGAAGGAACACTGATTTCAACCCTGTTAAAACTCTGCTTAAGAAATTTACTTTGTGTCGCATCCTGCTCGTGCGCAGAGGTTGGTAGAACACAAAATAATCCACCTAGAGCATGTGCAGATCTTTTAGGAAGACATACATAATTGTCCTTCCTTATGGGCATTCAAACTAACTCTCTCTCTCTCTCTCTCTCTCTCATTCTTTCTCTTTGTCGTTCACTTTTTTTGAAAGGACAACAGTCTGTTCACGGTTCTCGCTTGTTTAGCAAAAATGATATATTTCTCAATTCTTTCGTAGAACAGAAGAGCGAAACTTAGTCTCCAATATGTGTGTAGCATTTATTATAACTGACCTTGGAAACAATGGAGGAGTAAATCGTTTCTAACTATTCATTAATTCCACTTTGTTTGTTCATGAAACGTATCGTAGATATAACTTGTTTGGCACATATATATTGGGTTATCTTATTGTTACTTTATAAATATAAAACATTAATATATGCATTGTTCAAGTAAGTCAGTAATTCATGTTTCTTACTGAATGATCAGATTTAGTTTATCTATGGATGTACTGGTGCATTATAAGTACATAAGAATGATTTCAAATTAACACTTGAATCCTAATTAATATTAATACTTATATACTATTCTTATAATCTGAACCTGGAATTCAATATAGATGGAGTAATAGCCCTGAAAATCTCCGACATTCCCACCGCCTTATTTTCTAAGCTAATTTAACTTTGTCACTAAGCGACACAAATGTAAAACCAGTGAGAATCGAACTCTCTACCCAGATGTAATGAGCCACAAGATATTTTTATCAAACAATTCTCTACAACTGAAGACTTGTCAGTGAATGAATATTCACATTGCCAATCTTAGGTTTATTGCATTAGATTTTCGCGCGAGTTTTATTAGTAATCTCAACGCCGGGTAACTTAAGTGCCAAACAGTTAGTTTCTTTTATCGTCACGTGACTCTCCTTTCCCTTGAGGTTTTGTGTTGTGCACAGCATGACATTCGAAAGTGTTTCCTTTATAGCAAAAATTTATAAAAAAAAGTTATTTGAATGAAACAAACATTCTTCCCGCGGAAATTAAATGCGTATTTTTAATAGTTAAGTTGACAATGAATAGAAAGGCTTCATTTTCTTCTGGCCATTCATGCAATCTTTCTTTATGTTAATAATTCTTAATTATGCAACCGCTTTCTTTTTTATTCATTATTTAAAATGTTTTAAGTTGTTTTGCATAGCCAGTGAGTGACATCTATTTTCTCATAGATCTGAAAAATACAAATAATGATTGAGCTTTGTGCCTTTTGCAAAAAGATGATTGAATACGGGGAAAAGAATCAATTTCAAACGGTAATTGCAAGACAACTCCATAGGAAATGTAAATGTGGTTGGATTTTCGATGAACATTTTAAATATGAATTATTAACTAGGGAACAATGTGTTAAAAGCTACAATTGAACAAGAAAAAAGTAAATTGAGTGAGAATGAAAAACAAGTAGATGAATGTTTTTGTTTAAATCAAACAGAAATAAGCAAATTATAAAGAAATAACTTTATAACACGCAAAGAATGAGATTTAAAATCAAGATAAAATTTTAATATCCCCGGGTGCATCTGGATATTGTCTGTTAATTCCGTACAGAATTAAAAAAACCGTTGATCATTGTTTGTCATTCGGGCGACGGAAAGGTGCTGACAAACAAATTCAAGTTTTAGATACCCACATTTGTTAGGGTGGCTACATTCAATGTAGTTGTTGGGAGTCAAGATTAATACCCGTTGTTAGTGATTTTGATCCCCATACTTCTGGCATTTTGTCCCAACTTCGCTAAGCATATTAAGTAACTTACTACTTTTGTAATTACCTAATCCTTCTTACGAGCAAGATGCGACACGAAACTAATTTTTAGTTCAGGATATGAAGTCGGGTTGCCACATCAATTTTCTTGCATGACAGCTTCTCAATTTATTATTCGTCTTATTAAAAGAAACTGGCTCCTTTGTTTATGGATAAAGTTCTTCAACCATTCATCTTAGTCAGTGGAGGGATTATTTAAGAAAGATATTACACAATAATACCAGAAGACCTTCGAGTGGTCTAAATTCTTAGATCCACTTATTCAACTGCTTTGTTTGGAGTATAGATCCGTTTGATTTATGGAATCTGACTAAATCCTAGGCTCTGGCTCTCTTAACAGTTTATAAATCTAATTCAACCTGAGTGAAGTTCTCTTATAAAACCCTAATTCATCTTAGTTTCCAGATTCCCTTATCGTAAGGAATGTCCCATCAACTATCACCAATCTCTCAACGTTTATGCTGTTACCTGCAGGTGTTTGCCATCTGGATCACAAATCAATTGAATGATTCTGCAGCAATGCTTCACTATTTTACATAGAATAAAACTCTTAATGAAGAAGTAGAGGAAGAGAAAAAAGAAAGTATGAAAGCTGAATGCGAAAAAGAATATAAAGTAAAAATGGTCGATGAAAAAAAAAAAAAAAAAGAAGCAAGAAATAAAACTATAGAAAAAGAAATAGCTAAATACCGTATTTCCAAGCATATACATATTACCCTCCCTCCTGTGCATGAATAGAATGGACACAATATCAATTTCTTATGCGGAGTTTAACAGGTTTGAATTCAGAGTATATATTTTCCTTGCCTAACCAAGGTGAAAGAGCCTTATCTGATCTACTATTCACCTGTATCTGGAGAGAGAATAGTAGGATTCATAACTTTCCCAAGCGTATTAGCTCTATGTGAAATGTAAAAAGTTTTGTCCAGGATATGAACTCGTCTCGACCTGTCCATTTCCTACGACGGTAAATATTACACAACACACCTTTCTGGGAGTATAAGGCGCATGTTATACAAAATCATTTGGGGCTATCCCTCACTATAACTGCTCCAAGATCTATTCCTATCAGTTTCAAATATTAGACGATAACCCTTTAATATCAACGAACTATGATATTTAGCATATAATTATTTTAATACTAAATGCTCATCTACTAAACAAAGTAAACTAAGTAAACTAATAAATATATACGCGTAAAATCAATTATTGAACTGAGCTTAAGACGGTGTCCCTATAAGCTCATATTCTGATGGCTGAGGGCCCTCCAACGAGTGAATGCAGATGACACTGCTCACCAATGCGAGAAAAAGACCACATTTTTTAAAAAATACATGATATTAGAATCTGCCTATTGCGTAGAGACGTGACAAAGAATTAATAGCAAAAAAGGAAAAAAAAATTATATTAATGAATAATAACACAAAAGGAAATAAATATATTTGATAGAATACAAACAATGGTTTAAAAAACGAAGGCTTTTTCCGGGATGTGACATGATGTTGTGAAAGACAAAAAATACACTAAATGATAAAGAATGTTTTGAAAAGTCACTAAAGAAAGTTTGCAAAAAACTAAGAGAAATAATCTAAGGGAAGAAAACATGAAGGTAAAATAAAAATATTCAAACCTTCTCTGTGTCAGTATGCAACTTTACTCCTAGTGGTTGTAGTCCAACATATCATACTATTTTGGAATGAAGATGACTCTGAGCAAATTAAAATATTCTGGGTTAAATACGGAAACGCAATCCTAGAATTTTGGATTTCCTAGTTATATTTACGGCGATTGTTTTCAGCGATTTTTAAGATCGTCCCGAAATATTGAGAAATAAAATGACAGGTTAACAAAAAAACATCACAGTTACCTTCTTTTTTCTTTACACTCGCATTGTGACAGCCTTCAAAACCAACCAACAAACCAATATATACACAATGCTTCAAGCAAATTACAAAACCCTTTGATTTTTAAGATATTTATTGCGACGAATGTTTTTTTTATTTGATAACAATTTTCATAACTCCAATTTCATAGTCCAATTGCCACCCGATATGGCGTCTTTTAAGCTAGTATATCATAAAGGTCATTCGTCTATTTGTATATGTGTATGTCTATATGTGTGTACTTAGGAGAGTATTTTACCCAAAACTACAATGATTAGACCCCGATTCTATATACGAGTGTAAGTCAAAAATGAAATGCAATTTTGTTTAGGATATGTATAATTACCAACACAAGAACATGTTTCATACATCAAAATAAAACTTGTCCTCCGTGGATCATATCCCTACTCGTTCAAATAGTCACCGTCTCTCTCAATATTAATGTTCTACCTTCGAATAAGAGCATGTATCCCGGCACCGTAAAATTCTGTTAACTGTTCTTTGAGCAACCTCTTCACTACAGATTTCAATTTTTCGTCACTGGAATAGTGTTTGCCTCTCAAACCCTCTTTCATGGTGCCGAAGAGATGATAGTCTGAAGGCGCTAAATCTGGTGAGTATGGAGGATGCAGTAAAGTTGTCCACCCGAATGAGGCGATTGTCTCTCTTGTCCTGATGCTTGTGTGTGGTTGAGCATTTTCATGCAGAAGGAGGACATTGTCCATTGGCATGTTGGGTCTTACTCGTCGGATTCTTGCTCTGAGCCTCGTTAGAGTCTCAATATAGTCCTCAGAAAAAGAAATAAAAACTTCACATGAAATAAAGAAAATGGCATTACGTTTTTATTCATCCTTGTATTTAGATTCTTCCATCGAATGTTTTCATCTTTAGATATTTCGAGTACGGTTTATAGAAATGGTTATATGTGTGAAAAATGATAGAGCAAAAAGGTTTACTGCAAACAAAAATGCATTAGAAAAGTTTTAGACGAAATAAATGCTGCAATTTTGATAATAATATACGCAACATCAAGTATATGTGGACTTTTTATAAAATATTCTGTACTTAAGGATAAAATTATTCATCTTTAAATTTCAGAGCTCTTTATTTATTTTTATTTTATCTATTCATTTATTGCATACACTCCTTTTTCTTGATACAAGCCCTGCATCACTGAATTCATAACATTAAATATAATTCCCTGGGGAAAGAAATAACAGTTTTACCTCATAATAAATAAATAAATAATGATTTGTAATATATTGGTCTTCTTTTTCTTGAACTGTGTAATAACTTGGGGCTATATTCTGTACAAATAAAAAAGTAACGTTTGATTTTTATAGATTTTTCAATATTTCCATTAATTCGATATTTCTTAAAAGAAATTACATGTGAATAGGTAGAAAAAAGAGATGTGACGAGAACAGCTTGAAATTTGTACAAAACTTAATTTTTATCTTCATAATTTTTATCTTCATAATTTTTATCTTCATAATTTTATCTTCATAATTTATGTTCAATTAATTAAGAAAGATTAGACAAAGTTTTGTTTCTATTTCTCAAAATCAAAAAAGCCGCGTTGTTAGGATTTTCATCTGTAAATTTATATCTTTGTACTGAGACAAACATCCTGAATTACTCTGATGAAATATGACTTAACACCAGGCCTTTTCAAAACTACCTGCACATATAATGTTTTTGACAAGATTCCCAAGTGCCTGGACGTACTTGCAATGTTAATGTAATTAATAACTGAATACTAATTAATAATAACAGCCAGTTATTAATCAAATAAATGTTAATAAAATTATATATGCCAAAATAAACTAATTATTATATTCTAATGAAATTATAAGGAATAATTTCTTAATAATTTTTTTTATTTTTAAAGAAGATTTTGTGAAAATATATCTGTTTGACAACCCACACTTTAACAAATTATATGAAAAAAGATTTAACTGAAATTAACTATATCCCTTATAGAATTACGTCACCGAGAGATTTAAAACATTGATTATATATATATATATATATATATATATATATATATATATATATATATATATATATATATATATATACGATCATATTTTTATAAATCCCTTTGTAATTGTTGTTGATAAGTTTACATTCCAGCTTATCCAGACGGGGAATACACTTCTGAAAAGAGGTCCCATTAATCAATTAATACCTTTTCAAAGCATTAAAACAGAATACGTGATTACCAGAATATTCCCTGGTGTTCATAATCAGCACTCGATTACCAAAAGATGTTATGACTAAGAACAAAAAAAAAAAAAAAAAAAAAAAAAAAAAAGTTCACAAAAAATAAATAAATAAATAAAGATGAATAAATAAATAAATTTAAAAAATAAAGATATGCTTCCTGTTATGTTTCCAGAAAAGGCAAGATCCTTTTCATAAATTGGCTTTATCAATTCTTAGGATTATATTCTTAATAGTCCAACTGATTTTTTACATAACTTAGTACTAAAACAAACTGCATCACATAATCTGTTATTTAAGCTTAGGACACCGATCATGCTACTTCATAACATCGAGCCTCAAAGAAATTACGATGGTACAAGATTTACTGTGAAGAGAATAATGTCCCATGTATTGGAAATAAGAATAATGCCAAGGAATTTTGCTTGTGTCAACTGCATTGTCCCCCGAATACCTAGGAGACCAACTGAATTGATATATGAATGTAAATGCCCCACTTTCCTCTCAGGTACAGTTTTACCATGAACAAATCTCAAAGGCAATTGCTCGAAGATCTTGGACTAAACCTGGCAAAATCTGTTTTTTTTTATATGGTCAGCTATATTTTAGTCTTAGTCTTAGAAAAGTTGGTAAACCCTAGACCGGTTAATCCTGGGTTGGGAGTGTAAAATTATGAATATTATTGGAAATTCCGCAGTTAATTATGTCCCTCTGTCGCTAGTTGGTGAATCGCCATCATCGTATGTTGGCGCCAATACCAATAAACTTTACTTATCAGGGAGCCGTTACCAACGAGAGACGTAAAAATAAACGCTCACATCACTTAGCCCAAAAACTGGGCTCACTTATCGCATAGCAGTATTGGAGGAGAGACACAAAAACACCAAGCTCTCATTACAAAGCCCAACCAGGGCCCACTTATCACAGACTGAATGCACGTCGTCACGCGCAATGTCGGGTACGGTGCATCTGCTGGTATGTATTTAGATAACACCACCGCACGAGTAGGATGCAACAAATGGTCAATGTTTTAAGCAGAGTTTAACATGTTTGACTTCAAAGATTTTCCTTTCCTAGACCAGGTGTCACACTATGGTTACCTCTTTGTTAATTCCTTTTATGATTATGGGAAATGCAGCATGTTTTATACTCACCGGACCAAGTTCAATAGATATGGAATACATTGGAATAAATACGAAAGCGCAGATACAGACCATATCAAAACATGATTTTCAAAGGTTTCCATAACAACAGAAAATTCACTCGATGAGTTTTGTTATTATAATTTTGATTTTTCGGACTGTTGTCCTCATCTTTATTGTGGTATGTAAAATCATAATGTTTCGGCCGTTTATCCTTCGGTGTTCCCCTGCGTTCGAAACGTTGTAATTTATCATACCACAGTAAATATGGGATAATAGCACGAAAAATCAAAATATAGACCTCAAGCCTCGTCAAAACATTCAGACAAGTAAGTTCTGTTAAATTAATGGGAAAATATTTCGAAGAGAAAATTCCTTTTATTGTTTTGTTTATTATCTTGAAAAATACTGCTTCTTTCTTTTTTCTAGAATGAGCCACGAACAAACACTTTCTGGATAAGGAATCCCTGCTTACAGAGGAAAGACAAAGTAACACATTTGACAGAAATGAAGAAATATACAAAGAAAAAAAATGAAGGAACGAAAAAGAAAGAAAGAATAAAAGAAATATAGAAAGAAAGAAAGAAAAGTTAGATAATACCGACGTCCGGTCGAAGAAAAAATAGAAAAGTGACACATTTAACGTAAAGAAAATCGATACAAAAGAAAAGAAGGAAAAAACGAACGAAGGAAAAAGGAAGAAAGACATTAACAGATGTTAGATGATTCTAAAGTCCGGTTGAAGAAAAAGAAAAAAATAAGAAAAAGAGACAGAGTTGATAGAAAGGAAAGAAAAAAAAAACAAAAAAGAGAGAAAGAAATAATGAACGAAAGAACAAAGGAAAGAAAGAAGGAAAAAAATATTAGATGATGATGCTATCCAGTTGAAGAAAAAAAGATAAAGTGAAAGATTTGGTAGAAAGAAACAAAGGGTAAAGGAAGAATAAAAAATGGACGAAAAAGAAAATCAAACGAAAGAAAGAAAAATATTAGATGGTTGAAGAAAGAAAAACAAAGTGACAATTTGGACAGTAAAGGTAGAAAGATTTTAAAAAAGAAAGAAAAAGAAAAAGAAAGAAAGAAAAGAAAAAAAAAGAAATATTAGATGATGCTGATGTGTGGGCGAAGAAAGAAAAGAAAAGTGACATGAAATAAAAGTGACTGATTTGACAAAAAGAATTAAAATACAAAAAGAAAGAAATAAGTAAATTATAAATTGAATAGAAATAAAACAAATAAGCAATTAATGGCGTGAGAAAAGGTAAGTAGAATGTGAAAATTACGAAAAACAAATACTAAAACGATAAAAAGTAATGAGGAAATACGTAATAGAATAAAAGAGAAATATTGTAAAAGCGAATAAGACTTAAGGACCGAAACACGTTAGAACTAGAAAATCAGCTTTAAAAACCAATCATTAAGTAAAACTAAAAACTTGAAATGCAATTAAAGAAAATAGAAAAGAAACGAAACGAAGAACACACACAAAAAAA
Source organism: Doryteuthis pealeii (assembly GCA_023376005.1). Lineage (NCBI taxonomy): Eukaryota > Metazoa > Mollusca > Cephalopoda > Myopsida > Loliginidae > Doryteuthis > Doryteuthis pealeii. The sequence goes on along the minus strand of CM042137.1, from coordinate 96,579,049 downwards.
ATAATCAAAGACCTGGCAGAAAAGGAAAATAACAGCAGTAATTCAGAAAGGAAGAAACACAAAATCTAAACAATGTAAAGAAAGCTAGTTGCAAAGGAAAAAAGATGCCCGAAGGATTCTGGGTCTCCTCGCTCTACCGCGCTACACACGAGATTTTCAAAGAGATAATGATATCCGGCCGAAAATCCAAATTATACGCTGATTACCTCTGTGGAAAACGCTTTTCACGTGACTGATTGGTCAGCCGAAAGCTCAAACGGTGAAAACCGATTAACCAATCAGTTTTGCTAAAGAAAAGAACAAGCAGGTGAACCTATCGGTGGGTGGAAAATTGGACATAATCGTTAGCGTTTGTGACATTAATTACGAGAGCGCTAACAAGTAACGCACGCATAAAAGGGGATACGAGCTACAATCAGAAAGTTGCAAGGCTGAGCTCCTGTACAAAGAATGGCTATATTGCTGTGTTAGTATAGCATTTAATTCTAAGACTAACCGCGACAAATAAATGAATTAAATCTTAGTTTATTTC
>CM042137.1:96523517-96573517 GCA_023376005.1 Doryteuthis pealeii | reverse complement strand
CAACACTCTACTTTGGTTCTTACTTGGGCTTGGTGGTCAGTCAGAGAGGCCCTCTCCGCTCAGTCCGCTGGTCACGTCAAGCCTTTGCACCTATATGATCTTCCCAACCCAAATGATATTATGGCAACCTCCAACATGTTTATCATATATATATATATATATATATATATATATTATATATATATATATATATATATATGTGTGTGTGTGTGTGTGTGTGTGTGTGTGTGTCTGTGTCTGTGTCTTTGTGTCTGTGTGTCTGTGCTAGAAGGCGGTCTGACGTATACTGGGCATGACGCCAAACTGCATCTAGTGGTTATCTTCCAATTCTGAAGTTTTTCGGGATTGTAGAATACATCTGCGTTGCTATTACTCCCAGGTCGATTCTGACCCGAAGCGGTAGCATGGTATACGGTCCAGTATGGGTAAATTCATAAAAAATGAGTTTAAAATGTATTTAAAAATGAGTCTAAAGATGAATACCCGATAAGAGGGAATATTATAAAAACGTTTTCAGCATAAATAATCCAAGGGTTGACATGCATTAAAAAACAACCAACCAACCAACCAACCAACTAACCAACTAACCACTTATATACAGGAACATCCCCTTACTGACAAATGCTGCTTCCTTGAATTATTTGTGAAGCGGAACAAGTTTTGATTCTTTGAGTTGGGATCAAAGTCTTGAATTTATCTATCATACTGGGTCATAATTCTCCTGAGAAATTTCGTTAGATTAGCCTAAAAACGAGCATAAACTGTTCTAGATATTTTTAGTCATTTCAGCTTTTCATTTGATGTGAATATTTAGGGAGCACATCTTGTAGACAGGTTTAAAAACAGTGTAAGAAAGAAGGTCATGCTAACGCAAATAATTAAGGACAGTTTAATATAGAATTAGAAACTGACTACATATTGTAACATCATTTACATGAAATAAGAAAGGAAAGCGTGCACTAAAAGAAAAAGAAAAAAACAACAAAGAAAGAAATGTGAAAGAAAGAGCGAAACAAAGAAAGCGAAGAAAATAATTCCACAGGGTCTTTTTTCAACTTTTAGGCAAGGTCCAGGTATTTTTAAAGTTCTTCGCTTTTTTTTTACATTCACTATGCTAACTGTTTGAAAGGCAAAATGTACTTATTACAAATACTTTCTTTTTTATTAAGTAAGACTAGATCTGATCTTCGCAGTTCTATGTTATGGAAAACTTGATGTTCTGTTAATGAAGTCCCCTCTTATCTAGTTTGGAAAGCGTCCTGTGTATCAGAACCGGACGACTGCCTATTTTCTTGTTAATTTTAGTTCCTGCTGTTGACTTTTCCCTTTGAATAATTGATTTCTCTTGGATCGTAGGTGTTTCTTCGCACGTCTCGTGTCCGTTGGTCACATTATAATTCAGCCCTAAAAAATTATTTTTGTTCCTGTTTTTGTAACGAATAAGACATGTTTTTCAGTCCTCACTTGTGGAGCTAAAATGACACGTCTCATTTCAATTTGACTCCATCTTCGGCATGGCATTTTATTATAACACGTCATGAAAAACCATTAAAGACAAGTAAGTCTTTTCACTCCATTTCATAATAAATGTTCTTACAATTTGTGTACGGTTTACCTGTTGAGGATACATATATTATGTTATTTCGTTATTGCACATATATCTGTTAAAATTCATATGCTCCTTTTATGGGTTATTTGTTTGTCTTTCCTTACCGAATTTCTGTGTTAGTGTATCCATGGATGCACTCATGCATTTTAAGGACACTGTGTTAAATATAAACTAATACACACTATTCTTATATAAATATTTGTTTGATAGCATCTGATTTTTATATGCCGTGCAATTGTAGGTATTTTTCTATAAAGCGTTTGAATTATCAATTCCTCTTAGTGGTTTTGTTCACACGAACTCTAAGGATATGCTCACTAAAATTTAAGCGACACCTAAACTATATTACCTGGAAACATTTAAAGTGATCTGGCAGTGCTGTTTCTAGATGATTTAATTCTTCCTCTAATCTCCAGTTTCTTCAGCTTCTTTTCCAGGTGCTTGGGAATTGATCCAATGGATCCAACAATGTTTTTTTCTAATCAACGTCAACTTCATGGTCCAGAATTGTATATGCTCTGCAGCAAGTTCAGTTATTTGTTCAACTTTTCACTTTCATTTATTGTCACTCTGTTGTCTGCTGGAACAGCAAAACTCAATTGATTATAAGTTATTTATTCTTGTTAATCTCTAACAATAAATGCGAGTGTCAGTGTATCATTGTACCACCTTTTTCAACGTTACTCCCAGAGGCCGCAGCTCATATATCATATAATTTTAGAGTCAGGCCCACGTCGTGAAAAAATTAAAAACATGCCGCGCGAATCTGAACCTGCAATCCTGATGCTTTGAATTCACAAATTTTAATTACTGCAATTTTTTTTCAGTAGGTTTTTACGTAAGTTTAGCGATTATTCTTTTTTACAATTTTAATAACTTGCAAATAAATTTGGGAATAATCGAAATTAATTACGGAATACAGTTAAAGTCACCCATGAAATGAAAACAATTGTTTGTAAGGAAAGTAAGGTTCCAAGTACAACAATTTGTCTTTAGATTAAGTGCAGCAGAAGAATTATCGTGAATTTTAACAAGCTTAAATATTAATGCAATAGTTAAATGCAGCAATCAATTTAGAGTTCTTTTGTAGTTTATTGTTGCCTATTACATACGCCAGCATTATGCTTCGCAAAAAGAAATCTCTGCAAATAAAAAAAACGAAAAAGCAGCCAGGATAATAAAGTCCCATGCAAATTAAAACCCAGATCAAACGGCATTTAGGAGTGCTTCCGATGATGTGAATATGCAATAAATTAGTGACTCTCGAGAATATGCAATGAATTGGGAATACTCGAACGATAAAGTGGCTTTTAAGTTAGTAATAAGCGTTCTCTTCTGGCAGTGATTTGAAAATAGGATTGTATTGAAAAATCATTTAGAATTGTATGCGTCTCATATTCTCGGGCAGATTTATATGTGTAAATATGCCATCATTTGCTATATTCAAACATTAGGTTTTGCACAATTATCAGTGGAACACCATACTCAGCCAATCATTCCTACTCCTGTATTCCTCTTGCAATAGTTTTCTCCATTCGGTTATTATGTTATTAACTGTTTCATCTCCACCACCATATAGACTATACTTGTTATTCACCGGTTTATTATCAATTCAACATAACATAATTAGTCATTAGGATTATTTTGCAGCTAGTCATAGATATTCAGAATTTCTCATAAGTTTCCTCCCTGCGTAGCAATGTTCGGGTAATCTCCTGCCTTTTGAGTTTTCAGATAAGCCTGATAGCCTTTCACTGGAGTCTGAGTGACAGCAAGTCTCCTCAGGGACTCTTCTGAGTAAGATTGCAGCTCTGAATGGTTTCAAGTCTAAACTGAGTGCACCAACTTCAATTGGTTCAGTTCTCTTCTAGAGCTTCATGTGAGCACTGTCCACCAGTTGACAAGTTTATCAATACTAGATTGATCCGTTTTTATTTCAAAGTATTTATCAAGAACAGATTCTGCCCTGTATGGTAAGCATAATTCCCAGTGGCCAGTCATGTAATTCTCTTTGTGCTAGTTTGTATTATTATTATTATTATTATTATTATTATTATTATTATTATTATTATTATTATTTCCTACCGTTTTGTAAAAATATAAAATAAGAAAACACCTCATGTTTATTTAATATTGTCTCTAAGTATTTCATATTTTATACAGCAATAAATAAACAATAACCGAATCAATGATATCCAGATTCAAAGTAAAAGCAATAAAAAATGTATATATTTTAATACATTTTAATACATTCACTTTTCATCGACTGTCTCAGAGGTGGGAGAAAATAAAATGGGTAAAGAATGAGAAATGGAAGGAGAAAGAAAGGATTCGATGGTCACTATGTATGAAAACCGAAACATAGGCACACCCGTATTTAATGCTGAATGAAATAAATGCATGTCTCATAAAGGAGTTGGGCTTTATTGAGCTGAGTCTCCCTCTCCTCTCTTAGTGATATCTTGAATAGACCCCAAACATATGTGGTTAGAGAGGTATGTAGTTACTACCAAGCGTTTTCATATATTTCCGTGAACTTCTCAAAGGTTTGAATGTTGTAATAGTTTTGACTACTATTCTAATTTATTTTAATTTTCTAATGGTTCAAGGTTATACTACTTATGACTACTATTTCAATTCATTTAATTTTCTAAAGACTCAGGCGTTTTTTTACATTTAACTATTCTAATTTAATGAAGCTACTTAACTCTTTACCTCAGTTAGGGATGTGAATTAGAATGTCTAGTTAACTATATCGACTCAGTTGGAGTATGTGATACATTTAGTGAGTGGGTCCGTACACATAGTCTAAACAAACAATAGACCGTCATCGTGTGAGAGGCAGTCCCCTATTGGTACATGTAAATTTATACACGAGATTGGTCTCATTAAGACGAGTTATTTTTTTTTATGAGTTATTGCTTATGACAAGGTTGGTGGTTTTAAACTTTGGTAATAGATAATTAGTTTACTTTGTTTTTGAGGTCAAGGGAAGAAACATTATTATGTATTTATTGTTTTAACGCAGTTTCGTCCTGTTTATAGTTTCGGTGCGATAATATATGTTGTTGGTGGAGCTATTGATTGTCGTATTTTTTTCGTTGTGGTTAATATTATGAATGGTTTGTTGGATTTGTTCGCCAAAATTAATTGGGAAATTCGTTATTGATGAGAGTTTGTTTAATATTTTTGAGTTCAGAAAAATTTTTTTTAGAAGAAGAAATGAGTTTTGCTCGATTTATTAGGTTTTTTTTTATGATGGCCTTTTTTATTGTACCGGACATTTGCTTTTGTAATTGAGAGTACAAGAATTGTTAGATGTCAGTTTTTTATATGGATAAGTGGTGAATATGTTGTTATTAGTGTCTATCATAAAGTCGAGGAATGGAAGTTTATTGTTATTGTTAAGTTCATATATAAAGTTTAGTGCGGGTCTTTGTTGAAATGTTCTTTGGAGTTCATGGAGTACGAGGCGTAGAATTACATCCACGTAACGAAGGTGGACCATATAAAAATTTCTGAATGTGGGACCAAGTGTCTATCATAACGTCGTGGAATCGATATACCGTCATGCTGGATATAGATCCCTTGGTGGTCATTAAATGGAACTTCAGTTGTACAGCAGAGGAGGAGCTTTTTAAGAATGTTATGGTTTGATTTTGAGTGGAGGAAATTTTGGATTATTGTAAATATTTTTTATGATGAAGTCGATGGTTTCTTTTACCGGAACATTTGTAAACAGATTTTCGAATTAAGTGAAACTATCATGTGGTTATTTGGTTTTGAGGTTTGTAGAATTTGAATTAGTTCGTTTGTGGATTTCAGACTGCATTTGGTGGGATATATGGTGTAATTAGTTGCTTGATTTGTTTTGTTAAATCATATACAGGGTAGTAACGTGAGAAATGATATTCCGAAGGGGTGTTGTTGTTTATCTATTTTTTACTGTTCCGTATATATAGCCAGGTTTGGAATCACCAATAATCTTTATGAGTTTTAGACAGTCCACTTGGGCGTTATTGGCCGTGATTAGTTTTCTTTTGGTTTAGTTGGTTTATGGGGTTTCTGTTGATTTTTTTTAAACGTTAAATGATTATCTAGTATTTTTTGTAATTTGGAGTTGTAGTCTGCTTTGTTAAGCACAACAGAAATATTGTTTTTTTCAGCTTTTATATATATAAATATAGGGATCATTGCGTAGTTGATTCGCGGCAGTTTTTAACTGGTTGTTGAGTAAGATAGAGGAATTGCGGCTCTTACTAAATCTGTACGAAGAAAACTCATCAGACAAGAATTGCCCGTTGAGTTCAATAACACACACACACACACACACACACACATATATATATATATATATATATATATATATATATATATACGAGGTTAAGTTGAAAATTTCATGGATGCCGACTTTCCATCGGTGCTGTAGTGCTTCATTATCATTGGTTAAAATATCATAAAAACAGATATGACACTTATATATGAACCTTACAATCACACACACACACACACACACACGTATGTATTATGTATATATATTATATATATATATATATATATATATATATATATATATATATATATATATATATATATATATATCGTTTTGCCTGAATGTCATTACTTACGTATTTATTTATATACACATATATAAAAAAATATTATAATATTATAATTTAGAATATTAGCAATGTATAGATGACTATGGTGGTACTATAGAAAGTAAAAACAAAACTAAGAATACAAACCATTCACATAACCGCCTTATTCTTTCTGCAGCAAAGTACATTTTATTTCATTTCTGTTCTAGCACGGAGGGATTTGGAGACAATGCGCATGCGTGTATGTACTTTCCCGAAATGGTCCGAGCAGAATATTAAATTTCATTTCTGCGCAGAAACCGGACCGAGTTTTGGATCGACGGAGCAGCCATAAAGTCGACTCCGTTGAAGTCGATCTACGATATTGAAGAAATAAAACAGCAAAAATAAAAACAAGAAGCAATACGTTCACGTTGTTGGCCGGGAAGGCAGACCGAATTACTGTTTGCCAGATATTTGACAGGTACTGATAAAATAACCATTAAGCGAAACAATGCTTATCTATAATCAATAATAAGCCAAGAAAAGACTTGGAATATGAAGCGACTAAGGTTACTGAGTTAGGGACTGATGATAAAAAAATCACGAGGAAATAATTCTTTTCTTTACAACAGACTATCCATATGCCCCACCCTATATATATATATATATATATATATATATATATATATATATATATATATATATATATATATATATATATATATATATATCCTGTCTGAAGTTATTACGTAAATCAAATAAACCTTGATAACTTGAAAAGTTCTGGCCAGTACTTGTCAAATGTAAACTCCTATATTTCCACTCTTGGTAAAATATGTAACTAAATTTTCTACCGTTTTTAATCGTTATTTATTGAGATATTTGAAACTAGATAATCTATGAGACTAACTTATTAACCTTTTTTTTTACTGAAGAACGAAGATTCACCAAATAAATATATGTGTGTATGAATGATTTTGAGTAATAGAAATAAAACGCTGTCCTTTTACTCCTCATCATACACCGATTGCATTCTCTGTTTGGTATTAACCCCACAAAGAAAAAGGGGTACCCTAGGCATGACCCTAACTTCTTTCTGGTGTTGAAGCTCCTGTACTAGAACAATGTAACTTTGCAATACTCGATTAGTGCAATTACTTTGAGATCTACTTTTACTCAGAATCGTAGCACAAGTGAATGTTCCATGGGCAAATAGATATGTTTTAATATCATTTGATTTGATAGTATAAAAAAAAAACGTCTTATTAAAACATATTTCAATCATTAGGATCTGCGTGAAATGCATTTTTACAAGAAAAAATCTTGCAAGTACTCAAATTGATATTCAACAATTAATCAACGATGAATCTATAAGTATATTCCTTTGTCTATCTATTCAGCTATCACTTCTTTCCTTTTCTTCATCTCCTCCACCTTCGACACGGCTTAGAATACATTGACTATATATGGTGCAAAATAGTAAAACATCCCAAAGAAAGACATTCTGGGTATGATACTAAAATTCATCTAATGGTAGAACGCAAATCCTATATAGCTGGGGAGTCTGGAGTACCTCTTCATTGTCATTTTTCCTAGGTTCATCCTCAGAGGAAGTGATAGCACCCATTAGGGTTCCGTCTTTAGATCAAATAAGTATGTTTAAAAAACATTTATGTTCGATAAGTCCAGGTCAAAAAAAACCTATTGAGAAACAACTACACAAACATGTAAATCTTAAAATAGAATGGACGTGATTCCTAAATTGTGGGCATAAAATAACCCAAGACGTTTTGGCATAATGTAAAAACAGATGGAATAAGATAAAATAAATGGTAATTTAATTTGTCTAAAGTTGAGCGGATATAAGGGTTGAGTTAATAAGTGACAATTTGTAGTTGTAGGTTTTATCCAGATAACGGGCGAAAATAACATAGAGTGCTTAACATAGCTTAACACTTGTATCCGGCCATGGTAACAGAACGAGAACAACAAACAACAATGGCTTAAACAAATGGTTCGGTTTCGAAGTTCGGTGTAGGCTCCCGATTATAAGAATGCTCCCAAGTTCGACGAGAAGGTTCATGATTTCGGGAAGAACACCCCGACGAAAGCCACAGAGAACATCAACCGAAATGTTGTGTATATAACAATAAAGATGAGGACAACAGTCCGAAAATCTAGATAATACAAATGATAATTTATTTGGAAGATCAGATGAAATACGAGACTAGAATATTCAGAAAAAATCTTTTGTTAGTCTTATTAATGAGTACATTAATTTTATTCTAGGCATTTGTCAGTTTCCTCTTTTTTCTTCTTCTTTCTCTGTTCTTTTTTCCTTTCTATTTCTTTGAAGCATAAGAAAGCTTTTTACTATCTATTTTATTTTTGTGGCGAATTTCCATTAGTCTCTCAAACGTTACATATTTATGAGAATAATTCCATCTCATGTGATTCATTGTGTGTATATCTTTATCAATGCAATGCATTGTTATTTATCTACTCACTGATGTGCACAATAAGATGCATATACACCTCATCTTTCAATCATGCATTTCCCACCGATAAAGTATACGGTCTCCTGCTTAAGTGCCGATCCGAGTAACCATTCAACCCAGCATAGAAAATTACAATAACGAGACCATTTCGACCAATCAGATCTCATCGCCGAGACGTCAACTGTTTAATTGATTGCGCATGCTCATAGATATTCATTAGAATCTCTGCCAAAAACACAGGATATCAGGAGAAATTCGTCTGAAAAGTGGCTTCCGCGGTTACAGACACCACCTGCAAAAGAACATTAACAGCTGACATATATGAAATATATTGCTGCTGTTGTTTTTATGTATTATGCCAGTTATTACACGTAAGAGGATTCAGAGATATATTTGAATTGTTATGAGAAATATTTTTTTAGAAAATAAAATACTAAATAACGCTTTATTAAAAAATAAAATAAAATTGTTTAATTTTCATGTCAGTGAATAACGTTATTCACTAAAAAAACGATTTTTATTATCATCATTCATATCTGCATTTATGACTTTTTTTATGTTGATACCATACTTTAAACTCGACATTTTTATTACCGCATCGGAACATAAAACTATTTTTAACATAATCACGTAGTGATGTATTGCTTTTCGGTCTTTGTCCTGAAAGATGCCAATTGGCTAAGTCCAGCCCCAGAGGGCCACCCTTCCAACTAGTGCCTGCCCCCAGGGTTTAAATAGCGTAACAGTTCGGTTCATTAGCCAACGCCTGAGCTGATGCCTTAAGGCGGGAATGTCGGCGGCTTTAGATGATTTTTAACCCTGACTTCCCGGGGGATGCGTTGTTTCCCGTGGTTTACCCGCAGTAAACTGTTCTCTTGCTGCACCTTGTAACCACGGGGTCAGGTTTAAGTACAGCCTATAATGTGGTGACTGAAAACAAATAAACACAAATTGGTTATTATCATATTTTGATATTTTATTTTTATTTTCTTTACTTATATATATATATATATATATATATATATATATATATATATATATATATATATATATATATAAATGAAATAAATATTCAAACTAACAGTACAACTTTGGTAAAGCCATTAACAGCTGACAATAAGTGAGGTACTTCTCCCCAGTAAGACAATCTTCCTGGGCATGTATTTGAAAAAATGGGATAGACACCCTCGCTTTTCGGATGATACTGTCAATAGGCCACTTTTCAGAACTTTCAACTCATATATATATATATATATATATATATATATATATATAATATATATATATTAACAGTTTTCATTCAAAATATTATTTCTGTTAACAGTGTATGTACCAGTTGATTGTAAACCACTATTAGAAACCATTTTCTTTTTTCTTTAAAAAACTGAAATCTATTTTTGTAACTGATAACTGAAACAACATAGGATTAACAAATTAAACGATGATCCTATATTTGAAATAAATTATTTTGCAGTAAATAAACTAATAATAGGCAAGACACAAAAATGTTATTTGAAAATCCTTTCAGAAGCTACTGCATATTATACCTACGTCCAGGATTTAAACTTTGCTCACTAAACCTATATGTTTCGATGAAGAAAGCAGTTAAACCACCTTATAGATACCAACTGGGAAATCGTCTCTAAACTTTACTCAGGGTAAATTTGGCTCTATTCAATTAAATTAAATACAGCTATGTATTGCTTTTATCTTGTAGGAATCACATCACTTGCCTGCCGTTTAGTTCTATTATTTGGTGCTAGGTGATAGAAAATACATTATTTCCCATCTCCCTCAAAATAGTCCTGCTTATGACAAATAGAGGACGAGATCGAGAAAGCATATGACTGTAACGAGATAATGAAGGTCCTGAATTTTGTGAGCTAGAACTACTATATTAGAAAAGGAGGAAGAAGAAATAAGAGATGATAAAGGTTTAACAAAGAGTAATGAACACAAAACACTTTGACCGGAGCGTGACCTCCCGAATGGAGAATTGAGTGTCAACCGGAAGTTTTCGGGTGTTGACCGGAACCGGAAGTCACGTGGTGACGTGGAACAACGAAGAAAGGTCCCGGGCACTTTTCGATTTGGGACAGCGTGCCCTGGGTCCCGGGTGGGATGACGGTAGTTTAATAGTTCTCTCTCTCTCTCTCTCTTTCACTCTGCCTTTCCTCCTCTCCGATACAGCCCACGAGACGAACCTACCCTGGAAGTAAAGGCTAGCAGTTGTGACTACATATTTCTCGCGTTGTAATTTTTATCAACAAGATGACCACCACGTGCCGAAGACATTTTTGGTACCGGGAATATATCGCCACCGCCGCCGCGTTACTCATATCAGCTTTGGGTACTGTGACCAGATATACGACAATGTTACAATGACGAGAAAGTGGCAAAATCGATTTCTTTCCGCCCAGCATCTCTCCAAGGGACTCATGCCTTGATGAAGCTTCATGGAAACAACAGCCCACAAAAGAGCAAATGTATGGCCACTAGTCTTCTATAACACAAACCATTTGGGTTGGACGACATATACATGCTGGACACTGCTTTAAGAAGTATGGATAAGCTCGTAAGTGGTGTTATTTAATATGCAGCTGCACATAGACACGTTAGTGTGGGTCGGGCAACAAAAACTTAGATCGAACATCTCTGCACACACACGTGGCACAAGTCATAGAGATTCGCGCTGGCGGCGCGACATGATGTATATAAGTAAGTAAAGTTAGCGGAGTGGACTATTGTCGGTATTAGCCGAATAGAGAGGGAGTATATCCCCTTTTCGCTAGCGCTAGATCAGAGGGAGTATTTTTGCTAAGGGGGAGCGCCACATCTACCGTCAGTTCCCCACTTTACCGTGTAGATTATACAATCTGTGCTACTCACACGCTGAGTTGGCGGGGACCGGCATCGAACTGAGAACCTTGGGATTCCGAGGCGAGTACTCTAACAACTGAGCTAAACCGGCCTCTATATATTGAAACCATAAGATTTAGTGTATTTTGTGGGTACTTATTCCATACCTTGGGAGTAATTCATCACTATTTTTATATTACTTTTTGTAATTTCATACATCCTTTTTATTCTCCTTGAAATATGTCTTTAACATATTTTCATAGCTCTATTTCATCTTCAGTATTATATCAAATCTTTAGAAAATTCATTCAATGGTGCCATTCTTCTGTTCTAGCCCAGCGTGACAACTACTTATCCTGGGACCTATTTATTATTATTTTTTAAACATATTTTTGATTATAGAAGGTGTTGTTTCCAATCTTCTGTTCCCCACTTAAATCCTGCGTCATGCTGCATGTTTTTTTTAACTTTGTGTGAGAGATATTTATTATTTATTAGTTCTCCTTCATCGATCCTATTCGCATATTCCACGTGATGATTTTTCCCCAAATGCATGGAGCTTATAGTCATGAGACTCACTTAAGAAGGTGAGGATTCACTTTATTTGTTTTAGGCTTTATCCTACTCTACTGACCAGTATGTGAACATGTTTCTTAAATAAGGAAATCCGTTTTGATAAATATATAGTTATTTACCAAGTTATATATATATATATATATATATATATATATATATATATATATATATATATATATATATATATATATATATTGATAATATGCTTTGCTATACTTATAAGTAAAGAGTGCTCAATATCAAAGTTGAATTAGATTTGAAGTCAACGGTGCTAGGTAACTGACAGTTTCTATGTTAATTCCCATGTGATTTCAAACTGCTACATAATAGTTTAGACGTCGTGAGACAGGTTAGTGTTATCCTACCAATCGGCACGTGTGTTACATCGGCCGTGCCCATGGATATCCCGTCCAGTACGAGAGGAACCGGGATCGGAGCAACGGTTCGCGTGCTCGCTCGAACGAGCGGCGGTGCCAAGCTGCCTCCGCGCGATAACGGCTGAAAGCCTATAAGCCGGAACCACGACCGGTGTCGCCACGGTATTACGAAAGGTGTCTCTTTTCGTTCCGCTGGAGCCTGCCATAGTAATGAAGTGTAGATTTTGAAATAGCGGTAAACAATGGAAGATCACTGAATGTGTGATAGACAGCTTTTGAACAGGGGCCTCTCATTGACTTAGAGGAACCGGTGACTAGTTGATTCAAGGTAAACAGAATTAGAGTTAGAGGATTTGGGACCATACGTGTACTTTCGTCTTTGCTGCTATCCCGCGCCCGTGGCAATGAATATCTCTGGGAAATAAAAAAAGTGTGTTGTTTCTGAGAGCCATAAAAATTACTAGAACAAAAAAAATGAACCGAAAACCAGTGGGAAACCCGTCCCCACACGAGTAAGAAGAAAATTCGATGCGAGCTAATGGAAAATATAAAACAAACCAATAGAAACAAATATAATAAAAACTTAAGAAGCAGTGTGCCACATAACTGGGGAGTTCAGAGGTCATACATTGGGACTGGTGTAGTCGTAAAATTCGCTGACAGCCATTTTTCACTTTTCCCAGAGGTCTGGCAGGGGTTCAAATCCTGCTGCCATACATATGGCCTACCATTGGCTAACCTTGTTATCCTGGGCTTGACTACAGTGTTTAGCAACTCCACATAGGCATCTGAATTCAACCTGATACCTTCTCTGAAAAAATGCGAGCCATCACATCAACCTCAGAGGACACACACCCAAAAAACATCAGTTTGGGTAAATTCAGTCTGGATGACACGAACAGTGTCCTTTGGACTGTATGCAAGCCATCTGTTATTTGGCGTATTGTGCTTTTGATCTCTCTCTCTCTCTCTCTCTCTCTCTCTCTCTCTCTATCTATCTATCTATCTATCTATCTATATATATATATATATTATATATATATATATATATATATATAAAGTAGGAGAGTTGGCTTTGTCAGTATCAGCCGAGAAGCGAGAAACTCTATCCCTTTTTCACTAGCACTCGATCAGGAAGATTGTTTTTGCGTTTGCGTTTGGGTGCCACACCTAGCATCAGCTCCCTACTTTACCGGGATGGGGCTGTACTACCGCTGTTGGTGAGGGCCGGTATCGAACCCGGATCCTTGTGGTTCTTTGGCGGATTCAGTTGTAACTGAGCTCAAAATTCCATCATTAATAAATTATATATATATATATATATATATATATATATATATATATATATATATATATATATATATTGGTTTGAAAATCCCATTATTTTCTTAACCCTTGGTCTTGGTACAGAGCATCTGAAGGGTTGGAAGAAACAAAAAGTAAAGCTGAAAATCCAATAAATAGAAAAATACTACTACTACTACTACTACTACTACTACTACTACTAATAATAATAATAATAATAATAATAATAATAATAATAATAATAATAATAATAATAATAATAATAATAATAACAACAACACAATAAACAAGATTTTTTTACCATCACTATGTTTATGTGATCTGAATTTATTCAAATGCATTTTTTTAAACGATTTTTTTTACAAAAGAAGTCGGGAATTTAAAGAAAATTGCAAAATTTGACAGGTGAAGGGTTAAGTTTCATTCAGAAATAATCGACTTTCACTGAATGACTGTAATTTAAGTATTCATAAAAAGAAGACCACTTATATGAAACTTGGAATGTTTTTTTATTGCATATATATATATATATATATATATATATATATATATATATATTATATTATATATATATATATATTCTTCACACCCACAGTGTAGGCACTCAAAAATGTATTTGAACTAAGAATTTTAAAATGCTAAGGAAGAAAAAAAAGATGCTATGTGCATTGCAGAGTGAAAATTCCAGATATACTGCGAGATCAAAAGTTGCAAAAACTAAAACTTTTCTTTTTTTTTTTTTTTTTCAAAAATTGAAAATAAATCTCTGGTTTCAAATAAAGTGCAAAAGAGAAATGTCTTATATGTACAATCTCCCGTTTGTTTTATTTTTTGGTTTTGTTTTGAAAACCTCGTTATATTTCGAAGTTTAAGATTACGACTGAAGTAGTTTGTTTCAATTCGCGCTATCACATTTGGATAGATATAATCCATCGTTCCTTTTCAGGGATTATTCCCTGGTGCCAGTAACATGTCACCTAGTGAAAAATGTCGAGTAGAACACGTAGAGGAGATGAGGGCAGTCAAGCGTTCCTGTTGTCCCTGGAAATGTCGTCATGAATAGTTATTTCAATGTTTTTTTTCTGTCTCTGGTTTTCTCTCTCTCTGTCTCTCTCTGTCTCTCTCTCTCGCCCGTCTCTCTCTCTCTCTCTCTCTCTTCTTTCTTTCTGTCAGTCTGTTTATTTCTCTCTCTCCCTCTCTCTCTCCCCCTCTCTCTCTCATCTTAGCCTCTCTTTCTTTCTATTTCATCTCTCTCCATTCTCCCTCTCTCTCTGTCTTTCTTTCTGTCTTTCTTTCTTTCTTTCTGTTTTTTGCTCTCTCTCTCTCTCTTCTCTCTCTCTCCCTCTCAATCTATTCCCTCCCTTTCTTTCTTTTTCCATCTCTCTCTCTCTCTCTCTCTCTCTATATAATATATATATATATATATATATATATATATATATATATATATATATATATATATATATATATTTCATGCTGAAGCATTATATAATAATAATAATGAACATTTTTTTGGAATTATCTGTTACAGTAGTAATTGAAATTCTATGATGAAAAATAAAACTGGAATTCTTTGTAACTGAACATTAAATTATATATATATATATATATATATATATATATATATATATATATATATATATATATATATATATTGGCAATTAAATCACTTAGTAATCCTTTTGTAAATGATTTTCTAAATATTTATTATAAACCACCTTCAAATAAAGATCCATTTCACATACCACTAATACCCTTGGGAAAGGTATGAATCCAAAAATTCTCCCTCCAGCTATCAGTAGATTTTGTTAGGCGCTTTAACATTGTCAGTTCAATGTTAGTCTTCATTTCTCCAAATACTGTTGGATTGATTTCCTCATTTTACTATCATAAGTGTGTGTATATATAGCACTCTATTGCACTCTCTATTTTACCTCTGTTATATATATATATATATATATATTATATATATATATATATATATATATATATATATATATATATTAGCTACTGGTAAAATAAGCCTAAAATGCGTTTTTGATAAAAATGACTTTAGCTCCCCCTACAGAAAATAATTTACCAAAATACAGGGACTTATCGGATTTAATGAAATTGTCAGTGTTTATTTATCAATGAATGATCTTTATAATGCATTATTTATTTTATTTCAAAACTTTCTCATTTTTTTCAGGTCACTTAGCAAAAATACTAAATTAAAGTTTTGAAATAAAATAACTGATCCATTATAAAATTCATTAATTATCGTGAAAAGCACACACGTGTAATCGACTGCAATTAATCAATATCTTGATTAATCCAGTGGATTTAACCCTGAAGATCCTTATGGTGAAACTCGAGTAGGTTATCACTTGTACCTGTATTACAATAAATATGCTCTACTAACGTATTGAGCACTTTTTTATTTGTTATATCACCGCCTTGCCTTTCTGAATTTTGCATCAGCTAACCATTGTGACCATATTCACCGGTAAGTCACCTTATCCATAACACACACACACACACACACACATACAAAATATATATATATATATATATATATATATATATATATAATATATGTTTCTATATTTGAATAACCTTCTAATCACTTTTGTCTATTTTTCTTTCTTCTTCATTTGTCACTTTCTCCGAATAATTGAACGCTCGTAAGAGCCATGATTTCACGAGTGCATCATTAAGCTTTAGTCATTTAGACATTCCGTATAGATTTATACGAATCTTTAGATCTCAGATTCATAGAATTTGATCGACAATGATCTATCTATCAGAGATTGATCGCATAGCATTAGATGCATGCAGATTAAAACGTTAATTAATCATTCTATCTCAAGCTTAATCTACGAAATCACAGTCTTAAGGTTCACAATAGGAATTTAACTACACGCACTTGTTGATTACTACGATTGACGAAGTGACTGAAAAGTGGAAGATTGGGAAATCAACGCCGAGGAGTAAGCAAGGATTTCTGAACGGCCGGGGCAGTTGCCCATACAGCAGATTTCTCAACTTTCTGATATTGATATCGTCTCAGGGAAAGGCAAGTAGCTCAACAGATTGGCATTATTGTCATTACAGGAGGAAATTCAACGTTGAACTCCGGTTCTTGTTTTTCCCACTCCAAGGTTGTTTTGTATTTCCTTTTTTCAACAGCAAATTAATATATTCGCACACCCATAGACAAACACTCACGTGAGTGTGTATATAATATATATATATATATATATATATATATATATATATATATATACTACATATGTATGTGTGTGTGTGTGTGTATGACTGTGTATGCGTGAATGTAGCTAAAAAGAAATAACTTAACATGAGTACATACATATATAATATATATATATATATATATATATATATAGAGAGAGAGAGAGAGAGAGAGGAGGGAGAAAGAAATAGAGAAAGAGAAAGACAGACATGCTTGAGTGAGGCAGAAAATAAAACATTGATAGATAGATAGATAGATTGATTTGAAGTTTTGACAATGTATTTTCTCTGACATAGACAGAAAATAATACATTCACACAGACACATATAAACACACACACAGAAGCGCGCACACACACACACACACACAACATATATATATATATATGTGTGTGTGTGTGTGTGTGTGTGTGTGTGTGTGTGTGTAATTTGGAATGATTCTGTGTGTACCGAGAAATAAATATATACCTTAATTTGAATAAACATAAATAGATTCATAGATAGATGTTTGTGTGTAGTTGGAAAAGAAAATTATACCTTAATATATTTATAGATAGAAAGATAGATAGATAGATAGATGTATAGATTTGAAGCGGTGGCGGTATGATTCAAATTTGTCGGATATAGCAATATCGTTTCGGCAAACTTCATGACAATTTTCGGTGAGTATTTAATCAGACTTTTCCAATTAGATTTGCACTGATCGTTATTCTCAATATTTCGCAATACTAGAGAAATCTATGCAGTCCATGATTGCTAGTTTCATACCGTGTTTCCCCGAAAATAAGATCTACCTGCAAAATAAGTCCTAGCGTGATGATCCAGGATGATTTTAATATAACCCATCCCCTTAAAATAGGCCCTAGTTTATTGCAGCAGACAAACGAAAAGAATAAACTTCTTCACAATCACATCATCCAATGCAAACACTCGACATTCCCGAAAATAAGCCCTAGTTTATATTTCGGAAATAAAATTAACATAAGCTCTGTCTTATTTAGGGGAAACATGTTACCTAGTACACTACAGTCACATTCTTAAATAATAAAATGACGCAGCTCTGGATAGAATAAAGGACCATTGATTCGTTGAAAAATATTGGATCGATTTATTTCAATGGCATATCAACCTGTCTAGGGTCATTGCATGCCTATGGGCTAAGGGTTCGCATTCATTATACGTTCATATTTATATTTTATGTAGTTTCTTAAGATTTTTTTTCACACTCTACCATCAAATACGAATATTTTTTTTAAACAGATTTATTTGACCTAACGGGTATTACCACTCAGGGTTAGAGTGCACCAAA
The DNA here is from genome assembly GCA_023376005.1 of Doryteuthis pealeii. Taxonomy (NCBI): domain Eukaryota; kingdom Metazoa; phylum Mollusca; class Cephalopoda; order Myopsida; family Loliginidae; genus Doryteuthis; species Doryteuthis pealeii. The sequence goes on along the minus strand of CM042137.1, from coordinate 96,555,167 downwards.
GAGAAATAGAATTACGGTGTACTCTACATTTCCCAGTTCACCAGAACTGGAACCTCATTATCTAATGGAGTATAGTTTCCTACCCAAGACGCATCTTATTACTCTGCATGTTAGTCAACGTATTCTAAGCCCTGGCGACAGAGGGAATGAAAAAATAAAAGAGGCTATAGCTGATTAGATAAGCACACGAACCTATCAATAGACTTATTCTAAATTAGCTTTTTAATAGCAATTTGATTTTTTGCGAAAATGAATTGCAGTATTTTTCTCGGGAAATTCTATTTATTGCTTATTTAGTTATTTTCATGCCTTCTTGGGAATCTCATTTTTCTTCTATTTTCACACAGTAATATGGCAGTAGTTCCATTATGCGCCTACAGAAGCAATTCCTAGTCGTTCTATAGTTTGCCTTATTCAGATAGTGAATGATCTTAAATACTTTTGAGGAGATTTTATTGGCTATTTTCCCGGAACCCGCTGCTACTGCTGTATTTTATAAATAGAAGCGGGTATTCTATGTAGGTCTTACGCCCCAAAACACTCCAACAACATATACACTGTTTATATAATATCGAGCTACCGATAAAATGTTAAGTAAGTCGACGGGGCGGCCTAAAGTCGGTATCAGCCAGTCAGCGAGGGAGTCTATCCCCTTTTCAATAGCGCTAGACCAAGGAGATTGTTTTTTAGCATCTGAGATGGAGCGCCACACCTACCATCAGCTCCTTACTTTACCGCACAGATCCCTGTGCTACTCATACACTGAGTTGGCGGGGACCGGTATCGAACTAGAAACGAACGCTCTACCGGCTGAGCTAACCGGGCCATAAAATGTTAAGTAATTCACCCGTTAGTTTCCAAAAATGCTGTCTTAAATTCTTCTTCTTACATATCTTTCTGAAACCATCCAATTTACTCTTTACATTTTGTACACTATTGCTATTTTGATCTGATTAGCCAATTTTTGTTCGAACATAATGTTACTCTTTTAGCAAAGAAATCCAATTGGGTAATGGACTTACTTGTTGAAATCTGCTTTGACAGTAAGTTTTCAATTCGAAGAGGAGAAATAATTAAACAAGTGTCTACCTTAATTAATAATTCCATTTATTATTTTGAAAGTTTCAATTATATCACCCCCATTCTTCTTTCTAGTAAAGTAGTTAAACCTAATTTCTTTAATGTTGTCCATGTGCAGTGAAGTGTAAATTTCTTTCAGTGTGTTTGTTTATTGATAGTAATGTATTGCTTACTCATCTTCAACAGCTGCATTATAAAACGTTTAGTTTTAGGACAGACATCAGATCAATAAATACGAACCGTCTATCAAAGAATAACAATAGACAGACCACTGGGACGGTGCCTATTCCTTTGTTGGTTTCAACTTTTATTAACTGGAAATAAACCAGAATGGCTAGGAAGATCTCCGTGGAAGGAAAATTTATTACGTATTTTGATGTATCAAAAATATTTTCATTTTCAGATTTTAGCTCAGTAGAGCGTCCGCCTAGGAACCGCAAGGTTCCCGGTTCGATACCGGTCCTCACCAACTCAGCGTATGAGTAGCACTGGGATCTGTGCGGGAAAGTGAGGAACTGATGTTAGGTGTGGTGCTCCACCACAGACGCCAAAACAAGCTCCTTTGTCTAGTGCTTGTGTAAAAGGGATAGACCCCCTCGTTGTCTGGCTGATACCGACTTTAGGCCACCCCGACGACTTTACTTACTTACTTATATATATATATATATATATATATGTGTGTGTGTGTGTGTGTGTGTGTGTGTGTGTGTGTGTGTGTGTTTGTGTTTGTGTGTGTATGTGTGTATGTGTGTAACGAAAAACCAAATCACTCGATATAAATTTATCAGTTTCACATATTTTAATACGTAATTTTAAGAAAGTGCATTACACAAATTTAGTTAAACACATTTAAATTCATTATACTCATTTGAATTTATTATACAAATTTAGTTACTCTCATTTTATTCTTGATTTAAGAAAATATTTTATAAATAACCACAAGCTAAATTGGTTGACATAATTTCTCATTCAAACACATTTCCCGCGTAATTTTTTTCAAAATTCACATCAAGTACAAAACTTTAAACATTGAATAACTACATTCTTTCAACCAGAAACTCTGTTGTTTTTTTTTATGGGAGGTCCTTTTTTTAAATGCTGTTATGAAGTAATTTCTTACATAGTAATATTGTTTTTCATACCACTTGTTAAAAAAATCACGGTAGCGTAGGAATTCAACGACGCTTCGTTGTGACAGTTTCTCACCTATAGGCAAACCGCCAATAAAATTCTAAACTTTCAGTTTTACCATAAAACGAAAACCCTCCCCTCCCTACAAAACACTATTCAACAGTGAGCACAAAAATTCAGCCTGCCACTTGTGCTGAAAATCAAATTGGCGAGACGCTATCAGTAAGCGACATTGTTTCCATGTCCACGCTACTCTAACTTAGATTTGCATGCTCTATCGACGATATTGAGCTCTATTTACTCATAAACATTGCACATTCTCTCTAAACCTTTCCTCTTCTCTATCTCCCCTTTCACCATTCTATAATAGTTCTTTATTATATCTGGTCTACTTCGTAGTTCAGGCAGTTGTAAACAATCGATCGGAATGAAATTGAATTATAAAATGCAATAAAATAAGTTATAAAACTCACTTTTATCCCCACCCACAAACGAAAAAAAAAAACAAAAAAAACAACAAACAAATCAGTCTTATCGATTGCATTTAAAAAGAAAAAACATAGCTGAATATAATATATATATATATATATATATATATATTATATATATATATGTGTGTGTGTGTGTGTGTGTGTATATATATATATATATATATATATATATATATATATATATATATATATAGTGTATATATATATATATATATATATATATATATATATATATATATATATGCTTCGGAACTGCTAGAAACCGTTGAAAATACCTGTTTCAGCTATGTTTTTTTTATTAACTCATGAAATTATCTAATCTAGTACAAATCAAAATTGCTGTTTACAACATTCGGCTGTTACTCGTTTGGTCTTACATAGACATGCCAATCATCTAACACAAAACATTCGCTTGGCTAGAAGTGTCAGTTTTCTGCATAAGAAAACATCAAGTTGAACTGCTGATGCAACCGAAAATTACGAATTATCGCCAAATAGACAAGAATTTTATACCGACTTTGCAAAGCTGATTGCTTACCTTCTGGTGGGTTGGTTTGGATTTAATGTTGTCTCAATTTGATTACTAATCAAAATCGACGTCGAATTTTATGCTTCCTTTCTCATTTAATAAGAAAGAAAGAAGGAAAATCTATAATTTTCTAGACATTTAGATTTGCCAGTGTACCACGCTGAACTTCGGTAGTTCAAACCGGAGGAATGTTTCCTTTTTAAATGCAATCGATCAGACTGATTTGTTTTGTTTTTTTGTTTTTTGTTGTTTTTTTTTTGGGGTGGGGGGATAAAAGTGAGTTTTATAACTTATTTTATTGCATTTTATAATTTAATTTCATTCCGATCGATTGTTTACAACTGCCTGAACTACGAAGTAGACCAGATATAATAAAGAACTATTATAGAATCTATTTCCTCGAATAATCTAAAAAATAAAAATTAGAAAACCTAGTCTAAAAAACATTCAGACAAATAAAAAAAGTGACATTTTGGGCGGAAATGTTCAACCTCCTCTGCCATACCACTAAATATGACGTTGTGCATCAACAATAAAAAAGAGGTATCTTTTACGGAACAATCATCTTACATATGTGGTATACAGATTTATGTTATTTCCTAGGATGTAATCGGTTGCATCGGTTGAAAATACACAATGATTTTTTAAAAATTCTCTAAGATTACAGGAACCCCAAATAAACATGAGAAGCCGGGGAAATAAATTAACTTACTAATCTGAAACTATTCATGAAAGAATGAAAAAGCATGATGGATTTTACACAGAGTTTTTACTTTTTACAAATTTAAGCAAAATCAGCTTTAAAAGTTGAAAACAAGATAATCCATTTGAGACGAAAAAAATACATGAAACGTACATTTCTCTGCTCCCCTCTCTCTTTCTATGTATGCATATATATAAAGGATTCGCATCCGTTTCCATTCGTGTCAAGGTATAACTCAGAAAATAGATGTCATTGAGCATTAAAATGATGCATACACTTTAATATGCCTATAATAAGAAAAGCACAAAATTCAGTTTTTATCTTTTACTGATTAAAGGATAAAATTAAATAATTAAAACGAGTCGATTTGAGGAACTATTCACAGTTCTTGATAAATAAGAACAAAAATTAAGTAGATTTTTAAATATCACACAGATTCCCTAGGGGAAATTTGAATTTAATTTTTTTCCGAAAATTATTGTTATGTAATTTAGTACTAATTGTAAAAAAAATCTTGGTTTATTGGAGAACTAAAAATAAATCCTGAAAATATTTCAAACCGATGGATAACTTTTTTAACATAATATTCTAAATGGAAACCAAAAAAGAAAATAAAGAAAAGGGAATTATAATAGAAAATATTATAAATATTAAATTGTTACCTTCTTTTTATTGTAAATACACATTGTTAATTATTAGCTCCTTTTGATTTTAAGGTCACATTTTTAATTTTTGCCTTCATTTTATTGTACCTACAAATATGGACAAACTCTTATCTTCTTTGTAAACACGAAAACTTTTTTCACAGTAACTCAACCGAAGATAACTGAATTTAATCTATTATCATATAAGGACATGTTTCTTAGAACAAAATATATTAATTTTTAATTTGTATGACTCAAAATACATTTCTATCATTTTAACTAAAAAAGCAATTAAAAACTATTTTCGATTTTTGTCATATGTGAATAATTGTTTTTAGAAATATGAAATTGTTTCAAAACGCTGAAGAATTTAGCATTACATTTTTTAAATATTCTAAATGTAAACAGAAGAAAAACAACTCCTAAAATAAATTTTAAAATGATTTTTTTTTAATTTGATAAAGAATTTGCTAAATTAATTTCCTATTAAACCCTCTCTTACTCCTCTCTTCCCCTCTTTTTCTTCAATCTCCCCTAGTGTTGCTAAAATCCTTTTAGCACAGTCATAGTTTGAGTAGCTAACATAAATCTAGTAAAAACAGGCTGTATAGTTCTCAATTGTTAGGGAAGGTGAATCCGCCGCGGCATATTGTCAGCATGCTCGGATGTCAAATCTTTGTAAGAGAGTTCGAATTCCACTGGCGATATTACGTAGCTCAGTCGGTAGAGCGTTCGGCTAGAAACCACAAGGTTCCTAGTTCGATATCGGCCCTCGCCAACTCAGCGTATGAGTAGCACAGATATCTGTGCGGTAAAGTGAGGAGCTGATGGTAGGTGTGGCGCTCACCTCAGGCGCAAAAACAATATCCTTCGTCTAGCGCTAGTGAAAAGGGGATATACTCCCTCGCTGATTGGCTGATACCGACTTTAGGCCACCCCGACGATTTACTTTACTTTTACATCTGAGAAAGGTATAAACCCCCTAATGCTCCCATCTATGAGTTAAACAGTAGTGCTACTATTTATCCAAACGGATGACTTTGACATTAAATAGCCTACGAATGTTTATATGCAATGAAAAAAAAAGAAATACAGTATTATAACAAATATTACATTAAAGTGTTGAGAAGTAAAAATAAGAGAGTTGCATAGAAATAGCATTAATAACACATTTTCCAGATATTTAGTATTTAATTTGTTCGGTATTTTGAAAAAGAGCTGACATCTTTGCCATGTCATGTTGATTGCAATAAAATATATTTATTCGTGCATGATGTTCGTGTTTTAACTCAGTAAATTAAGAGGTGAAAATCAAACTGCCTGTTTGTTAAACATTTTATTAACTGAATTGTATATAAGTTGAAGTGCCAAAACAAAAACAAAAAATGAAACATGCTTTTATGTTAATCTTTGTGTTCGTACTTTTAACTTGAAATTCAGTAGTTTAAAATAAAAGTGTGATATACAAAAGGAGCTCCGAATGTAAATTGTATATGCAATTCCACTAAATCAATCAAACACAATGTTATGCACACCATTGGGAGTTATAAATTACATCCTAGGAAATAACATAAATCTGTATACCACATATGTAAGATGATTGTTCCGTAAAAGATGCCTCCTTTTTTATTGTTGATGCACAACTTCATATTTAGTGGTATGGCAGAGGAGGTTGAACATTTCCACCCAAATTGTCACTTTTTTTTATTTGTCTGAATTTTTTTAAAACTAGGTTTTCTAATTTATTTTTTAGATTTTTCGGGCTGTTTTCATCATCAACGTCGTTTCTGTCCATATGCCATACGCCTTTTTCTGATGTTTCTTGTCTAGTTCATAGAAATTCGAATCGAACCCTTTATCTTATCCATTAGGGTAGATTATTTTATTTCCGTTAACCATAAACGGGTACAAGTGTTAAGCTATATTTAGTAGTCTATGCTATTTTCGTCTGTATTCAGGATTGAACTTGAATCTTGTAGATAATTCTCATTTAGAACTGGATAAGGATTTTTTAAGTAAAACAAACGAACAATGATTTTGTGGAAGGGTAATCTGTATTGTTCTCCTACAGTTATAAGCTGGATGGCAATATTGTAAATGGCGTCTGACCGGAAAGCTAAATGCTGGAATCGGTGACCCAACTTCAAATCCGGACGAAGCTGTTCGAGGGTTCGATAAGAAAGCCGTCGGGAAATGCAAGAATCTAGCTGTTGTTCTTCCAGCGATGGGAAATATTTGGCCAGACTTAGTTATTTATCTTTATTTAGGCAAACCGTCTAGAAAATAGAAAACTCCGAAATCAAATTGGTTTTCGGGAGAATACACATAAAATAGTGGCGAATGAGGTGGACTTTGACATCATAGTAAGCAAGTTTAAACTCCAGTCAAAATAACATTTCCTTTTGGAATAATATCCTTGGGAAAGGTAGGAACCCCTGGCCCACTAGCTATGAGTTAAATAGTACCACTTTTGTTCTTCTTTAATAGTAAATGATAAGCGACGAATGTTGATTTCCCCTTAAACAAAGAAACCAAAACAAACCATCAAACGAGCATTATTCCGCTTAAAATCACCTACTTTCGCATCATTGTGGATTTTTGAGGGGGTGGGGAATAGGACGAATAGCATATGAAGCTGGAATTTTTAATTCTAAGATCAATAGTATATAATTGATCCTTGGATATCCAAGTCACTTACCGAAGATGCATACATTCAAATTACCATTCCTGCCAATCCCACATCCTCCAATCATCTTTCATTTACCACAACCCATTACCATTATTTTACCATTATGCTTCGGCCAATCATCTACTTAATTAAAGGGGCGGAAATCACAAGCAAAAATTTCACAAATATCAAAAAATCCTTCTTTACTTATTAATCAGTGAAGATTTTATTAAATTAAATGATAACTTGATTTGTTTTTTTTTCTTTCATCTTTTTTTTTTTTAAATTCTGGTGTATTTTATGTGTACTGACTTAGACCAGTTTAGCTCAGTCGGTAGAGTACGCGACTAGGAATTGAAAGGTTCCTAGTTCGATACAGGCTTTCGTCAACTCAGCGTATGAGTAGCATAGGGATCTGTACGGTAAAAAGAGAAGCTGATGGTAGGTGTGGCGCTCCACCTCAGACGCTAAAAAACAATCTCCTTGGTTTAGCGCAAGTAAAAAGGGGATAGATTCTCTCGCTGTCAGGCTGATGCCTACTTTAGGCCACCCCGACGACTTTTAACTTCTATATGTTATGTGTCGTAAAATAATTATCGACTCTGGTAACCCAGGGTGGAGCTGAAAACGTATCGGGGTTGCTAAAAATATATTTCTTAAACGACTTGCTCCTGTCCTGGGTCGGATAATGAAGGTAAAGTGCAACAGAAACTATAATAACATTCTTCTCTGAAGAAAGAATGGAGAGAAGAGGGAGGTAATCCTATTTATAGGCGATGGTAACTACCTCACCCCTCCAACTTCCAAAATTTATAAATTTAGTCGTTTTTTGGCCTTGTGTTCTTAGTCACACGTGGACAGAATCCTCCATCGCCCGAAACATCCGCTGTCACTAGTCAACTCCTCTTTTTCTTATATAGGTTTGCACCAGGTAAAGAAAATATTAAAAAAATGCCTCAGATTCTATATTGTTTCCTCAAATAAGCATTATATTAAATCTTTTTAGCGGGTTAGCTCAGTCATTAGAGCGTTCGGCTAGAAACCACAACGTTCCCAGTTCGATACCGGTCCTCGCCAACTCAGCGTATGAGTAGCACAAGGATCTGTGCGGTAAAGTAAGGATCTGATGGTAGGTGTAGTGCGCCACCTCAGACGCCAAAACAATCTCCTTGGTCTAGCGCTATTGAAAAGGGATAGACTCCCTCACTGACTGGCTGATGCCGACTTTAGTCCGCCTCGACGATTTTACTCATGCAGAAAATACATATCTCTAGAATTAAAAGCTATATAGGTTTAGAGAATCTTTCCGTTTCAAAACTGATGGAAAGTAAGGTGAAATGACTCAGGTGCTACATTGATTACATTAGATTAAAATAAAAAGAAATAAAATATAGCGCATGCCATTGTAACAGCAAAGGTTTACAAAATCCCTCGATTTTACTTGCTCTAAAAAAATGGTAAAATGTTTGAATAACAAAAAACTCACAATACTCAGCATGAAATATCACGTACTATGCAAGGTAGTTTAGGCATGCGCACGAAAGTTTTATTTAGTTATTTATCGACGTCGATACCTAAACGAGCCACGGCCTCATCCACAAACACACGCATAACTGTCACCCACAAACGCACACACACACAAACGGACACACACACGCACACACACACACACACACACACACACACACATATATATATATATATATATATATATATATATATATACGTGTGTGTGATTAGGTTTGTGTGCCTGCATGCAGTCACGTGCGTTATATATAGATAGGTGCCTTATGTACTTATATTAACCGTTACAGTAAATCTTCCTTTTTTACTTTCGAATTAGAGTCCAGAATGTGTTTTAGAATGTTTGCCATTATTTATCATTTTACAGGCAAAGCTAATCTGTTTAGGATTAGATATTTTTCTTACCTATGTAAGCAGTTTATTGAATGTTATGTTTAATGCTATCAATAGAAACTGTAAAAAGAATCGGTACAATTGAATCGCCTGTTGTCACTGCAGGATTTGAACCCTCTCCCGGCTCGTTCGTGTTGCACGTCAAGTCAAGTCTGACATATTTACAAAATGATGTTGTATCTGAACTTTGAAGATGAAAATTGTCATGATTTTAAAGGAATTATATACGGGTCCACAATGGTTAGGATCGGAGTTCTGAGAGTAGTCCCAATTCTTCATATGACATTATATGTTTTATTACCCAAGACTAGAGCGTGGAACGGTGATAAAAGATTAAAAGTCTGAAGAGAGAGAGAGAGAGAGAGAGAGAGAGAGAGAGAGAGAAATAGAGAGAGAGAAATAGAGAGAGAGAAATTTTATTTGCTCAAATCTGCTACCTTACCCACAATTGCTGGTGAACGGATTGATTCATGCGTGTTCGAATTTTACAAACACACACACACACACCCACACACACACACACAACACACACACATTAAAAATTAAATGTCGGAGAGTTTGAACCATAAATCATGAAATCATCAAATTTATTACAGGCGTAAAAAAAAAATAAAACAATTTGAAATCGAAACTAAGTTCTATTAACTTTGAATATCTATTAAAATAAAACAAACTATATAGAGATATATGTTAATGGGGATGTATCTATTAATACTTGTTTTAAAAAATAATGAGGACTGTCTAATGCTGTATGCTCAAATTTTGAGTGTATTTATTCTATGTTATGACGATTTCGGGTATAGTGACGTAAGCAGTGACGTAGTTATTGTTAATAGATATCTCCACCAAACAATATTCACTTCATAAATATTACAAAGATTTAATTGGCAAATCCTTTTGTTCTTAATTGGATTTAAATTTAAGTAACAATTATCGTATTCGTAATTCATCTTAGATTTTTAATTGACAATACAGATTATCAAATAAACATTGTTTAATAAAACAAAATCGCTGCAAGATAAAATATAATTTAAACTGTTCAAATTGTTGGCAGAATATCTGGTCATGGATTTATAAACTTTAGAAATACTTCTCTGTTAATTATAAACTTTATTTAAGATTAGATGGAACAGCATGGCTATAATCCTTGAAATTTTGAAGAATTCATAATCTCCAGTCGTCTATGCACACCCAGATAATTTCTTAATTTGATATTTTATTCAACGTTAAATGTAACAATCACATGACAATAATGTTTGACATTATTAAGTTTTCATTGTCTCAAAGCATGTTTAAAATCCGTTGAAAAATATCTTATTTAGTGACTTTATCTATGTTTTATATGTTTATTAAAATATTTTCCCTCATTTTGGTTTATGTTGAGCTGTATATTCCAGCGTTATTAGAACTTTAGCTCATGTTTTCATATCTTAACAAGCTCAAAGAGGCGTTTCCTATATATATATATATATATATATATATATATATATATATATATATATATATATATATATATATATGAGTAAAGAGTGCTAAATAACATTTATAGACCATGTATATATACGTTAGCGTTACGGAACCATGAAGTCAACGGTTCTTGGTAGCTAATAGTTAGGCGCTTACCAAGCGCCTTTGATTTCATGTCTCTACTACCGTAACACACACACACACACACACACACACACACACACACACACACACACACACACACGTGTGTGTCTGTTTATCTATTTATTCCTTGAAATTTACCCAACCTGCTGACATTACTTAGAATATGCCGACTGCATCCTAGGCAGAGATGTAAGCACCCTCATGAAAGGAGTGTACTTTATATGATACTAGACTGCGTCAGTTGACGAGGCTAAATGACGTAGAAACCAGAAATCAACCAAACTACCCAGTAATTTAGGATTCAGAACCGCACAAGATGATCCAATATAATATTGATTGCAATGTTCGTTTTTTCTTGTATATTACGTCCATTTGCAAATTCATAGAATGATCATACTTGGACGATGTTTAAATGGTGTTGTTTTTTTCTTATTTAGAATTAACTAAAATGCTAACAGATAAAACACAATACATCTGTTTATTATAAATTAACATTCTCTCTTCATAAAGAATAGCTTAGACAAAATTAAATTACTTAAATTAATGGTAGATAATTTCCAAGACAAGCAAAGGAAATATTATGAGAATATCCAATATTGAGGAATAAATTACTGAAGAGTATTTTTCATTTGCATTTCTAAAAAATCGTCTTATCTTTTATCAGTTTATTTACTACTCAATATAAAGTACTCAACCAACTCTTTGTAGCAGCCATACGATAAAAAATTTTGGATGTTTGCCAAGATAGAAAGAATACGGTGGGAAGAATGTAGATGTTAAGGCTTAACATTAGCAGATCGAATTGGACTAACCAACCGCCTGTAGAGCACAAGGATCGAGGTTGGGTGTTACAAGTCACGGGACTTATTAGCATACTGTGTATGGACCACTCAGTCACAATCGTGTCCTCATGCGTTACGGGTCACCACTCACGGCTAACAGGTAATACCACTGGTGTGTTTCTTACTCTGTTACAAAAGTGCAATCGCCATATTCAACAGTAACAGACGACTGAAGGGAGCTGGTTTGTGTTAATATTTATTCACCTTTTACTTTTCTATACTTCAGAGTTTCGATACAAGTTTTTTTAATTCGTAAATTCATCGGAAATGGGCTCGGAGAGACGAGTCCAAATCCTGGTTGAGGCTGTTTGCATTTCACATAGTGCTAATACCCTTGGGAAAAGTATGCAAAAGTCGCCATATTTAACAGTAACAGACGACTGAAGGGAATCAATTGCTGTTAATATTTATTCACAAGTAAATATTTATTAAAAGTTCCGAGCTTTTCTTGTGGATTAAAAACAAGATCGTGAAATATGTTCAAGTTATGATAGCCATTCAATAAACAGGGAGACTTTTTTTTTATTGCGAATACCCTCTAAGAATGCAAACTATAAAGCCAGAAAATATTTTCCCAAACGACTTTGAGAACAATAAATAAAGAAACAACACAAAAGAAATATTCCTAAGTGTCTCATCACTTTTGTTCATATATGTTCATATATCCTCTTGTAGATATTTAGAAAAAAAGTAACTCCCCTGAAACGTTCTAAATTAATTCTGCAAAGAAGAAACAATGTACCTTTTACTCTTATATACTTCGAAGTTTCGATACAAGTTTTGTAATGCGTAATCACATCGGAAATGGGCTCGGGGAGACGAGTCCAAATCTTGGTTCAGGCTGTTTACATTTCACATATTGCTAATACCCTTGGGAAATGTATGCATCCAAGTATTCTTCCTCCAGCTATTGGTAGATAATAGTGCGGATTAGGCTCTTTAACCATAATTAAGCAACCGGTCTAGGAGAAGGAAAAGTCTGATTAGACTCCACTAAAGTGAAATAAAATCTTAACTAAACACCGCTTAAGAAATTGTCTCGTGTTAGATCCTACACTTGCGGGTGGGTTATATATATATATATATATATATATATATATATATATATATATATATATTATATAAGAGCATTTTACTCAGTAATTTTATTGATGCATTTACGAATAGATTAGAGTATCCACCCATGCTAAAGATCAAAGTAAGAAGGCACGCGTGTTGTCTTTTAAGTCGCAGGATAAAAATTTAATATCCGTGCCTAGATTGTTATAGATTTCCCCGAAGGCAATTCTGAGTGCATCCGCTTTCTTGTCTACGTTACTGGTGGAACCTATTTAAAGAATTGTTTCAGGAAAAAAAGAAACTCCTGAAGGTCTACTCTTTTAAAGTGAACCGAAATAAAACAGGCAGAAGTGGCCACAAAAAGAGAAAGTAAAGCCCTAAGTGAAAGAAGCAACCTTCCATGCCAATCGACCGAAGCCCTACTGATAGATAAGATCAAACCCGTAAAAAGAAGCGCTGCCTTGAGAGATCCATCTAAAAATCACTAGGAAAATCATATTAAGTATATACACTATACGGTTTACAGAGAGGATTGGCCTCGGGTTTCGTAGTTTTTGATTGACGCTCATAATCATCGGAAGCCTGGAGGAAGAGAAAAGAAATAAAAGTGAGAGGAAAAATTGAAGAAAGGATAAGGGGTAACATAATGTAGAGAAGAGAAATAAAAAGGATTGGGATCTTAGAAAAAAAATGGGGTCCAGTAAATCAACAAAGAGAATAGAATCCAATAGTGTGCATCGGCAAAAGAAAGCGTATATTACTGTTCTGCGAAAACCGTCTATTAACTAACAATAACCGTTCTGTAAACGGGTTTCTTTTTAAATCAGTTTAATTGCCGCCCGATATGGTGGCTTTTAAGCTAGTTAGCTAATAAACTTTCTCGCCAAAGTTATTCTGATATTTAGCTATATAAGGGTTAGATAATATGAAAAACACACTGATGCTGTTCAAATATAGCTATGTATTATGCTGAAATTGCAATATTTCGATTTGTTAAAAATCTTCTTCGGAGCATATGTTGTGTTAAATAAGAAGACGGTTTATGATAACAGTGACCGTTTTGTGATCGGATTAATTCATATTCCATATGAATTAATTCCATCACAAAATGGTCACAAAACAAACAGACAGGAACGTTATATATATATATATATATATATATATATATATATATATATATGAAGTGAACAAACAATGTGTTTGAAAATGGCGATAGCCGACAATTTTGGGGAGATTATGTGCTTAAGTAAACTCATACCTAATTTGTTAATTGATTAATTATAATTACATGAATTAGGCGTACATATCGGTTTAAATGTAAAGCGTAAACAAATCGAGAAAAGGTTGATCTCTGTATGTACATTTCAGCCCATTATGCCTCATCAGCAGAGCTGTAGACAGGGCAGTGCTTCGTGCGTGATTCAAACCCTACCTCTCAGGCTGACAGGCGGACATTCTAACCACTACACTAGCTGGCTTCCCCAGAATTTCTCGTTTATTTTAAACTGATATGTATAACGCAGTTTTTGGGTGATTATGGCACGACAATATGAAGTGAACAAACGATGTGTTTGAAAATGGCGCTATATATATCTGGTTTGAATTCAGAGTTTTTGTTCTCCTAGAGTGGTTAAAATACAAAGGCTAAAGCACCTATTATACACTACTATTTACCTATAGCGAGGGAAGAGGAATTCATGCCTTTTGCAGGGGTATTATAGTGAAGCAAAACGCCGACAGCCTCGTCAAGTATTTGATCCCAGATCGTTGGTTGTGTTTACTAGATAACCACTACACAAAGAATTCCTACTTTTCTTCCTCAATAGTATTAGCGCCATGAGAAATTGATATCGTCGTCCAGTATTTGACCTCAGGTCACGTCTCTAAAGATGTAACCGGTATAGAAGAACTTGATCATCATAAACGTGGGTTAACCTGTTTAATGATTCTGTTGCATTCTCCTGAAATTTGATCCCAGATTTAATAAAAAAATTTTTTACTTCGCATTCCACGTATGCGGGTATCACACAAGGTCTTTTAATGTGGGACCACCCACAAACCGAAGTTCATGGGATGGCAGGTGCAAAAAATGCGTAATCCCATCGTCTCCCCCACCACTCAAGGGGGTGCCTCAGGCACTGGGCAATAAATCCAACTTTGCCCCTTTTAAAAAAAAGGAGGCAGGTGTTGCACGCAGATTACTAACAACACAGGTCCAGTGACAAAAGCCACCGGGCACAAGGTCGGAAGGCATGTGGTATTAATGTGTTTTGATCCAAAATATTATATCTATATAATATATATTATTTTTGTGACAGATCAACCCAAACACATTTGAAATAGTTCAACACTGCTAAGCTGAATTCAAGAAAGAATGAACAGAATATTTACACATATGTAAAAGATCAACACCGAGAAGACGATTTTCAATCAGGGTTTTCAAACTTGAAAAGATATTTTAAAAAGATAATAATCTCATTTACTACGAGATAATTTCGAGACAAATTAATCTCATTAATTTTGAGACCGACCTTATACAAAAAAAAGAAACTTTTTGAGGATTATACGGTTGATGAAGCACTAAATGCATAGAACTCTATTCGTCGGAATAGTTTTATTGAATCCCAGACATTAATATATAATCGAAATCAAGAGGAAAATAAGAAATTGTAGAAATAAATTAATTTTTCTTGGAAGGCCAAATTGCCGTCGTAAACAAGTGGGAATAATCTTCCATGGAAAATATTCAGATGTAATTATTATTGTCGTTCGATTAGAAAAGCGTTGAGCGATTTTATGCGGATGATTGAAATTGATTGGAATCAAATTATGGTGGAAATTGGCCAAACTACAGAAACATCCATGACAACGAAACTTCTTAGAAAATGGGAAAGGCAACGGGTGTGGAAATGACCTGGAGTTACTATAATTCCGCCTACTTCATGACATAAAACATACAATATTATTATTATTATTATTATTATTATTTTTATCATCATTATTATTATTATTATTATTATTATTATTATTATATTATTATTATTATAATAATAATAATAATAATAATAATAATGATGATAATAATAATAATACTAATCTAGTCCAAGAGAATAAGAATTATATAAGTTTCAGAGACCTTGAGATACAGATGGATCCCTTAACCCAGTCTAGGAGACTAAACCTAGTGCTAATTAACTAGAAAAAGAGAACTTGCCATCTCTTGGATTTGCCGTCCCAGTTGATCACAGAATGAAAATGAAAGAAAACAAAGATAGACTAAGCCAGAGAACTGTAAAAAAAATTGTGGAAAATGAAGGTTAAGGCCTGCAGTAAAAAACCTGCTAACGCCACTATAAAATACTCTCAAGGTGGGAATTAATAATAATAATAATAATAATAATAATAATAATAATAATAATAATACACAGAGCAAGTGAGTTGACTATTTTTATCCAGAAAAGAAAGTGGAAAATTCCTCGCCATCATTGAGGATTGCGTGGATGCAATAATTCGAGGACAAGAAGATTACACAAAAAAGAGAAAAGAAAGCCTTATTAGAGCAGCCATTAACAGTAACGTGTGGACAATCAGACAAAAAAATAGAAAAAAGTGATGAGAAGAAAAAAAATTATATAGATACTTCAAGCAAAGATTTGGACAGATTGCACACAAGCAAACCTGGATATGGCTATGAAAGAGAAACCGCAAGAGAGAAACGACATCTCTCATAATTCCAGCACAGGACAATTCCATAGAAACAAATACCAATGCAACAATAGAGAAAACGCAAAGGAATTACAAGTGTAGGATATGTGGAGAGTAGAAACGGTTAATCTCATAATAAATGAATTTAGCAAACTAGCACAAAAGAGTACAAGATTAAGCACGACTGGGTGTCTCCCACTGACAATCATGTTTTGTTTATTGAGTGAAAGGGTAATCAAGATATATGAGCACGTCTTAAACTTCATTACAAAATCTAAAGGAAACTGGAGAGTGGGGCTAACAGCAGGATGTCACATCCTAGCAAAGGTAAACATACAAAGAAGCATTATCCATAGAGATTCATTATAATGATTAATATATAGCAATGATGCCACTAAATTATATATAAAGGTGGCTACAAATTTACAAATTCACAGAAAAAATAAACCAATTCGTGTACATGCATGATATGAAGATATTTTCCAAGAAGGAAACAGAGCTTGTGGCCCCTATAAAAAAAACAATTATAACTCCCAGCGAAAATGTAGAAATGGAATTAGGGATGATGAAATGTGCTATGCTTACAAGGAAGAAAAAATGCAAAAGAGAAACGTGGGGAGGAATATAACTACACAATCAGGAATGCATCAGAACAGTTGGAGAAAAATAAAAATATCCGGAAATATAAGCGGACAGCATCAAGCAAAGGGAGATGAAAGAAAAACTAAGAAAGGACCAAAAATTCTCAAAACCAAACTCAGCAGAAATATAATCAAAGGAATAAATCCCTGGGTAGTCTACCGTATGAGATAATCTGGAACCTTCTTAAAATGGTTATGGGGAGAACACAAGAAGATGGCCCAAATCCAAGAAAATTGATGGCAATACGAATATATGACTTTATTCCATTACATTCTTTTGTCACATTACCGACACTTCTATGAAAGTCTCTCACCCTTTCTTTCTCTCACCCCCTCTCTCTCTCTATCTACCCTCTCTGTCTCTCCTTATCTCTGTCTGTATGTCTGTCTGTCTGGTTCTCTCTCTCTCTCTCTCTCTCTCTCTCTCTCTCTCTCTCTCTCTCTCTCTCTTTATCACGCTCTTAAATTTAAAGAAATGTATATCGCTCTGCATACTTTTGGGAAATCATTTACTGAACAATATCTACTTCCTTAAATATTCTAGTGGATTTGAGATTATAACCGCACAGGCGTAAGTTCTTTTTATAGTCTTTTTCTTCTCTTTTTAACATCTTATAATAGTAAGCCTTTTTATGGGTAGTCTATTATCTATCTGGGTATCTGGGATGGTTAACTCTCGTTTTCTGGTCTGCTTTCTTGGGATTTAAAAAAAAATTATTCATCTCTGTGCCCGTTTTTTTTTTTTCTTAATAACGAAAAAAATGAACAGGTTCATCGCATCTTTAATTCGGTGATCTAGCGGGAACGGTATTTTAACATGACTTTAAAATAATTACTAGAATTTAATATATAAATAAGCCGGCCAATATACAAAATTAAAATCTTTGTTCGTGATAATTCTATCCAAAGTCAAAAATGCAGGGGCAGGGTACGTATTTATGCAACTCCTCCGTCAGGAAGAGGATATAACAGTGGTTCAATTTTTTAAGCAGCTTGTCGCTGGTTTAAATTCAGAGGTTTTTTTTTCTCACAGGGCTAAAGAACACAGTAGTTCATATCATTTTCCCATATCTAGAGGAAGATGAGATGGACCCTTATTTTTCTCAAGGTATTAGTGCGATATGAAAAGCAAACATCTTCCAATGACGATAACCATTACAATAAAGGTGCAGAAGAATTTATTGAACAACCCCAAACCCCAAACCCCGCAGATAGAGACGCGTCATCTCGCAGACTTTCGCGTCCGATCATTCTGAATTTCTGGCCGCAACAGAACAAAAAACTTAAAATTGTCACACGTTTATAATCGTGCGTTTCCGGAGGGGTCAAGCGGATGTCACCTCAAATCAATCATAATCATATTGGTTAGGGTAATTTTCCCCTCGACCCCGTTATTTTTAATCTAACTAACTATGATTCAAAACTACAGTAATTACATAATTCATAAGCTACCGATGAATTATGTAAAAATGTTAGGTGGGGTGCTGCATGTCAGATGCAAAAAACAATGTCATTGGCCTAGAGTTAGTAAAAAAAGTAGACTCCCTTACTGTCCGGCTGATACGGAAAATAAGTTACTCCATCTACTTTACTTATTTAGTAACTCTATTAATTCTAGAATTACAATAACTAAATTAATAAAACTATATCAATTAACGAGGAAAACCAATTCTAAAATAACTATTTTTTTTATCTATTTATTTCTGTAAATAGCAACAGTTATTATATGAAGTATTACTCACGGGGACATCTAAGCGGAAACAAGAAAACATTAAAAACTAATACATAAAATCACTAGTTGTACGAGTGTAATGTGTTAGGGGCGTTCATCCCCCCAAAAAAAAAGACTAGATATGCTAACCTACAATTGGTCAATTTTCTGACAGTCGGGGCGGGAATAGGGAGAGTTTCTGTCAGGAATGAAAGAAACGATGGCAATATGACGAGTTTGGGGAGGGTCGTAAAATTCCCATATGATTGATGGCACTTAAAAGAATTGTTGAGTATGATGTGTGAAGGGGGAGGTAATAATGGAAATTATGAGTCAGAATATTCCCGGGTCTCACCACGCCGCACACTTTAATTCCCAGGCCGTGAAATCTCTTTTAATATAACTTTGCCCCGACCCTTTTTTTTTTTTTTGGTTCTGATAGACTGATTTGGGTGGGATGGGCAACAGTTGATTGTTTTAGACCCTTTCATTTTATGCTAAAAATTCATTTTTATCATTAAGATTCTTTAGATATTTTGAATATCTCGTCTCCCCTGTTTCTGCATTTGGGCCGGTCGATAAAATTACCAGAAATAAACATGAAGCGCTGTGCTAGATGCTAACCACCTCTTTCAATTCATTTTCACTATTTAAAGAAGTAATTAACATTTAATATGAAATATGTTGGTTCGATTGATAAATGATTATTACTTACATTATGTAATTATATTATATTATAAATCAATTAGCCGCCATAACAACTTTTAATATCACTGTTATCTTTAAATGTAAGTGGGAATAATAATAATAATAATAATAATAATAATAATAATAATAATAATAATAATAATAATAATGAGAAGAAGAAGAAGAAGAATAACATATATATATTTATATACATATATACATATATATATATATACATATATATATATACATATATATATATATATATATATATATATATATATATATATATTGTGCTTCTGTGTGTGTGAGTGTGTGTGTGTGTGCGTGAGTGTGTGTGTGTGTGTGTGAGAGAGAGAGAGAGAGAGAGAGAGAGAGAGAGAGAGAGAGAGAGAGAGAAATAATATATTTTAGAGAATATAATAGATATGTTAATTTTCTCTGAGAAAAAAAAAACTTCTCAATGGAAGAATTTGATATAATTCCAAAATATAACAATCTGTTAATAGAAACTGCAAGAATTTGGCATTTAAACAAAACCGCAAAAGCAAATTAAGGAAATAACGACGGCAAAAAGAAAATTACTTGCTGTTGCCGCAACTGTAGAATAATAATAATAATAACAATAATAATAATAATAATAATAATAATAATAATAATAATAATAATAATAATAATAATAAGAAGAAGAAGAAGAAGAAGAAGAAGAAGAAGAAGAAGAAGTGGGAATACAAAACTAGGCATGATTGAATTGTAAAGGTGATCCTATGGGAATTATATAAATTTTTACCATACAACAAAATGAATTTGTATGTGAGAATGAAAAGCATAAAATTCTTAGGGACTTTGAGATAAAGAATGATTACTTCCTCCCACCCGGAGACCAGACCTACTATTGATAAACAAACAAACAACAAAAAAAGAGAACTTGTCAACTGGTAGAATTTGCAGTTCCAGCACATCAGAGAGTGAAGATGAAGGAAAACGAAAAGATGACAAATACCTGGACCTTGCCAGAGAATTGAAAAACCTTTGGAATATGAGGGTCAATGTGATACCAATTGTAGTTGGTGCACTTGAAACGGTAGAGCAGTGTGGGCAGATGCGTTGTCATGGTGAAGCACCCACGAGTTGTCCTGTCACATCTATCGCCTCTTCTCGCCCACTGAACCAAACAAACGCCGCAGTATCTCTTTGTAGACATACTGGTTGATGGTCTGGCCCTGTGGCAAGAACTCGCAGTGGACGATGTCCCTCACATCGAAGAACGCATAAACCTGGAACTTTTCTTACATACCTCGTAGATTAAGGCATTTTAGTTTCTCGTGTATCACACAATGAGATTGATTTAGGCAATTCCCAGAACAACATTCACAAAAGAGCATCTTCCACAGTAAAATTCATAGCATATCCTCATGTGTTAAAGTATCAAATTTAAATGGCAATGTCATGGTTTCCTAAAATAAACAACAGTATTTGAAGAAACTATTCATGCTATGGACTAAACTTACGTGAAAAAATAAACAAAATTAAAACAAACATCACACATACGCACAAAAGAAAATAAGTAAATTTCAATAAATATAAACCTTTTGATAAAAGTATACTAGATCGATTTGTGTAAAAACTTGTTTCTTTTGGTAAATAGTGGTCCATGCATTAGTTTAGACTAAAATAAACAGTGGCATAATTTATAACTAAAGAAAACAAAACAAATTGTAAGATATTATATGATTGCATATAAGTACTTTAGTTGGCACATTCAGTCAGTCCAGTGGGCTGGGCAAAATAACTGCGTGATCAGATGGGATCCACGCACTTTTGTTATTAGCAAAGCATGGGCTTCTGTTTGCGCTTGGCTTCTCACATTAAAAAGACATTGTGTCTCGTCCTAACCTTGTAGGAGGCATTTGTCAATACCAAGTATTTTAGTTGACACATCAGCATTATCTTCAGGTATTCTTTTAACATAACATTTTAATTCGGTTCAACTATTAATTTCCGTTACAAACATTTACCTTTAATACAACTAGCAAAAATTATGGAATTACCAAATGTATAGGATATTCACCATGTTCATCGTTCACAGAATATAATTGAACTGCATTGGAAAAATCGACCATTTACACAGTTCTCAGTAGATCATATTTTCAACCCAATCATGTCTACTCTTCTAGTCTTTCTGGCGAGGTTGCTGCATACCCTTATTAAGTAGTCGACTTTTTCATTTCTCTAATTCTATCCAAGATATCCTACGTTTCCTATTCCCCCGAGACTTAGTTATTATGAATTGTATTACTATTATCATTTGAATAAGCATCTTCAAAGCAGGATGCAATAAGTAATTGTCTTATTCATTTTTAGTTTAATTATTCTATCTTCGTATATTATCAATTTTTTGTTTTAATAATCATTGTGGTGAAAGAGTAAACAATATTCGTAACTTCTTAACTCTGTATTATCATTTGATCATTTAGTCATAATGTAGCAACGAAACAACACTTTTGCGGTTTTGAAATTTATCGATACATTATTGGAACAAAATGTGTAAATTCAATGTTTTGACTTTACATCCAGTATTAACTGGTATGAAATATATTTCCCAAATAACCCTTTACCTTTTGCGTTTTTACATTTTCATTTATCCGTTCACTGTGTTGACTGTGTTATTAAAAGCAAAAAGGTAAAAAAAATTTTCCCCGGTGGTATGTACGATGTATGTCAAAAAGGTACCAGGACTGGTGTCAGAAAATATATGCCCTGAGTATCCGAAAATTACTGCCCCAGAAGAACATCACTGTGCTGAAGCAACCTCCCTACTCGCTTGACTTGGCTCCATGTGTTTTTTCCCCTCTTCAGCAAACTCAAGGGGGTCATCAAGGGAACCCGTTCTGATGACGGTCGAGAAGACAGAGCTACGGAGAATTCCGGAAGAATTCTTCCTGGAGTGGATGCAAGCGTGACAGAGAAGGATGGGAAAGTGCATCAGACTACAGGAGGATTAATTTGAAGGGGATAACTTGTTTGTAGATTGGATTTGAAATAATCTTTTTGTGACACCAGTCCTGGAACTTTTCTGACATACCTAGTATTCACTTATATCTGTTGGTTATTAAACTCCTGATATATTTTATGAATTCATTTTATGTTTATTCTTACGTTATTTTTTTATATTCTTAGGTATTTCGTCCCCTGAAAAATTCAACAAAATGTCAAGAAGAGTTCTAGAGTTTTGAAGAGGATCTTACCTTCCTGACAAAAAAGACCATTGGGAAATTTGTGCGTCAAGCTTGTTCTCCTGTGAACTGGGAAAACAGTGGCCCATTAATCCGGTAATTTGGAGCTATGCCCAAACCATTAGGATCGAGATAGGACGAAGAAGAATCGTGATAGTTCAAATTGTGGCACTGCTGGGCTCAATGAGAAGAGTGGCAAAGATACATGAGAAAGATCTGAAGCCATTTGCTATCAGTGAATCTCCAGCGATAACCGGTCGACATTCAATGGGTAGAAAAAAACCAAAAAAAACATATGAACAAGATTTACAGAACTGAGATCCACTATAAATGTATTCTACACTGTGCTACTGATTATGATGTTATGTTATTTCGTTTTCTAGCACTTTATCAAGGAAGTGAACCTGTTATACTCATATTGGCGAACGAAAGTTCATTCGGGACCCGGCCAGGGTAGCTGTTAAACGGTATAACCACACTGATAAGAAGTGATACTTCGAAACACGTGTCTCTGGATTACTTATTTATTATATATGCTCCCACTTTGGTCGAGCACTTTAAATAGGGATTTAATTGCAGCTTAACCGTATCTGCGACGCCGCTGAGCCTCGCTTTGTTTACATATGTTTGAGGCCTCTAGTGAATTCATTCCGCTTAGAAATGTAGCATTAAATATTCTCCTATATTTGACAGCTGCCTCTGGCCGTACGGATAAGAGGATAGGCGAACGAAAGTTCATTCTGGTCTCAAAACCGTCCAGGGGTAGCTGTTAAAACGGTATAACCACACTGATGAGAAGTGATACTTCGAAACACGTGTCTGTGGATTACTTATTATATATATATATATATATATATATATATATATATATATATATATATATATATATAGTAAGTCTTCGGGGTGACCTAAAGTCAGTATCAGCTAGACAGCAAGGGATTCATTCCCCTTTTCACTAGCGATAGACCAAGGAAATTGTTTTGGCGTGTGAGGTGGAGCCCCGCACCTATTATCAGCTCCTTACGTTATCGCACAGATTCGTGTGCTACTCATACGCTGAGTTGGTCAGGGCCGGGTATCGAACTAGAAACTTTGTGTTTCTTAGTCCTAGTCGAACGTTCTACCGACTGAGCTAAACCCGTTCTATATATATATATTATATATAATATATATATATATATATATATATATATATGTGTATGTGTGTGTGTGTGTGTGTGTGTGTGTGTGTGCTTGTGAGTGTGTGTGTGTGTTTGTGTGTATCCGGTACTATTTAGATTTTAGACCTTATATATATGAAGTATTTTGTATCACAGACACAGAGACACAGACACAGACACAGACACAGACACACACACACACACACACACACACATATATATATAATATATATATATATATTATATATATATATATATATATATATATATCTACAAGGTTTGTCAAAAAAGTATTGAGATTTTCCATACTTTTCGACATATCTTGTATCCTGAAAAATTAACGTTCCTTTTATTCTTCATTTCTATCTTGTTAAATACAGCTTTAAAAATGTACTTTTTGAACATCTTATATTCTGATTAATTAAACATTACATTTATTGTTGATTCCTATCTTGATAATTACAGATTCAATATGGATACTTTTGTGGCACACCATATATATGTATATATATATATATATATATATATATAATATATATATATATATATATATATATATATATATATATATATATACTGTTATTGTTATTATTATTATTATTAGAGTATCATTATTATTAATATCATGTTCACTCTTTTTGAGTTTTTTACATCAGCGTTAGCTGATGGTATTTCACTAGAGTCTGAGTGACAGCAAGTCTCCTCAGGTCTCCAGGACTCTTCTGAGTATTCTGGCTGATTGCACCAGTGCAGTATTATGGCTGGTCTTAATTCTTCCTCTGATTTCCATTCTTTTTGGGACCGTTCCAAGCGCACTAATTGGTATTATTATTATTATTATTATTATTATTATTATTAGTTGTTGTTGTAGTAGTAATTGTAGTATATTTACTAAACTTCTTATTAGAAGGATGTGACACAAGGTAAATTTTTTAGCGAAGTTTAACAGATTTGAATTCAGAGTTTTACTCTCCTGGTCTCGTTGCTGTATCAAGGTTAAATAGCCCAGTCTGCCCTACTAATTATGTGAGAATAGTTGGATTTATGCTTTTTATCAAGTGTATTAGTGTAATGTAAAGTTCAACCAGCCTCATCCAGGATTTGAACTCGTATCGCCGTGTCTTATGACGATAACCATTATATTATTATTATTATTATTATTATTATTATTATTATTATTATTATTAGTAGTAGTAGTAGTAGTAGTAGTAGTAGTAGTGTCTATGATAGAATTAGTACACTGGCTGAGATAAATATGGAAATAAATGTAGAACAGCCGTTCGGACATTCCTAGTTCTCAATTATCATTTATAGTAGCAAATGTAATCGCATAGAAAAATAATAATTAGAAAAAGAAGACAGAAAGAAGAGCAAAAGTAGTGGTGGTAGTAGCAGATGCCTTTGTCATTATCGTAGTAATAATTGCGGTGATAGTAGCAGAAGTAATTCAATTATCGTAACAGAAGCGACCCCTGGAGGCGTAAAACCAAATGACAAGATGATGGAAAGAAAGTAGAAGAAAAAAAGAAAAAGACAAAAAGAAAAAAAGAAGAAAAAAAGAATTACTTCATGACGTGCAAGAAAAGGAATGTTCCAAATTATTGATGGCCAATAAATGCTATGTTTTTATCTGAAACTAATTACTCACCTCTTGTTACAATCAAGGAATGACGCCTTTGAAGTATCAATGTTGAATCCAAGAGTTAAAGAATTCACTATAATTCGAGGATGAAATACAAGAGGTATTTATAAAAACAAAAAAAGACATACATAAAAGAAAAGAGAAAAAAATCAGTTGCACCCTTTAGTGGATAAATGAATATTTAAAATAAAAAAAGAACGCTAAATATTAATAAATAAAAATATGAAATACAAAAGGCATTATATTATAAAATTCGGGGGACATGAAAAAATGAAATAAAAAGTAAAAACTTGCATTCTTTAGGAAATAAATGAATATTGAACAAAAAAGGAGCGTTGAAATCTGAATAAATAAAAAAAAAATAATAAAATACAAGTGATACTATATTATAAAAAAATACACAAACAAAAAAAAAATTAAAAATCAGTTGCACCTTTAGTGAATAAATGAATCCTAAAAAAAAACATACTCGAAATACTGATAAATAAAAAGATAAATACAATATGTATCGGAAAAAAATATTAAAGGACACAAAAAGAAAGAAAAATCAGTTGCACCTTTTAATGCATAAATGAATCTTTAAGAATAAAACGAACGGTGAAATATGAACAAATAAAAGAAGATACAAGAAAATACAGTGATGTTTTTTTAGGGGAGAAAGAGTGAAATAAAAAGTGAAGATTTGAGAAAAATAGAAATAAAGAGATAGATTAAGAATGAAGAATCATTTTTGTCTCTATATAATTATTGCACTTTAAAGCAAATATTAAAGAATAATTGAAAGCGAATAAAAATGTGGTTCCAAAATTATGTGCCATTGCACACTGATGAAACGCCTATAGGTAAAACTAGCAATGAAGTAATACTTAAAGTTTTCCTACAGTATGTGTAATATCTGTAACAGAATTTAAACATTCATGTTCTATCATTAAACATAAAATAGTGATTGGGTTCGAAACCCTTTCATAGAAAATAATATGATAGTCATTTAAAACTATCTGAATTGCCCCCCTTCCGCCCTGTCAGCATCGGTTGTAGAATACACTAACTGCACGTCCACAGAGGCGTATACCCCCCCCCATTGTGGCCACCCGTTGGCCAAGGGTGACGACCTATAATATTTAAGGATAGGATTTCTGATGGCTAAACGGTTTATGACACGTGTACTAATTAGTCCCGTGACATCCTACACTCCACTTTCCCATAACTTAGGCTAGACGGTCGGTCAGAAAAGCCCATCCTACCAATCAGCTGAGCATGTCAATCCTTAGTAATTATATGATTGTCCCCACCGTGTTCTTCAAATTAATATATAACAGACAACCGCCTCCTTTGATCATAGAGAACCTAGAATGTGATGGTTAAACCACCCGTATTTATTAATACACATGAAGTTAATGAAAAGTATTCCTACCAATTTATAAAACCAATTTTTTTTAAATTAATGAAAATTATTTCTCCTAGATTATTAATACTCGTAGTTAATGAAAAATCTAATATAAAATAATGTCTACCAAGATGTTGATACATATTGACTTTATGAAAATTATTTCTCTCAGTTGATGGAACCAAATAAAAAATATTTACCAATATGTTAATAAACACGAATTTTATGAAAGCCATGTAAGTCTAAATGTAAAAATTATTTCTTCTAGTGTATTGATAAACTCTCTCTCTCTCTCTCTCTCTCTCTCTATATATATATATATATATATATATATATATATATATATATATAATATATATATAATAGAGGGAGAGAGAGAGAGAGAGAGAGAGAGAGAGAGAGACCATAGAGAAAAATTAAGACAGTGAATATCTTGAAACGGCCCCAAAGGTTTCAGAAACAGACTGGTGGAACTGGAGATCAGAGAAATAATCGAGCCTACCCAAACCAAAACACTGTTAAAATACTTGTAAAAAGTCCAAGAGACCTCAACAGACTTGTTATTTCTCATGCTTCATAGGAAACCACAAGTTAAAACCAATGTAAAAAAACACGCAAGGAGTAAGATAAAAATAATAAATTCGTGAACTCATGAATCATATTTAGATGTGTATAAATTTGACACAAAGATGTGTAATAAACATAAATACTTTTGAATAATAATAATAATAATAATAATAATAATAATAATAATAATTAGTAGGACCTGTGGATATACCACAGTATGATAATTTAATTATTACGACGTTTGATAATTTACTTAAGAGCTCTTGCAAATTGTTTAATACGTAAAAAGTATAATAATCTTGAGTTAACTCTCTCTCTCTCTCTCTTTCTCTCCATCTCATCTCTTCTCTCTCTCTCTCTCTCTCTCTCTCTCTCTCTCTCTATATATATATATATATATATATATATATATATATATATATATATCCCTCACTATTTTTCTTTCCTTCCTTCTTTTCCTCTTTTCATTATGTTTGATTGAATCAGATTAGCGTTACCACTTTCGTGCGATCACGTCTCTATCTTCCCCCTACTCTCTTTTTTCTTTCGTTCTTATATTTGTCTGTGTAGAATGTCCTTTCCTTCACGTTCTTTTTTTCCTTATAATAAAAGGTACTGGTCGATTAATTAACTTAGGTAATGACATTTATAAGAGATAAAAATCCGCGGATAAGCAACACCAGGATTAACATTTGTAGTTCGTCTTGGAAAATTTGGACTGTCTCACTTTTAAGCAGAGGGTTTTGCATGATGACTGACGGAAGATCTAGGAACACGCGTATTGATATACAAATAATATCAACCAATGTTGATGTGAAAAACTCGCAACAAGAAAGAGAATAACAACCAAACCACAGCACTAATAAAATCGGCTACTTTATTAGAAGAGTTCAGAATACCCGAGGAGACTTGCTGTGACTCAGAATCCAATGAGAAAACATTATGTAGAGCTAGTTTAAACAAAATACAGTAATAATAATAATAATAATAATAATAATAATAATAATAATAATAATAATAATAATAATAATAATAATAATGACAAATAATTGGACCTTGCAGAGAACTAAAAAAAACGAGGAACATGAAAGGGAAGGTTGTGCCAATTGTAATTGATGCCCTTGGAACGATCCCCAAGGATATGGAAAATTTTTTGATGAAATGGAAATCAGAGGAAAATCGAGACCATCCAAACCACAGCACTATTGAGATCGGTTAGAATACTCAGAAGACTCCTGGGGACATGTGGAGACTTGCTGTTTACTCAGCCTCCAGTGAACCACCGGCTAAGACGGGTGTGAGAAAACCGAATGGAGTGTAATAATAATAATACTAATACTACTACTACTACTACTACTAATAATAATAATAATAATATGTTGCAGCAAACAAAACAGCATCGGTTCGGCCACCAAGTGTTTATATGTGGCTCTTTTATGTGTAATGCATAGACCGTATCAGCACTCCCTTACAATACCATCACAACCAACTGATTTTCCGTCATCTTGTGGGAATGCTAAATCATGATGTTGCCACTTCCTATAATTCTTCGTTATATTCACAAATCTTCAGTAACGAAACGTTAATTCAGTAATATAAGATTTGAAATAAACTGACAATATGACACTAAATGTGAATGAGAATAGACTCACGAGTTGGAATCAGTGAAAAAGATCACAGTAATGAATCGATAATTCATTAATGCTAATTTGAAAAGTTGATAACACCACTAAAAAATTTGAGATAACTTTCTGTGCTGTTCCCATTCAAACGACTTTTTAAAAAATTGCTATCGGTACGATAACCAAAGGAATCCTGTGTAATGTGGAGGATACCTGACTCTTGATTCCTACAATCAATTTACAATCTTGGTTTGAAATTTACGCTGTTATCGACAGAAATCCATGTAAAACACCGAATTGGAAACAAACAATCTATTTTTCTAATGCATGTATTTACCCAACATTCTGCAATACGAGCAGGTAGCAACACAAGTAATTTTAAACTGATTTTAACAGGTTTTAACCAGAGTCTTCCTTCTAGTCCATTTAGGGTCCGTGTAAGTTAGGGTCTAAGAGATCCGTTTGGAAGTTATTAGTATTAGATAGAAATACTTGAAACCGTATAAATGCAAGCAAATTATTTGTATTAATTGTTTGCAAAAGAGTATTATTAGTTACTTGAAACCGTATCATTGCTTGCAAAGAAATGAACCGACTAGACAGAAAAAGAAAAAAAAAAACAGTTTAACATAAAAGAATCGTGAATGCAGAAGAATGAAAAAGCTTGAAATTAAAGAAATAAAAAAGCTTGAAAGTAGATGAAGTGAAAAGCTTCAACGAATGATAAACCAAAAAGGTTCGAAAAATGAAAAAAATATGAAAAGGATTAAAAGAAGTAGAACGGAAAAAGTATGGGGAAAAGGAAAAAAGGAAACAGCTTGACTGAAGAAGAAACCAAAGATATGAAAACAATGATCCAACAAAGCTTTACTGACTAAAGAGCTAAAAACCTTAAAAAAAGAAGTAACGAAAAAGTCTTGGAAAAAGAATAAATGAAAAGCTTGAAAGAAGAAACAAAAACTTGAAAACAAAGCGAAACAAAGAAATAAACATATTTCTATGAAAAAAAAAAAAAAAACAGGTTTTTTTATAGTTGTTGCTTCCAATCAAATAATTCCCTGTTTTTTTTTTTTTTTTTTTTTTTGTTGTTTTTTTAGTCTGCAACTCTAAATTCTGTACAAATTAATCGCAATATTGATTTTGTCAGTATTTTTGTTTATTGTATTGTGCCAAAATTTTCCTAGAAGGAAGAAAAGTTTTCATTAAAACATTCCCTTGATGAATTATAGATACAAATTCGGTAGATTTACAATTAAACCATTTAGCGGTATTGACGACACAAAATATTTCCTAATTATTAGTATAGATAAGCCAAACGAGTCTTAAAGATATTTAGAGAATTTAATTTTAAAAGAGTCACACTATCTCACGGAGTTGATAAGATCAATAATCATATGCAAAACATAGAAAAATCTGTCATAGACTGGATGTTGCCTTTCTAGGTGACGAGAGAAATGTTGTGGGAAATTAGATGTTTGATATAGGTATAGATAAAGATAAGGAGGGAAGTAAGGTAGGATGAAAGGAAAAAGAGAAGAAAAAAAGAGGACAAAAAAGAAGAAGTATGCTTAAAATAGTATAGAAGAGCCATATAGCAAACAAAATGACAAAAGGAAGGAGAAGGCATAAAAGAATAATGAAAGAGAAGTTGTCGAAAAGATATTGATAAGAAGAAGAAGAAGAAGAAGAAGAAGAAGAAGAAGAAGAAGAAGAAGAAGAAGAAGAAGAAGAAATAGCTACAATAATAATGATACTATCACAAATAGAGCATAAGACTTGACACAACTGAGTGGGAAAGGTGATCCACTGGGAATTGTGCAAGAAGTTAAATTTTCACCATGCTACTAAATGGTGTATGCATAAACCGGAATCTGCCCTACAGAATGAGACATAAAATCCTTTGGGAATTTGAAACACATACGGATCCCCTAATCCCGGCTAGGAAACCAGACTTAGTTTTAATTAAGATTAAGAAGAAGATTTGTCATCTCTTGGATTTTACTATCCCGGCGGATCACAGAGTGAAGATGAAAGAAAAGGAAAAGATAGAAAAATACTTGGACCTGGCCACAGAGCTGAAAAAACTGTGGAATATGAATGTAAAGATCGTCCCAATCGTAATAAGTGCCCTGGGAACGGTCCGAGCGTGTTTTGAAAAGTGAAATTGGAAATTCGAAGAAGAATCAAGACCATCCAAACAATATCATTTGATAGATCAGTTATTAGTGAAATAGATCACTAATTAGGACTGAGCCTATTCTAATACTGACCACCCGATGTGGCGTTTAACAGGTTTGAATTTAGAGTTTTCCTTCTCATACACTGGTTTCCTTACGAAGGTTAAAGACCCCAGTCTACTACTATTTACCCATAACTGGAAGGGAGTAGCTGGATGCATACCTTTTCCAAGGGTATCAGCTCTATGTGAACTGTACCATGATCCAAGATTTGAATTTGGGTTGACGAGTCCATTTCCAAGAGCACTCTTAAGATCAGCTAGAAATGTTAAAGGGTCCTGGAGATCTGATGTGAATTGCCACCACTCAGCCTGCATTGAACCACCAGTTTAGGCGGGTGTTAAAAACTGGTGATAATAATAATAATAATAATAATAATA
>CM042137.1:96511017-96518517 GCA_023376005.1 Doryteuthis pealeii | reverse complement strand
TCAAAATCATTAAACAAACAAACGATTTACGATTTATTCATGACTAAAATCTAAAGCCTGGTTACGTAAATAGGCCACAGTCCAAGAATAAGTTTACGCTTCATAAAGATGTATATAAAATATTATTTTTGATAATAATGGTGATGCAATCTTATATTTAGTTGCACAATTTGAATTCTATATAGTCTGTTAATCAATATCAAATAATATAAACTATTGATTATATAACGTTTCACTTGAAATGATAAAGTACTAACATCTTTGGTATAGAAAAAATCACTCATTTAAAAAAAATTGTCATAGTTGTTCCTATTTATGTGCTTGTGCGTGTGTGTGCATTTTTGCATGTGACGACCTATTGTATTTTACATATAAGCAGATACATTTATAGAACGTGATTCTTAAAGAAAGCGGTAAATTCAGTACTTACGCAAAAAAGTATCTTAACCTACAACTTCCTGAGTATAACTCTGCTAAAGAATTATATTTTGCCCTATAAGAATTTCCGTTCTAGAATAATGATATTTAAAAAGAATCAACTGAGTTGATTTTGCCAAGCTCAAGTTCACTAGGTTTAACACAGTTAGAACAATAAGCTGACTGTCTACTTAGTGAGATTCCTATTTAACCACAAGCAAAGAAAGGCACACTGATGAAATGGTGTGTGATTGACTCTCCCAGAGGATTAACTGCAATTACTTTAGGTTCCGAAATGTTCAACGAATTTCGGTCTTTCTGAATAGGTTCATTCAATTAACGGTTTTCTTTCCTTCTTTTTTTAATCGTCATATTTCTTTTAAATGTCCCTACAGTATCTTTATTCTCAATTATTTTTTTTTATAAATTATGTTTTTTTTTCTGTTTTGTGATATTTTCCATATTTTTTTTATCTACAAAAGCATTGTTACTTTTAGTTTCTACCGTTCACCTCTAATCTGAAAATTACACTTTTTGCGGCTTTTTACTTTTTACTCAGATTTTTATTAAGTTTTTGGGAGTTTTTGCTATTTAAAAAAATTTTCTTGGTCTTTGCACAATTCAATTCTATATGACATTTTCCAAATTAACTTTTTAGTTTTTCTGTACTCTCTCTGTCTCTCTGTCTCTCTGTCTCTCTTCTCTCTCTCTATCTATCTATCTATCTAATATATATATATATATATATATATATATATATATATATATATATGATGGGTAGAGTGCTAGAAATGGGGAGAAAAATAGATGAACAAATAGAGAGACTGATAGATAGATAATAGACAGATAGATAGATAGATAGATAAATTTTGTTCGTAAACTCTGAATAGGTAAATATACATAATATAGAAAAATACAGGAGGAACATATTTGTAAACAAAATCTAGATCAATATCAATGATGAACCGCACACACACACACACACACACACACACACACACACACACACATATATATATATATATATATATATGTGTGTGTGTGTGTGTGTGTGTGTATTATGGAAAAGTTTACTTTCCGGTGAATATGGTCACACTTGTTAGTTGATGCAAAATTCAGAAAGGCAAGACAGTGATATAACAAATGAAAAGTGCTAAATACGTTAGTTGAGCAACTGCAATTAATCAATATCTTGATTAATTCAGTGGATTTAACCCTGAAGATACTTAAGTTGAAACTCGAGTAGGTTAGCTCTTGTACTTATATTGTAATATATATATATGGTTTATCATTGACATATATATATATATATATATATATATATATATATATATATGTGTGTGTGTGTGTGTGTGTGTGTGTGTGTGTAATTTAGGGTAGCGTGGACATGAAGTCAACAGGGTTTGGTTACTGAGATTTTCGAGCTATGAGATTCTAAAACCAACTTTGCTTGACAAACGCTACCCTCATTTATACATACATATTCTAGCCACTATTTACTTAAAAATATAGCGCAATCTCTAATCAATATTCATATGTTTTATATGTATGCATTTATGTATATATATATATATATATATATATATATATATATATATATATATATATATTATAATAAATATATATATATATATATATATATATATATATATATATATATATATATATAATTATATATATATATACTTACGTAAAGATAGTATAGTATGTATAAGTTGATATTCTAAGTTTTAAAACTGCTTTGCTATATATATATATATATATATATATATATATATATATATATATATATATATATATATATATATGTATAGTGTGTTTATTTTTTTGCTAATGTTTATCTATACCATTTACTCTCTTCTCATTTCAGATATTGTAATTTTGCTCAAAGAAACTTCTTCAACTTGAACTCAAAGCCCAACACCCTTAGGCCTGCGCTACTGAGACGATAAGGAGAAGTCAACTATTCGATTAAGGAAATGATTTCCACTGAACGGCTTATCAAATTAATTGTATCTCCTTTATCTCCCCAAAACCATGAAGCGGAAGGACAAAAACAAAAGCCAGGCAAAAGAGAGAACAAATATATAAATGAAAACAAAATAAAATCCCGAGCCAGGTAATTTCTTCTAAGTGAATAAACAAAAAGTGATGACGTAACCAGAAATACTGCATGACGTTTCCCATACATTGGAGACATTATACTATGATATATCTTCTTATTATAATGGAGATTGTGGGTTTTTCTGTCTGTAACCGAAACTATTTTCCTACTCAAGTCACAATTCTCTTAGTTATTGACATCACATTCTCCATGATCTTATTCTTATCTAAACCTCAATTATTAATAAAATTGTCTTACATTATTAATACTATTAACTATGTCTACATACTGACAACATGCAATTGTATTTATATATACAACAAAATAGCGGTTTACAGTGTGAACGGGAAGGCTAATTTGCATATTAATATTAAAAAATCGAATTTAATAAATATTTGCTTAGTATTATTGGTTTCTAATTGTTTGGTTTTATTTTAATGAATATAAGCAAAATCTCTTCAATGAATCTTAAATGAAATCCATTAACAAGATAAAATAACTGTCATTTTATTCTTTACTTCCTCTTATAACTAAATACTTAAGTTAGAAAAAATAGCAATGAAAGACGAGAGTGATGGAAGAGTAAGTTTCAGTTGTTCCATTTCTTATTATACTCCCTCTGTTTCAAATCTTTTATTATACCCCCTCTGTTTCAAATCTTTTTATCTGTATTCTTATTTAGTTTCATTAGCCTTTCTAATTTAATGTGATATTTTATTACATTAAAACTTAAATACTTGCACCCGGAGGGTGCATATATTTGCTAGTTATTATAAGGTTAGTTGATATATAAAAACAAACGATATTCATCAAAGAAAAAGTAACTTATGAAACCAAACCCGTAGCTTCATTTGATAAATTATTATTGTTAATACCATTGTTTTGACCGGAAAGTATTATGTTAATTATTATTTTTATCATCATGATGTCATACAGGCAGCAAGAATAACAACGACTCATTCGCTTTCTCTCCCTCAATCTATTCCTATCAGCCATCGCCTCTTGGAGACACTTCACGCATCAATCAGAATTCGCATAATGATAATTGAAGCAAATATTTGCTGGTCGACTTACACTGGTGTGTCAATGTGTAGGGTTCCACTGGATAACGTCATTTATGCGTTCGTTCTTGCTTTCCCCAGCAGTATCCTGCATGTCTTGTTCATGGTACTCTCATGGTTAATGTGAGAGGAGGCATGTGACAATAAAGCTACTTTCTTGTGGAGTGTTGCTTCCAATATTTTTTCAGGATAGCATCTAACATACTTGTGTAGCTCCCATGCAGCCCCCAAGTGATTTCTTAGTCCATGTGGTTCAAATATACAATAGTATTGATACGGTTACGACTTGGAAGAACTTTCTAAGATTATTAAATCATTAAAACTAAATAACATATATTTATCATTATTAATAGTTTGCCAAAAAATTAATATGTTAATTATTATTTCATTAAGTAATCAATTAATTCTAATTAATAAATCTACATTGTTATTAATATTTTTTCCGAGAAATTAATTTGTTAATTAATAAATCAATAATTTAATTAAGAAATCTTATTTATTGTTATTAATTATGAGCAGAAATTAATGTTAATCACTATTTCCTAAATTATTTATTAATTAAAACTAATTCACAAATCTTTATCTTCATTAATAGATTTTACCAGAAGTCAATATGGGGATTATCACTTGTTTAAATTATTAATTCATGAAAAATAATTCACACATGTCCATCATCATTATTGATTTTAATGAGATATTAATATTTTAATTATCAATTCCTTAAGAATAATTAACACATTTTATGTATTGTTATTATATTTTACTACAAAGTAATATGTTAATTATTAATATTTTCAATTATCAATTCATTAAACCTAATTAACAAAGCTTGATCATAATCAATAATGTTGACCAGATGTTAATATGTCAGCTAGTATTAAATCATTAATGCATTAATTCTCATTAACAAATCGTTATCATTAATAATTATGATGAGAAATTACTTGTTAATAATCAATTTATTAAAAATAGTTAACTAATCTTAAGAATTATGACCAAGAATTACTACTTTATCTAAATATTATCTTAATTACAAATCATTATTTATAATTTTCATGGGCACAATGTTTTCAATTCAGTAGTGGCTTTTACCTCAACTATTTCGATTACGAAACAGAATAGACTATAATCTACTGTTTCTGAATATATACATGTGTGTATGTGTGTGTGTGTGTGTGTGTGTGTGTGTGTGTGTGTGTTATAGGCAAAGGATTTTGGACCACCATATATTTCCTTACAAAAAAACACTTTAAAATGAGGCATTTTCGTATATATTTTTTTACGTAAAAGATAGTATTTCAGTTACTATTTCGTAATCTAATAATTTGATCAATACTCAAATGATTTTAACAGTCTGTGTAGAACCAACATAAAATGCTATATTTATTGTTTAACCCACATGTCTTTTCCAGAGAATGGAATTTATTTTCCTGTGAAAACGAAAAAAACATTTATCAAGAATAGAATAAAACATTCTGTTAAAGTTTGAGATCATTAGAAAAAAAAATATATATATATTTGTACTGACATAACCCCTTCACCCGAACAGGAGACTATATAGGGTCAATTCTTACGCGATTTTTAATATGTTTGATTTCGGAATTTTCCTTCTTTTAGAGTGATTCCCATACCAAAGTTAGAGCCCAGTCTGTCCTACTATTTCTCCTTAGCTGGAGGAGAATATTTGGATACGTACCTTTTCCAAAGGGTATTAACTCTATATAAATGCTAATAGCATATTCCCGTATTCCCCATGTACATTTCTTCTCGGACCACAATGTCCATTTCGTGACCCCGTATGTCCTGCTTTTTCACACATTCATCATACAGTGTATTGAAAAAAAAGTTTATTTTCTACGCAATCCCCTAACTAGGTTTTAAAAAAGCATACAAAGTCTTCATATCGTACTTTTCTCTCGTAATACAATTATTTCGTACTCGTGTGCCAAAGACACGATTAGATCACACAAAAGGCAAAATGTTCTACTCTCGATAATCCGCTTTTTACCGAACTAAAAGGAGGTACCGAAATCTGTATACTCTGCAAGTTCTTCTATCGGGATTCACTTCGAATGAGAGAAAAGTATTTTTTTATAAATCGTGACTTCAGGAGCAATCATGTTATCCTCTCCCGGATATCTATCTTGCAAGATATAACTTTTTTCACATGTTTCAATGGTTCCGGTAATTGAACGGAGAGAATGAAATAACGTAACGTCTTATATTTGAGGCAAGTTGTGTTCAAAATAGCAGTGGTCGGTGACTATGCTACAACGGGTTTCGGAAAGGCACTAATTCACCATTTATCTCCCCAGCAATGGGTAGTCGGTCTAAAAGAAAGAAAACATCGAATCTAAAATAAATCTGAGGTATGGGTTATCGTCCTTGTCAACGAGCCTCTCTATCGAACCAACCAATCACGGGCCAGCATACTTTGGCGGCAAAGCCAAAGAGGCAAATTCTTTCCCCCTCTTTCTGATTGACCAGCACCGGGTCAGACCTCAAAAAGGGTCTTCTTGAACGACCAGAGTAGCCGTAGCAAGGGACTTCGATAATTCCCCTACCTCAGGATTTCAGCTAAGTGTTTTTTTTATATATGAATAAGATTCCGCAGACAAACCTTAGTTTGCAACAATTCTTCCAATTATACATGTCTATTCCCATTCTAAGTTTGTGTTCGTTTTATTCTTTTGACTTGTCTGTCACCATTTGTGGTCGAAATATTCATAAATCCGTATTAGATGTCACCACAGTAGTAAATCCCATGAATATATCCCACTACGCGTCGCTAGGGTCATCGCTCAAGGCCAGTCTTCATTCAGTACGACTTCAGTTCGACATCCAGTGTCGGCACAGGGTTAATTAATGTAAGTTTTTGCTGGTCGACCCACAATAGTATGCCCATGTGTGGATGTCCACATGGGAACGTCTTTACTTCTCCAGCAGTGTCCAACATGTCTTGTTTGTCTAACTTGGTATAATGATAAGATTTCCATATGCGTAGATTTACATCATTTTCTATCGATGAGATATTGCTACCTACGTATGTGAACTAATTTACCTATACCTACGTAGTGCCATCCAGCTTTTTAAAACCCCTGAAATGATAGTGTCTCATCGTACCCATGGCGGCAGGGTTGGGTAAATATATATATTAGGATCCCCAAAATGGGAATAAAGAGGACGGGGACCGTTAAATATTTCCTGTTAGTGACAGCTGACTATCCCTTCAAAACAAACTGATTTTAAAATCTCTGTTATATAAACCAACGTCGACTCGAGTTCAAATTCTGGACGCAGCTGTTTACATTTCACTTAGGGCTAATAAACTTGGGAAAGGTAGGCATCCAACTATTTTCCTTCTAACTATGTGTATATAGTAGGGAAGACTGGGTTATGCAACCTTGGTTAGGCAAGAATTTCAGAATTAAACCCGTTAAACTCTGCTTGAGACATTGACGTTGTGTACCCGTGCAGAGGGGGTGGTAAATATGTATTTATTTATACGTCCAAAATAAGCAATTCATATCGCACTTTAAAATCATTAATATTGAATTACTACACCAAAAAAATTGTTAACTCCGTATATTTACAGTCATGACACAGTGAATACGTTTCGTAATAGCTGGCATCCTATATCGCGATATCGTAGGAAGCGAATTCGAACTCCAGTCGCAATATTATGTTCACCTTCGTACGGTAATCGTTGGGAAAGGTATGAACCCCTTCATCGATTGTTCACTGAAGATAAGCAGCGAATAACTCGTTGCATAGTTTCCTGCTATTCTTATTACTTTTGGGGGTACATTTTCTACTTCTATCTCTACTAAATTTTAGCCAGCCGGGTTGAGTTATCTTGTCTCTATTCATATAAGTCGTCTCGGGTGTCTCGGATATATATCTCTCCGTGTCTGTCTT
>CM042137.1:96483517-96506017 GCA_023376005.1 Doryteuthis pealeii | reverse complement strand
TTAATATATATTGTTTGTTATTATCTTTATTGTCTTTTTTAAAATCTTTATTTGTAATTGCTTTTAGATGATACCTCATACTTTTCTTTATCGTCTCCGTTTCTCCTTCCTTTTTTTAAGGCAAGGAATTCCCTGCTGATGGTTTTAGTGTTTAAAAACGAAAAGAGATAATTAAACCCCCGTTTCTCTTTGTGTATTATTTAATTGAGTTCCGTCAAATTAGTGACCGCGTCTATATTTTGCTCATTAGCTAACTGACACTATTTAAAGAAGCTAATAAGGAAATTGATGTTTAACAAATTGGGGTGAGTGAAAATGCACGAACGCCCAGAGAGAAGAAGGGAAGGAAAAATAAATAAATAAATAAATAAAAACAAGAAAGTGTTAGGGATGCATAATTCACGGGTGTTCCTTCGTACAAATACACTTGTTTGTAACGTTTTCATCTATTGGTATGTGGTTAATGATATGGAAGCATGAACGTACATTTCTGTTTCAATATATATATATATATATATATATATATATATATATAAAGATAATCTACTGAGTCAGACGAACCTACAATTAGTTTCGCATAAAGCTCTTCAGGGCTAAAATCTGACTTGGCTCTACTTAGGTATCGATTTATTACTTGGCTCTACTTAGGTATCGAGCACTTTTTGCAAATTAGCTTCTCCTAGCGGTTATATGAATATATATATATCTTATATACATATATATACATATAAATTGTTTTTTCTTTTGGCCAAATACTATACCAATAGATTATTTTTTGTTGGTACGAATATCTTGGTCTTTTCTTTTTTTCAAAAATTTTTTTCTTCCTGGTTGATGTTTGGTAGTATATTTTTACAATCAAACTCTCTGCCGGGTTTTTTCTCTCCGCAAGGATCTACCAACACGCTTGGTATATTAAATTATATATATATATATATATATATATATATATATATATATATATATATATATATAATTGAAGAGAGAATGATTCAACAGAATCGAGTCATAATTGCAGAATTTATCTACCCAAGTTTCACCTGGAATTATCTTCATACATATATATATATATATATATATATATATATATATATATATGTGTGTGTGTGTGTGTGTGTGTGTGTGTGTGTGTGTTTACCACTTCTTCATAGAAGTAGACCATTTCTACGAAGTTCGGTTGGGAGCACACAAGTCACTCAGAAGTCCAACTTTACCTTTACACGTCCTGTTGCATAAACAAATATGTGAAACCCCTGGCTTTCGCTCTTGCACACACACGTTTTTCACGTGGTCGTCTGTCACCATGCACCGGATATGGCTCAAGAGACCAGCCCGTGCCAGGCAAGCCCTGCCACATCCACTACATATGTGGTTAGGCGTGAATGTAGGAAATTATCCAAGACGTCCGACTTGAACCGCTTTCGTAGAGCCCAATTCAGGATGGAGTGATCTAGCGGCATTTCCTTTCATCTTTGTATCATCTGACTATAGTATATTTTCCACTATGATATTTGCTTTCCTATAGGTTCATTTGCAAAATTCTAGACTTGATTTAAAAATGAATAGATTTATTATTATTATTATTATTATTATTATTATTATTATTATTATTATTGATGAATGATGATGATGATGATGATAATTATAATAATAACTTTGATTGAATAATATTCCACTAGCAATAATAAGTTCGTAGTGTATATGGTGGGAAAATAAATTTAACTTTTCACAAAAAAAAGTAGGTGCTTAATTATGTATGAGATACAGCACCTAATGAAATCATATAATATCATAAAATATATATATATATATAAATATATATATGTGTATGTGTGTGTGTGTGTGTGTGTGTGTGTGTGTGTGTGTGTTTGTGTGTGTGTCGCAGACATTTGCCGAATTTTTCC
Source organism: Doryteuthis pealeii (assembly GCA_023376005.1). Lineage (NCBI taxonomy): Eukaryota > Metazoa > Mollusca > Cephalopoda > Myopsida > Loliginidae > Doryteuthis > Doryteuthis pealeii. The sequence continues at coordinate 96,504,113 of CM042137.1, read as the reverse complement.
GTCATAGGCAGGATGTGACACATGGTCAATTTTTAAGCAGAGCAAAGCTGGTTTAAACTTGGAATTTTTTTAATATCTTTTTTAGTAGAACATATTGATTTATACTATGATTTGAACTAAGTCACCGATTCCTCTTCCTATGATGGAAATTGTTACACTAAGCGCAACTTCGTCTCTCTAGGTGTTGGAGGGTGATTACATGTTTTATACAAAACTACATTACGGTACAAAATTGTACCGCTCTTAGGACATATGTATAAAAACTTGGTAAATGGAAATTTAGATGATTTTGATTCCTGTATCCTGGCATCACTTTTGTCATTTGAAAGAAATATATTTTCTGTTTAGATTAGCATTTAGTGAATGCCATACTAAACTGCCCAAAACTAATCATTTATCTTAGTGAATTAAATAATGTACATTTCAAATTGATAGATAGTATGTTAGAGCATCTTTTATAGTTAGGTAGATGCTGTGCTGATGATGCGAAAATATATCGTTCAGCAAAGAGATGTTCTCTCTTCAGTAAATACGATTGTTAAAAAAAAAAAACTCCTGTCAGAACAATATGTCTTCTTAGTATAGAAACATGTTATCCTTAAAGCTTTTCCTGAGGCTCTTGACAAAGCCCAAAGATTAAAGGATTATATACACCTCTGAGACTTTTTTCTTTTTCAATTTTTGGATCAGCATTTAATTAGAAGTTTTGCATTTGCCCAAACCGTTCGCCACGGATAGGATGTAACACAAGAACATACTGCACATTCAATCGACTTTTAGTTGTCTAAAAAATTATTAATTTTTTTGACAATTTGTTTACAATCAAAGAAAAAAAGATTGTTTGAAATCGATTGAAATTTACATATGCTAAACATTTACCTACTTTAAAACATTCTCAGCAGCTCCTCATTTATTTGCAAGGGAGTGTTTTTTTCGCATACAACACCCGGTAAAAGTACTAAAACTGATTTCAATATAATTCTACCGAAGGGCCCAGATTCCAATTATAATTGGACTTTATTTGAATAGATTGAGTTATGAGGTCAATAGATAGTGAAATTTGAAGTATCCCTTGATACACGTAAAAAATGCTAAAGAAATTTGGTAGAGCCGTGGGGGAAATTTGGTGGGCAAAGAATTAAAATAAATAAATTAGAACATACCCCCCCCCATATATATATATATATATATATATATATATATATGTGTGTGTGTGTGTGTGTGTGTGTGTGTGTGTGTGTGTGTGTGAATCGAAAAATGGAAATTAATCCGAAAGTATGTTGAAAGGATAAATAAATAAAGGAAAGAAATGGTCGAATAGATAAAAATGGATTAATGAAATGCCAACACGTGTTTCGATAGAGGGTTTTTTCCATGTACACATTGTATAATAATAATAAATTGAGTAATAAATAATATATAGAATACAATGTGTACAAAACGAGGTGGCATTTCATTAAACCATTTTTATCCAATCAATATTTTATTTCCTTTATTTATTTATCCTTTCAACACACACACACACACACACACACACACACACACACACACACACACACACATATATATATATATATATATATATATAAATGAAATGTGTGTGAGTTTGAGTGTTTGTCCATGTGTGTATCTGTGTATTTGCCGACACTAAGGAGTATAACACAAACATAGAATAAAGATTTTCAAATTATTAATGGTTAATATTAATATATATATATATATATATATATATATATATATATATATATATATATATATATATATATATATATATATAAGAGAGTTTCATAATTACAACATACGCACACGTACAAAAAAATAAAAATAAACGCATTCACGCTCACACAGGAATACAGTTATTTCAAAAATAACGTCATTTAAAAAAAAAAAAAAAAATCATTTAGGAAGAAATGCCATAGCTGTACTGCTTCAGTTCAATTCTTTTGATAAAGAGGTATTACCTCGAACATTCAAGAAATAATAAAAAATACAGGTCAACACACAACACCATTGTTACCGTATTATTTTTTTATTTATTTATTCCAAACTGCATTGTGATAGCCTTCTAAATCAACCTCCTAACCATATATATATATATATATATATATATATATATATATATATATATATATATATATATATATATTCATTCATATATATATAATTGTATGTGCTTATTTCTTACAAATTTTTGTAACATTTGTATATATATATATATATATATATATATATATATATATATATATATATATATATATATATATATATATGTGTGCTTATGTATAGAAATAATAAAATCCTTCGGGATTCGTATTTTATATATATAAATAAATATAAATAAATATATATATATATATATATATATATATATATATGTTGTGTGTGTGTGTGTGTGTATGTGTGTATCTGTGTGTTTCCTGTGTATATTCTTTGTGTGTATGTGTTTGTGTGAAATAGTTTCATGTTTATTTATGTATATATTTATCTGTGTACGTATGCATGTATTATTCATGTAATTGTATAAAATCATTAATAGCGGTCGGCAGTGTACGCACTCAGAATCTGGGTTAACACGCGCTTTGAGAACTTGTAAAAGGCCAGTAGATTTAAAAGCTGTAGAGACGCTGTTCTCCGCCTTGAATAGTGTCCGCGAGTTTCGTAAAGTGGAGGACTCTTGTCATTGTTGTAGACGGAAATACAATTTTTTTTAAATAGACAAGGAGACACAGGGGCATTGAATGGCGAGCACACTTGGCCTGTTTATTGACCGGTCAGAAGGTGACAGTAACCGATAGGTGTCTTAAGGGTGGGAGGTTAAATCAATGAATCAAGTGAAAAGATTTAGAGGGAGGCGAGAGAGGGAGTGAGAGAGAGAGAGAGAGAGAGAGGGAGAGAAGCTAAAGAGAGAAGCTAGAGAGAGAGAGAAAAGAGGGAGAGAGAAGAGAGTGAGAGAGAGAGAAAGCTAGAGAGAGAGAAGCTGAGAGAGAGAGAGAGAGAGAGAGAGAGAAAAGAGAGAGAAAAGAGTGTGTGAGAGAGAGAGAGAAGAGAGAGAAAAGAGAGAGAGAGAGAGAGAGAGAGAGAGAGGGGTGGAGTGGAAGTGACAATAAGAAGAACTAGCCCAGGGCAACAGGTCATCGACTTGTTTGACCAATCGATAAACATCGGCCATTTTTCTCTTTCGAAGAGTAAAACGCAATGAAGAAAAGTAATGGGGGGCATATATATATATATATATATATATATATTATATATATATATATATATATATGAGTGTGTGTATGTATGAGTATATATATATATATATTTTTTTTTTTTTTTTTTGTTGAAAAGGACACTTTTTATAAATGGTGTTCTTTGGGACAAAACTCTAAGGACTTTGGAAATCAGCCAGTTAATTATATTACATTTCTAAAGCATGGAAAAATATCATCATCATCGTCATCCCATTCTAATTACTATCATCATCAGCAGCTGAAAACAGTAGCAGCAATTTCGAATCAACTGCTGGACGGAGATTTTCCTTTCGAATTCCTTCTATGATGTCCTACTTTTGCATTTCGACAAGCCAAACTCGATTTCACTCCGAAACAAATATCTGATGTCATTTGAGGTTCACGAAAATATATCAGTAAATAATGCAAGGGAAACATTTGCTCCGGGATGAAAAATGTCGGAAAGAGTGTAGGCACCGGAAGCTGTAAATTTTATCAGTCCACAAGATTATTTTTCTTGATTATACGTTGTCTATTTTTTTTCTTTTTCCTTTTTTTTTTTTTTTTCGTTGTGGCCATTTCATGAAAGCAACACGTAATTTTTACTCTGCCTAAAGCTATCAATTTCCTTTTTCTGCCTTCAGTGAAAAAGAAAAAAAAATTAGATAAATAAAACAAAAACATCATTCAGCTAATGGTAACTTATTCTCTTGTTTTCAGAAAGTCTAATATATCCCCTACAACATATAGGACGAAATATCTCAGACCCCATCTTTGTCATGTCTACGATGCTTATTTCTTAGATACGTTTGCAACACTCTGACATTATCCCTTCTAGCTAGGTGTCTTATCCTCTTTTGAATTTTGTTTCCTAATACATCTATGATAGCTCTTATCTTGTCATGCTCTCTGATGCATATTGATATTTTTTACCCATCCGAGATTTTGGAGCATTTTCATTGATCTCTGTGAGAATCTGAGTTTCATTTGTAACCGTGAAAGTAATTTTTAACCCAACGTTATAACTGTTAAAATAAAACGAATTTTACTTTACGCTTTTAATATAATGAATAAAAGCACTGTCGGCTGTGGCAGTAGAATAACCCGACTGTACCTCTACATTTACGTCTACATGAACTCACCAACAAGATATGGGTGGTGAAACACGATGCTTGAGGACATAATCCTTGTGGCTGAGCAGTCCATCATGTGCAACACTTCCCTTTCACCATTACTTGGGCTAAACGGCGTTCGGAGATCCTTCCTTCGATCAATCGGCTAATCACGTAAAGCCCTAGCGCCTACATAATTGTCCGGGCCCTTATGACAAAAACTTAACCCTTCTATTCTATATGTGCCAGAAGGTGGTGGTTAACGGTCTTACCGCTTTGAGTATGACATTAAAATGCATTTAGTAGAGAGATTCCAGTTCTGGAGCTCCTGAGAGAGTGGAATACCCCCTCATTACCGTTATTCTCAGGTCCACTCTGATCCGGAGTAGTAGTAATTTTTAGGTCTCATCTATGGGTTAAATAGATGAAAAAATGAGTTATAAAAATATGCTTCAAAATGGATTTTTTAACATTTTAATACTCGAAAAAATGTATAAAATAAAATGGTCTTCAGCATAAAAATAACCCAAGGCTTGGCATGCCGTAAAATCAAATTAACCAACTATAGCGATTAATGCCTATCATTAGAACTCGATTTAAATTAACAGCATTTAAACTATATTTATCGTGTATTTCATTTCAGATGAATATAGGTGAATGTATATAGATAGATATATCTATATAGCATATGGGCTTGTAGGCAATTAAATAAAACCCAATCAAAAGTTACACTTCCTTTGTATTTTCCTGTAGCCCTACATCATGTAGTACCAAAAGTAGCACTTTGCAGCACTGAGATAATTTCCACTATACCATACTAAATCAAATTAAAAAAAAGAATATTTATTTAGTGGGAAGGAAAACATCCATAATAATGAGAATTCGTCGTCAGTCGGTCTGTGACTGAATCTACATTACTGTTCAGGTCACAATACTCTCAAAATTTGCGTAAATTTGTCGATGGGTATTTAATTTATAGACAAAATCATTCATACATAGAATAAAGAACAAGTTTGTATTATATATATTTAGAAATTAAATATGCATCATTAAACGGTCCATAATAAATACATGCCAGGTTTTCATGGTTTATATATAATTTGTTTTATTTCAATAAATATTTAAAGTTAAGTGACATATAGAGTTTTACGAGAAAATTATTTACAAACAAGAAATAGTAGCATAATATTCTTTTACATAAAATTTGAAGATGTATATGTATTTAACTGCATCCGCTTTAGGCCTGTACATGTCCAAGATTTCAAACATCTGTTTATATTTTCCATAAAAGAGCGTGGCAAAAAAATCATTTTACGTAATTTTGGATGCCCATAAAAATATTTAAAAAATATATATTTTTACACTAGAATTAAAATATTCGTTCAATTTTAATAAGATATTGTAAATGGGCGTATTTGAAAAAGATATTGTCATATTTCATAAAAGCAAACAAACATATCTGTGGAGTGGAATTCATGTGATGCGTTTTAAGTAAGTAATTATCTTTTTAAAATATTAAATATTTCATCTAATGTATTTAATTTTTTCCACACAACTCTGGCAATATATTTCAAAAATTCATTTTTACACCGACCGGGGGGTATTTTTGTTAGTTAAAACTAATAACTTTTAATAAGATTTTTGAAGGCAAAATAATACAAATTTATGTTGAAAAACATATTTATTTAATTTTTTTTTCCTTTTTTCACTCTTAATATTTTCGGGCAAGCCCCATCTTCAGAGAGTTGAAAAGTTTCCACTGTGTTTGTTAAACTCAACTGTGGTACCAATCCGTTGAATATTCCAATAGAAATTTAAATGTTAAAATTCTGTTCGGCAAAGATCGTAAAAATTGCGTTAAATTCCGTGCTGCGTCTTGTTTTGCGGGAAGTTTTGAAAATCATTTCAGATATATTTTTTAATACTATAAAAATAATGAGGCCCTGCTCGGGGATATTGAAATAAAGATTTTTTTGTTGATTTTTATAGTGTGTTAGAAGCATTAATAATAACTTTTATTTGGATTGTGATAATTTCGGTAATTTTTTTTCCATTTTGTAGGGTTATCCTCATTCATTCCTAAAATCTTATTTCTATTTAAAAAAATTAATATGACTTTTTTTTATTTTTTAGTTATTTTTAGTTTACTTCCGATAAAACATTATGTTTGATACCACAAAGACGCAAAGTTACCAGGAATCATCTTTCCTTTGTGGTTGTAAATAAATGTATATGCAATAGTTTCACTTGAAATTAATACATTTTTGCATTGCTTTAATTTTACCTCCTTAAGAGAAATCATTATTTAAGATTCTTTTCATCATAATGACATTTAGAAATAGAAAACTCATGACAATGTAAAATGATACAAAGTTGAAATTGGACAATGCAAAGAAAAGTTTTAGTTTAAGAACTTCCCTCCCATAAATCCAGATTTCCTTTTCTTTAGTCTGGTATAAGGGGTATGATTTTACAGCTAGAAAAATGTTATTTTTGGTGTCACAGAACCCAAGGCTACATGAAAAAGAACTGTCAAGTTTAGTGTAGGGTGTAATTTATTTTCTAAGCGATTGTTTTTAAATTGTAATGAAATATCAATATATAATTATTATAACCCTACAAAAGCCTATCAGATTTACTGAAATTGGACGATTCAAAGAAAGGTTATTGACTTCAATTTCCCCTTCTCACTAAATCTAGATTTCCATTTTTTCTGTGTAAGAGTGTGGTTTTGTACAAGGAAATTATTTTAGTGCTGGTAATTGGTAATTTTTATATGATTTGGTATTGTAGGATCTACGGCTACAAGAAAATACCAAGGAAAATTGGTTTGGTTTGGTTTATTCATCTAATGGCATATCCAATTTCATGGGTTATTAAATGAAAAAGCCATACTTAAAATATAACAGTAGGGATATTAATTCATCCACAAAATGAGGTTCATATATTTTCCAAGGGTGTTAGGCTGAAAGTGAATGTATTAGGGATTGGAGTTTGAACTCGCAACCATTATTCATCGGGCACTCTCTTTCCCAAGGAAGTTAAATTTGGGGCACTGATGCAGTTATCTCCGGTGCTTGTGTAACTGACAATTCCCGCCTATGGAATTTCAAAACCATGGTCAATCAATAATATTGATCAACATGTACTCATAAACATAGCACACTATATTATCTGTCTATATATCGACCTATTCCTCCCCCTCTCTCTCCCCCCTCTCTCTCTATATATATATTTATATGTATATATATATATATATATATATATATATATATATAGAGAGAGAGAGAGAGAGAGGGGGGAGGTCAAAATAGGAGGACTTTAACCCCAACTACAAACTAGCAGCCTACTAAGTTTATATTCAGGAAGAATAAAAAAGATATCAGTCTAGCCATATAAAGTAACCAGAAAAAATTAAACTTAATGCCCATGATGAAGGTGTTGGAATAACACCGAAACCGCGGTCGGGAAACAACTTCTTTTATGACTATTAACGCTCCATATTCACAATATATTGAGCCCTATTGGATTAACTACTTACGCTATGTTCACATAGGAGTACCCATATATATATATATATATATATATATATATATATATATATATATATATATATATATAATCACTCGACGTTTCACCCACTTGATTTTAAATTGATGATGCCGTATAAATGAATACATAGTAATAAAATATTTCATCAGACGTTTGAACAAACAATTGGTTGAAAGTAGACGTGGTTGAGAATACTCGCCTAATGATCGACTGCAGGATAATCCATGTCGTGAGTTATACTTTCACGTCTTAAAGTATCTTTTTATTGTAATATTGACTATTTCGACTATTTAGCACTGTACTAATTTTGCAGTTCCTACTACTGTCTTCGATTGGAAGTAAGATTTAAAATCTTATCCAGCGATGAATTTTCCGATTTAAATTTTGTGTTTATATATATATATATATATATATATATATATATATATATATATATATATATATATATATATATAGTTTTTAGCTAGCTAAGGCTGATTAATTCATAGATAACAGGCATCTCAAATTTTCTCTAACGACGAAGGAGACGGTGATGACATTTATATGAACATCGAAATTAGAATAAAATAATAATAAATGGGATCCTTACGACGTTGAATTTAAATGAAAAGTGTGAAAAGTGAAATATACAAAACAGAAAAATTAAATCATTATGCAAATGATCATATAGCAAGAGAATATTTATCACTAATTTTGATATAAATTATTAATTCGATTTTTCGTGTTTTTTCTTCTTCTTCTTTTCCTCTTTAATAAAGGAATAGCATTTAGCTTTTTGATAAAGTCTCTCATATCGACTTTTCGATAATTGATTTTTCTTAGTTCTTCTTTTTTTAATTCATTTGTTCCTCTTGCGTTCATTAGACGTTGCTTTGATTTCTTCTATTTTATCAGATTTTATCATTTTCCAAAAGATCTTAAGAAAATTTATTTTCTGTGAAATGAAGACCACTAAATTATCTATATTGCCTTCCTATCAATGAGGTGTGAAAATTTATTATTTTACCAAAACATAATATTACTTCATATTAAAAGAATATTTCATCGCAACGTCATATATATATATATATATATATATATATATATATATATACATATATATATATATATATATATATATATATATATATATATATATATATATATATATATTACTAGGTAAGAATAAAATAATAGAATCAATAGGATTGTGTTATAAATTTTGGTTTATTGTATTTATTTCAATTTTATTGTAGGCACAACACGATGTTAGAAGTTTTAAATATCCTTATCAAGCTAAAATAATTATGGTTTTAGTTGGGTCTTATATATTAATATTTAGGGTAGTTAGAATGGTCTAATACAACATGCTAGGTTATTCCAATGTCAATATATATATATATATATATATATATATATATGTGTGTGTGTGTGTGTGTGTGTGTGTGTGTGCGTGTGAAGAAAAGGAAGTGAATCCACACACACACACACACATACACGCGCGCGCGCGCGTGCACACACACAACCTTGAGGTTTGTTTCGATTCCGTTTATCGCAAAAGATTTATACATACACGCGCAACCACACCTTCAAACACACATAAAAAATGCACAATGTTTTTTTCGATACACACACTTACACACTATAATACTCACACCGTAAAAGAGAATATTTGACGTCATATTTCAAACCGTCTACTTTTTTCAGCGTTCTTTTTTTCAGACTTCAAATTTTAAACAGACTGATAAACAAGGACTATCACTTGCTTTTCTCGTTATTCTGTAATAAAAATCTTTTTATCACCTTACATATACCAACAAATGCCCTGAAGATGGTCTAATTAATAGATCGAAACACTGCAGCGTCGGCCAATAAACTTACCACTTAACTAATTTAAACCTGTGTTTTTTCATTTTTTAATATACTATATATATATATATATATATATATATATATATATATATATATATATAATATATATATATAATGATAATAATAATAATGTGGTGACGGAGATGAGACTGTCAACCATGAACTAAGCGAATGTAGCAAACTAGCACAACGGGAATACAAATCTAGGCACGATGGGTTGGGAAGATGATACACTGGGAATTATGCAAAAAAATTAAATTTTGACCATACAACAAAATGGTATATGCATAAACCAGAAGCTGTTCCTGAGAATGAAATGCATACAATTCTCTGGGACCTCCAAATAAAGACAGATCACATTATCCCAGCAAGGAGACCAGACCTAGTGTTGATTAACAAAAAAGAAAGAACTTTTCAACTGGTGGGTTTTGCAGTTCTAGCTGTCCACAGGGTGAAGATGAAGGAAAACGAAAAGCTGAACAAATACCTGGACCTTGCCAGATAAATGAAAAACCTATGGAATATGAAGGTCAAAGTGAAACCAATTGTAGGTGGTGCACTTGGAACGGTCCCGAAAAGGTTGGAAAAAAGACTGGACAATCTGGAAATCAGAGGAAGAATTGAGACCATCCAGAATACTGCATTGTTGCAATCAGCCAGAATAGTCAGAAGAGTCCTGGAGACCTGATGAGACTTGATGCCACTTAGGGTCCAGTGAAATACCATCAGCTAACGCTGGTGTGAAGAACTCTCAGTAATAATAATAATAATAATAATAATAATAATAATAATAATAATAATAATATGACCTGGACATGGTTAAGAAGAGGAAACCCCATGAGAGAAACTGAATCCCTTGTAAATGTACCACAAAATAATGCTATAGGAGCTAATTACGTCAATAATACGCATAAGAATAACAAGTTTTTGTTAGTTGGCGACAGACAGGAAACGGTTAATCGCATGATAAGTGAATGTAACAAACTGGTGCTAAAGGAAGACACGATTAAGCACGGTTGAGGGGAAAATGTGATCCTCTGGAAATGTTTCAAGGGATTAAAACTTGACCGAATGGTATATTCACAAACCAGAATTCGTCTTAGATTACTCAGAAGACTTCTGGAGATACAAAGTGTCTTATGGTCACTCAGACCTCAGTTAAAATTCACAAGCTAACGCTGGTTTCAAAACCTCGGCACCTGTGATAAAATGGGATCTACCAGCGTAGATTAATGAAAGATTAAAACATTCTTATGGATCTATGGGAATTCTTATTTGAATGAATTATCAGAACATGGTTTCTTTATGGGTTTGTGTCGGACAGTCTGTTGAATCACTGTTTTGTGCAAGTACAGCACCCCCTATATTCACCAGATCTAGCTGGATACGACTTCTACCTTTTCCTGAACTAAGACGTAATATCAGGGAAAGGATTTGTTGACGTGATTTTTGTTAAAGCAAGTAAGATGGTGAAGCGTTACAGTATATTAAAAGAATAGTTTCAGAGGAATCCAACATTACGTCCAAAATCATTCTTCTATCTTGTTGCGTGTGCTTTTTTTTTAATTTAAAATGCTAATTTGACATGTGATGTCAATTCCATTTATAACCTTTTTTTCCTTTGTTTTCAGGCACAATATTCTTCCATTCAAATTACCAATACTAAGCAACATTTCCAAGATGACCACATTCTACTATCTTAATGATAAATAGATCTTACAAGAATCTCAGCCTCACAAGAAATTACAAGAATTCCAATATTAGGGAATGGCAATTTAAAATAAAATTTTCAGTCCTACTGATACATTTGTAATAATATTTGCTGTAAACATTCTTAAATATTTGTTCTACACTTTAGTAAGATTGTATAATAAACGAATTCAATGTAAGGAAAGTTATTTAAAAAGAAAACCTTTATTACAAAAAAATGTAATTTCCGACGAATGGAATGAATTCCGAGAATATTATTTTAAGGAAAAATTGTTTTACTTTCGTAAATTCAGTTTCAGTCTCGATTCTTTTTAACCAACTTCGTCAAACACATCCTAGTACAAACATGGGGTTACAAAAATAGCAAATAACCCAAGACGTAACCCTGGCCGGGCAGTGCTAAATTAATTATATATCTGGTTTATCACGTATCAAATATATCGGCCAAGTCGTCACCTACTGTCTACGGAGCACTTAAGCAACTGTCCGCTAAGCTGTCTTTTTTACTTTTCAAATAAAACCAGCCGAATGGCGTCCCGTCTTGTTCGCATTGGTTTATTTAATAAAAAGAAATACAAAAGCAAGAAGAGAATGAACCAAAAATGTCATCCATTAATCTTTTGAAAGGATAGTATCGATCTTCGTAAAGATTTTCTGAAGTGATCGACATTCCATTCTTCCCAATCATCTTTGTCGTCTTCGTAATGTCCATCCAACCTTTCCTTTTCAGAAATTATTATTATTATTATTATTATTATTATTATTATTATTATTATTATTATTATTATAATAATAATAATAATAATAATAATAATAATAATAATAATAGTAACGTTTATATTTCATTTGCATTATACTATCTTGTTTTCTTTTTTCTAATGATACGATTTTTTTTGTTTTTATCGCTATTGATGTCTCTGTTAATATTAATATAATTTTATCTTTAGACTTTTTAGCTTTTGTTTTAACACATTGATCTTTGGCATAAACAAGAGCCGTGATAAACACCAGGATATTTCTTCTTAATGCGTCTATTCGCGGCTTTTGCTTTTCACCAAAACTTGTCTGAATTCCTAGAAACAAATACATTGGTTCCTCACCAAAAAATAAAAATTAAAAAATTAAAAATAAATTAAAAAAATTAAAAATCGAGACTAAAAATATTGTTGCCATAATTTCTTCTTCTTCTTCTTCTTCTTCTTCTTCTTCTTCTTCTTCTTCTTCTTCTTCTTCTTCTTCTTCTTCTTCTTCTTAGTCCTTTGTTATTTCAATTGTCATTTTATCTTCAACGCATTCTCCTCAACCAGTTTACATCATCATCATCATCATCATCATCATCATCATCATTTCTTCTTTTTCTTCTCATTATCATTATTTTATTTTTACTATTATTATTATTATTAGAAGAAGTAGTAGTAGCAGTTTAGTATTAGGAGTCATAATATTAGAAGTTTTAAAGTTTAAATCCGACAGACTGAAAAAGAAAAATACAATTTAGAATATCAAATTGATGTATTTCGTTAGAAACCTTTTGTCATCATATGCGAAATGATTTTCTTAGCAAAAACTAAGTGGTAGATATATAATCTAATAATTCGCTTAATATCTTCTTCTACAGTTACGCTTTCCAATCAAATTTTCAGTAATGCCTGGAACAATTTTGTATTATACTAAAATACCTAATACGGAGATGTTTTTAATGGGACCTCTCTCCACACCCTCTATGTTTAACTATTAGTTTCGCTGAAAAAGACTGTCCACCTCACGGAGCTTACCCACTGATGTGCTAATCGTTACGAGAGGCCAATATACCCCCCTCTCTCTCTCTCTCTCTCTCTCTCTCTCTCTCTCTCTCTCTCTCACCCTCAAAAACTACAACCCACACACATACATAGACACACTCAGACCTTCCGCGGTCGAGTCGCTCGGATGTAATTCGCATGGTGTTAACAGAAAAAGAATCCTTTTCATCTAAATTAAAAATATATCAATAAAACACATCCATGTTTGTAAACTAATAAGTTAGATATTTACTCATTTTTTGAAAGTTTTCAAGGGTATTTTAGATTCTGGGGAAAAAAAACAGGAATTGAACTCTGTTCACCGATTTCGTGTCATCCGATGATAACTGTTACACAATGGTGCACATTACTTGGTATTAAAAAAGCAATGGGATGTAGTAATTGAACAATATAATCGAACAAAAACGAATGATTAACATAAACTAAATAAATTGACCTTGTTTCACTTCCTGCTCGTGCGGAGGTCGGTAAATATATATATATATATATATATATATGATAAATATTATAAATATCTTTATTCTCTCTCTCTCTCTCTCTCTCTCTCTCTCTCTCTATATATATATATATATATATATATATATATATATATATATATATATATATATTATTATATATATATGTAAAAAAGTTTTATAGAAAAACAACAAGATGTTAAACATTTTAGCTGACAGATATCTGTTTCGACATTATGAATATGTCTTTTCAAAGCAACATTGTAAGCGGAAAAACGAAATGAATATATTTAGTAATTACAAGGCAACGAACGCTCTCGATCAGTACCGGAAAATTTAAAATTTAAAAAAAAAAAAATACAAATTTGTTGTTAAAGATAAAATAAATTTTATTTTTAAAATGTTTAAGCATTTTTATCATAAAAACTCAAAAGAGTTTGTAGTAAAAATGTAAATGAATATCAAAAAAGTTCAGGAAAATGTTCCGGTTACAAATAAAAGTTTAAAAATGTAACAAGTCCAGCAACATGAATTTGCAATGATGTTAAACTCGCAGAGTTGGGATCCTTATTACATCCGAAAATATGAGCCTCCGGTGTGAAATAAATTTATTTTATTTTTAACAACAAATATGTATTTTTAAAAATGTTTTAAAAATGTTCCGGTACTGATCGAGAGCGTTCGTTGCCTTGTAATTACTAATATATTCATTTCGTTTTTCCGCTTACAATGTTGCTTTGAAAAAGACATATTCATAATGTCGAAACAGATATCTGTCAGCTAAAATGTTTAACATCTTGTTGTTTTTCTATAAAACTTTCTTACATATTGTCGGATTCATATTCCATTTTACCTTCATATATATAATATATATATATATATATATATATATATATATATATATATATATATATATATATTTTAATAAAAGAATATATAATTAACAATATATATACTTGTTTGTCGGAAATGCATTCCCCTAATAACCCTAAAATGAATGAAATTTCTAAGGAAAATATCCCCGAGAAAAGAATATCCAGGATAGCACTAAAGTCGTCAAGTGTCTCTAACAATTTATATATATGTGGCTTATTAAAAAATAATTATTTAAAATCAGTATACAACTTCTAGAAAAAAAAATGTTTGCTAACGGAAAGCAGAATAAAGGCGTAAAATGTGTAGAGAAAAGAATGTCTTAAACATTTGTGTGTGTAAATTTTATAAAAGGAATGAAATATGACGTGTTCTCTAATATGTCTATTCAACCTGAAGTATCTTAGTTACACGATATTTAAAAAATGTTGCTCGTATTTAATTACAGCTTTCTCTCCACTACTTTCTATTATATTTGAATTTCTTCATAAAAACAAAACCTCATGTACTTGTTGGCGGTAATTTCAACAAAATCATACATTCAATCTTCTAATTTCGGCCTATACACAGAACGGTATGATAAGGGCTAGATTTATCGTTGTCAACAAGATCTTTTAATATTTTTTCATCCTGGTTCACTGATCGTTAATTGCAGGAATCTTGCAATGGGCATGAAGCCCCATAAAGGGAAACAAAACAGGTGCAAAGGACACAGGTGACGAGACAGCATCGTAGTACTATTCGTTTTGCTTTCACATAATTTAAATTAAGCTGGAAACTTAAAATAAATCCAAAACAAAATAAATAAAAATTAAAAATAAAAATAAAAATTTACAATTTGGCATAGGTCTGCATTAGAAAACTAATTCAATTTATCCATTTTTTTATTCACGATCTGTAGTGTGCTGTTAAGGTTTCGTGGATAATATCGATAAAAAGAAGCGAAGTCTGTTTAAGAAGTGGGGCTTATTTTTCTGTTTGAATCAGAGATTAATACACGGGATTAGTGTTAGTATAGCTCTAAGACTAACAGCAACAAACAAATGAATTAAAACTTAGTTTAATTCTAACAATTTATTAAAGAACAAATAAAACAATGACTGACAATATAAAGTCATTCCTGTGTATAGCGTCAAGTTTGATAGACTTACTGGTGTGATGTAGAAGGTATCTGGTATCGTAGTGATTTCTTAGAGAGAATTCCAGGTCGACGTGCACACGAGAGTTGGTCCGGAATCTCTCTGGTGATTTTTGGTATTTCTCGCCAAAACTTCTGGGCTCATCACGTGATTGGTATATCCAATAACAGAATGCCTCACCCTCACTTAACCCCTCCCCCTACAGGAATAAACATTTTACTGACCTAACAACAGTATTTTTGGACAATAAACTGCATCACCAAACCATTTTTCTACTTACAGCGCTAAGAGTCGACCGCCAGTTTATTAATACATATGAAATCTCTTTTAACTTATTAATAAACATAAAGTTAATGAACTTTATTTCTACTAATTTATTAATACACGTGAAATCAATGATAATTATTTTCAAAACTTTATTGATACATATAAAATTAATGACTATTATTCTTTTTTTAATACACATGAACGAGAGGAAAATTATTTCTTCTAATTTTTGATACACATGATATTAATGAAACTTATTTATATCAATCTACTAATTCACATGAATTTAATGAAAAAGTCTAATATAAAAATCCTTTCTAAACAACAAGGTCCATAATCGTAGTGATCTTTGTAATATCTGGGTTTTTTAAGTTACGATAGCCAAAGATTATTCATAAGCTGGATATCTACAACCTAATCGATTTGAAAGAAATTGCAAACACATTACCAGCAAATCTAGGGGAACAATATCACAAAAATGTTTATGCTAAAATGTCCCATTTTCTCAATGATTACAAATATATATGAAGGATAATTAAACAAATAAATTGATTATTACATAAGGGGAAGTGCACAATCATATGCTTTATCAAAATTGTCACAAACACAGACACATACACACACACACAGTCACACACACACACATACACATGCACGAGATTTTTTGTACTTTTTGAAAAACCTTGTATTCTGAAAAAAAAATAACGTCCCATTCACTGTTCATTTCTATCTCGGTAAATACAGTTTCAATCTCTATATTTTATGACACAACGTATATATACATAGATAAAATTCACATCTTGAGTCTGAATTTTTTATTAAATTTGTTTGCTTTTCTGTTATTGTTATAATTGGCAACATATATAAGATTTTTTGTGTGTGTTCGAAGAGGAGAGTTTTCACTGGTTTATAATGAGAAATAAATAAAAAGAAAAATATTTTCTCCATTCTACTATTTCAGTCTTTCTGTAGCAGGCTATCAGATAATATATATATATATATATATATATATATATATATAATATAATATATATATATATATATATATATATGTGTGTGTGTGTGGTGTGTGTGTGTGTGTGTGTGTTGTTTCTGCGTAGAGTTATGGAATCTTGCGTTATTCTCACACATCAAACCATCCCACAAATACAAGTTTTTAATATATCCCTTATTTAGCGACACTTGTACACACACACACACACACACACACACACACACACACACACACACATATATATATATATATATATATATAAATATATATATATATATATATTACACATGAAAACAATAATACACAAAATTAACCTCTCTGCACAATACAATTTTGGAGCTATATTATTCGCGTTTTAAAAAAAAAGTTTTTACTCTGCCAGATGAATGCCGCAAAGAAATACATGAAACTCCGCACAATAAAAATATATACACAAACTAATATATATTATAATATATATATATATATATATATATTATATATCGAGGGCTTTTCTGCGTTTAAGATTACATACATTTCTATTCCCATCACAACAACAAAATCAAGTCTGGCCTTATATGTAAGAGCACTACGCATATGCAGCCCACAACACTTAGATGAGGAATACAAACACATTGAAGACGCCCTGAAGACCTTAAAATACCCTAGGTATTTCATCCTAAACGCCAAGAAAAAACCCTCGATATATACTCTAAAACTTAACCAAAAACACCTCCTCCTCCAAGCCACCCCACACCACGCAAGCACTTATTCCTACCTACCCACACTCAAAAACAACCCACTTTATAAAAAAAAACTAACGAACCTTGGAATAAAGATCATACAAACCACTTCCCAAACAATCAAAGACCTCATCAATTCTTCCACACGCATAGACGCCACAAACATCCCCGACACCCCCAGTGCGCCATCCACACCATCCCCTGCAATAACTGCAACAATGTTATGTCGGAAAACCAACGAAATCTCACACAACGTATAAAGAAGCACAAAAGATCAATAACAATACACGACAAACTTAAACGCATTATTCACACACATCGCAGAACATAACCACTCTCTCAATTCCCCCCAAATTCTCGTCAAATCCCATACACAAAAAGAAACTAAAGGCGCTTATGCGAATCTGCGTTAATATTTCACACAGAACTTTCAATATTAGACCTGGGTTCTACAACCTTGACAGATCCATCGCAAAAACGATAATTCCTGAGAATGAAATTATTACTCAACATGAATATGGTTAATAATTAATTAATTAAATATTCTAAAAAAAGAATGCCCACTCATAGACTCTCACTACCTAGTCTCCGTTCTTCTCTACCTATACTTCAGGAGTCAAAAATCCTCCCCCTGCTCTTCCACTAACTGACCCAGTGACCTAAGACCCTCAACTCTCCCCTCCTCTTATCTTCTGCTGACATCAAACACACCAGAACTTTACCCCTCCCTTAACCCACCCTGTGTCCATCCTCTCCCATCCTCTCTCCAGTTCCTGTATACTACCCCTCACTTCATTCATGTCTGCCCCTAACCTCCCTCCCTTCACTTCCGCTACTAACCCACCCACCCCTCACAAATCACATGTACTTGCACGAAATTTACTTTAATATAAATCATTTGACCGATGGTGTCCGTATGAATTCAAACGAAACGTTTCAACTCTTAGATTTGTTTTGAGTTTTTCATTTCTGTTCACCATACTTCTACCTACCTCATACTGTCGGATTCTACTAATCCATCCTATCTCCATATATATATATATATATTATATATATATATATATATATATAATAGATTATAATGCTCTATAAATGTCTTATGTTTATAAAATGTATTGTCCCATTTTGCAGGTTAAAATCATACACAGGATACAGTCCTATAAAATGATTATTATGACGATGATCACTTTGGTTACTTTGAATATTTCAAATACTGCCTTAACCCCGCCCTCCAAAAAACAAAACAAAAAATAAACAAAAAACAAAGAGGGAAAATTCGCAATCGCTGAAATATAAAGAAATAATATCAAATTTAAAATGTTTCCACGAAATGATACAAGATCAAAGGGGGATTGATAGGTCGATACATCACAAAAATAATACAATCATTGATATTATTTCAGTAGTAACATGTGATATCCAGCAAACCAAATATATTAGAAAAATAATTAAAAGATAAAAAAAGAATGAGGCAGATTTTATCGAGATGGTGATAGTGATGACGACGATGATGATGATAGAAATATCTCAACTTTCTAATTAAATAAATCGATTGTTCAAATGATTGTGCTCTTGAAATTATTTTTGTACAATCAGTGGAGTAATTGTTGAAATAAATGTAAATGTCTTTGAAGAAAAACGTGAAAAAAACATTTTTGGCGATCACAAAATAATCAGAAGTTCAGAGTCTCCTCTCCTCTCTCTGGATCTTTTATACATCTCTCCTGCTCCCCTCCTCTCTCTCTCTCTCTCTCTCTCTCTCTCTCTCTCTATCTATCTATCTATCTATATATATATATTATATATATATATATATATAATATCTTTTTCTCTATATACATATTCTTTTCTCTTCACTCTCTGTCATATACATAAAAGCAAACACAATCGCATACATTCCTTTTTCCATTATTCTCTCACTGTGTGTCTACTTCTTTACTATGTGTATCTATCTATCTATCTATCTAATCTCTATATATGTATTATATAATAAATATATATATATATATATATATATATATATATATGTGTTGTGTGTGTGTGTGTGTGTGTGTGTCGTTCAGATAATAATTTAGTTTACTGAAGAGGATATAAAACAAAACATTTCTAATTTATCATTAAAATGCAATCTGTATCATTTAGATTTTCCAAATTGTTGTCCTCATCTTTATTGCTATATTCAAAACGTTTCAGCCGACGTGCCCTTCGCACCTCTTCAAGTAGCTAGGTTGCCTTCACGGAATTTCGAATCGAACGCTTTATTTAATCTATCGGCCTTGATAGTTGTCTATCCCCTGAATATGGTACAGGTGTAAAATTATGTTAAATATTCTATGTTATTTTTGCCTGTAGTCATGATTTTGTCTGCAACCTCCGGATGATTGTTTCTTAGAACTGTTTTACCTCAACCTTTATATCTGTTAGACCATGTATTCATTTGAACAATACAGAGTGAATTTTTAGAACCTAATGCTCTTTTACCTAGAACTCTATATTATCATTGTATATATATATATTATATATATATATATATATATATATATATTATATATATATACAGGGTGTCCCAGAAGTCATGTATTATCCAGGTTTTGAAAAACAACACCTTTACTATTTCAAAAAACATATTCATTGATAGTGATTGTCGCAATTCATTTCTATCTCTCAATTTGAGCATTTATTATAATTATCTTAATAACAGTGATTTGAAATCAACAAAGATGTATTTTTGAAAACCAGGATGGTGTGTAACTTCTTGGGACACCCTGAAAAAAAATATATATATATGTGTGGTGTGGTGTGTGTGTGTGTGTATGTATATATTATATATATGCAATATGTATATATACATAAAGAAGATTTGAAAAACAAAGTGTTCCGAAAATATGATGAATTTAATTATCGGTG
>CM042137.1:96461017-96481017 GCA_023376005.1 Doryteuthis pealeii | reverse complement strand
GAGTAATGGAAAATGGTGGAAGAGTTAGTTTCAAAGTGTTCTATTTTCAATCATACCCCCTCTGTTCCAAATCTTTTTATTTGCATTCTTATTCAGTTTCATTTAGCCTTTCTAATTTAACATGATATTTTATTATGTTAAAACTTAAATACTTGCCCACCGGAGGGTGC
This sequence comes from Doryteuthis pealeii, assembly GCA_023376005.1. Classification (NCBI taxonomy): domain Eukaryota; kingdom Metazoa; phylum Mollusca; class Cephalopoda; order Myopsida; family Loliginidae; genus Doryteuthis; species Doryteuthis pealeii. The sequence goes on along the minus strand of CM042137.1, from coordinate 96,480,847 downwards.
ATATATTTGCTAGTATATATAACCTTTGCTATCGGTCACTATCGGATCACCTTTTCAACTCTTCTATACGGCACCCATAATCCACACAGAACTGATGAATATAATTTTCCTTTGCTCATTGGCCAACACTTACATTTTCAGGCGTAGGAGTTCATAAAGAACGTGGTTACGAATCCGCTCTTACTTCCCCAGTAGTGATCAGCATCTCTTGCCCTTCTTTCTTGGATGTTTTGTGAGATGGGAGAAAATGGCCGTACTGCTAGTGTTTTGTGGGGTGCTTCATCCAGGATTTGTTTAAAACAATACGCATCATCCCTGTGTATTTCCCATTTAACTTTTTACACCGTCAATATCCGGTTGTGTATTAGGGGTTAGGATTAGGGTTACAACCCCTAACCCTAGCCCCTAACCCTAACCCCTAACAAGCAACCTTATATTGATGGTGTAAATGGAAAAAAATGATCCAATGACACGAAATTGAAAAGGGGTGCCTTAAGGTAATATGGTCCGAAAAAATGTCTTGCCCGACGGTGGTCATTCATTTTGTTTTACTAACTTTGCACTTTGCAAGACGTTGACGCACTTGTACGATGCACAAACCTTTAATATAAAACAAAATTCAAACCATTTTGCGGATCTTTTCTTCGTTTAAAATGATTTTCTCCCGCTGGATCCCTAAGAACACTTTATATATATATGTGTCTATTAAAGACGATGGCGTAGAGTCCACTTTAAAAAAAATATCCACAGCTACGTGAGTGGCTGAACAGACCAATTTTTGAATGGCAATCTCTGGTACACTGATTGCAAACAAAGGTAGTGATCAGCATCTCTTGCCCTTCTGTCTTGGATTTCTTGTGAGATGGGAGAAAATGGCCGTACTGCTAGCGTTTTGTGGGGTGCTTCATCCCGGATTTGTTCAAAACAATACGCATCATCCCTGTGTATTTCCCATTTAACTTTTTCCCCTAAAATTTGCTTAAAGTCCAAGTGATGCATCTATATTATAGTACAGGCATGAATACAGCTAGACAGAATGCCCATTTTAGTATAACAGTGATCCGATTTTCATATGGTCGTTACACTGTGAATAGAAACCCATGCTTTACCAATGCGTGTGTTATATCACCCTTGGTAGATGAGATATTGCTACCGATGTAAATGAACTGGTCTGATGTTTGTTATGTGTTAAGTTTTATAGACTTCTAAAACACAAGTCACCACACATATTGTTGGATTTTTTGATATATAAGGCATAAGGTAAATGGTCACTTCTACTTATAGACTCGCCTATAAACACGTGACCCGAGAAGGATTCTTATTGTCCAATCACTGGCACTGCTGCTGCTGCTTCTGCTGTATTAATAGAGATCCCATTCTGAGCTTATTTCATTGACATTGGATCTCTTGGACGACGGACTTACAAGGAATACTTTAACACCGGATTCTTATTGGCTTGCTTACTTATTCACTACATCTGGAACTTAGGATGGCTGCCAGATACTTAACACATATACGTGTATGTGTATTTGTAATATTTTTCATAAATAAGTACACCTTTGATATTCTTTAAATAAAAAGTTAGTTCTTCTATACCAAAGATCCCAGCATTTTATTTTTTGTAGTGGAACATTTCACAATAAAAGGATAGTATTCGCTATTATTTATTACTAAACTTTGTAACCAAAAATATGAAGTGGGAAAAATATGTAGCTATACAAAAATAATTGCATCCCTTATACATATATATGCAATTTTATTTGGGTTTCAAAGTTTGAGTCATGTAGAATTTAGTAATAAACAATTCCAATAAAATCCATTTTTAATTGTATAATGCTCCCCTCCCCTAGAAAAATAATTGCTAAGTACTATTATCTTTGTTTTGAGGAATTAACTTATATATATATATATATATATATAATATATTATATAATATATATAAATCTTTTAAATCAAAATTTACCTGTAATTCTTTATTCATGATATATATGCAGGAATGTAATTAGTAAATTGTTCCTATATAATAGGTATATCTGTCACTTTTGTGTAACATACAATGCAATTCAAATTTGTACATGCTTTTTCCTCTTACAGGGAATACCTTCAGGTATTTCATGTTACAGGTGCTTTACGCCATCAACATATCATGGATTTCAACTGCTCACCGGATTTGCCTCTATGGCTTGAGGCACGGCTTCGGAATCCGTAGTTTCAGGCCTGATCATCGAGATTCTTGCAACCCGAGCGCAATTTCCTGAACTATCTGGTTACTTTAATGTGATCACATACACTTTCAACTTTTGCACTACAAATGCTTTTAGTTGCTTCCGCGGCTTTATGTCTCAGTTTGAACTCGTAAATCCTAAGGTCCCGAATGTGACTTTCGAATCACACACAAAGTCATGTAATGCACAATGTATAAGCGCAACAATTACCATGATATTACCAACCACAGCGGGTAAGTCATATGGCTTGAACTACTTCCGTCATATCATAGTTATTTTATTTACTGCCACCCCACCATGCTAGTCAGACACAAGGTCCATTAACATGGGGAGTACACACAAACAGACAATTATGCGTGGCAAATTAAAAAATTGAGTTGATCCCTTTGGAATACCTCTATTGAGACGCCTCAGGCACTAGGCAATAAACACAGCCGTGCCTCTTTAAATCTATAGGGCAGGTGTTGCTTTTAGGTATGGCCTCTTGGAATCACTTCGGTCACGTTATATAAGCACCGCTAACTGGTATTTACCAAACTATTGAAAACCATTGTTTAACTCTAGTTTTATTTTGTGCTTTTTAAAAAAATTATATATCAATCTTTGTGCATTATCTAATGCCAAAACCATCCTTGAAGAAGAGCAGTAGTGATACTATTCGACAGATATCTGGACGGAATAAGGATTATCATACTTTTCCCAATGGTATTAATCCGAAAGTGAACGTAATAGTGCATCTGGTTTGGTTTCTTTGTTGAAGGGCTATTAACATTTATGGGTTGTTTAATACCGAATCCTTCCTTTGAAAAAACATAGAGGTACTATTCAGCACATTGCTAGAGGATATGAGATGGTTCACCTCTTTTTCGTGACTATTAGTTCAAAAGTGAACGTAAGAGCCCGTCTTGTTTGGTTTAGTTTGGTTTCTCTGTTTAATGCCATATCAACATTCGTGGGTTGTTTAATGCCAAAATCATTATTGTAGAAGAACAGCGGTGGAACTACATAGATCCAAGGGATAAAAAGATGTATACTTTTCTCAAGGGTATTAGTCCGAAAATAGCACGACTGAAGTTCGAACTCGATTACTAGGATGTCGCCGTCGATCATGTTATTCACTACTCCACGGGGACTCCACCGCACCGACTCACTCACTAAAAAAGAAATTATTATTTAAGCCAAATCAGTGTAAGTAAGAGCAATATTCAACGGTTATATAAAATCACGTTCAGGCTACGCCAGGGGGTAATATAAAATCCATTTTAGTTTACTTGAATGTCGGAGTACACCAGTTCGTATAGCCTGGGTCTATGATTGAATTAATGGTTGGCCGATAAATTAATGGGAAAAAAGGCAGCGAAATATGCGAACGGAACATTTATGAATGTAGACAAACAGCATGTAATATTTCAGCGGAAATATTTGGATGACGGCACAGAGGTTTATTACAGATAATACGATATGATTAAATATTAATGGTAACCATATCTACTTTCCAAACTTTATACATGGTCCCTAATATCAAGCAAATTATATCAAAGTAAATACAGTAAAATCTATTCAAAACCAATTAAGCTAAAATATTTAAAAAGCCCCCGTATACTTTTGCGTAGTTGGACCAATAATGATCTGCATGTATTTCTAATGTGTTTATTGATACTAATACTAATACTAATATGGGATGTCTACAAAAGTAACACACACACACACACACTAACTCACACATACACATACACATACACACACGTATATATATATATATATATATATATATCAGCTCCTCCGTACGAACAGGATGTGACAGTAAGTCAATTTCTTAAGCGGACTGTAATAGATTTGAATTCAGAGTTTTTATTCTCACAGGCTGCTTGCCTAAACAAGGTTAAAGAGCCCAGTATGCCCTACTATTTACTTATAGCTGGTAGGAGAATAGAGCTCTTTTCCAAGAGTATTAGCACTATGTGAAATTCAAACAGTCTCGTCCAGGATTGGAACACGTTTCACCGTGTCCATTTCTACGACGGTAACCATTACACTATGAGCCTTCACAAAAGTAGCATATTTTCGTTAAACTTATTACAATTACGATACACAATATGGTGTTTAGGAGTGTCGCTTTTCGTAACGGTTATTTTCGTAGGAAATGGAACCGGTGACCCGAGTTCAAATCTAAGAAGAGGCTGTTTGCATTTGCCTTCACTCTAATGACCTTGCGGAAAGCATGCATCCATCCTCCACTTCCCAACTATGCATAAAAATAGGACAGACTGGGTTCCCTTTGTAGTAGAAGGCGGCATGTCCAAGACAATGAGAATTCTGAATTCAAACCAGATTTAATCGTCGTAAAATCCACCTTTTATCACATTGGGTTTGGATAAATACTACATAGTCTTATAGAGTAAAAATTAATTTACTAGTAAGGCTTTCAATGGCACCAAGTCTTTAATTGACAATGAGTCTACCAAAACAATAGATGTTGAGAAGGAAATGTGTATGCTTAAATTAAACAAAACGTATATTTTGTTTGGGTTATGTGTTTAACGACATATCAATTCGTTATGGGTTATTTGATGCCGAAATTTGGATAAATTGTAATTTTTTGTTTTCAGAAGTATATTTCAATGTATTGGATTTCTTTTTTTTTTTAAAGACCAAAAAAGAATCACCAAATTAATTTCATAGACTGCACCAGCGGCAATAGCAGCAGCAGCAATAGCAGTACCAGTAGCAGCAACAGAAGCAGCAGCATTTTAGAAACATTCAAGGTCATTCACCTGGATGCGAATTGCGACTGAATACGTCAGTATTTAGATTAACTGAAATAATTCCAACAGGTTATGGGCCCAGGATCTATGTTTATTTTGAAGGGAATGAAGAAAAATTTAAATTGTGGGAAGTACAATTTCTTGGATATCTACGGATACACGTTTCACCGTGTCCATTTCTACGACGGTAACCATTACACTATGAGCCTCCACAAAAGTAGCATATTTTCTTATAACGACATTATGATTTTGCCAACGTATCATTGAATTTCTATTCCATTTTCATATTTATTTTGCAATAATCATTTTTTTAGCATACATTTACATGATATCAAATATTCCTTTCTGATACAAATAGTTTTCAAATAGTTGTATGGTTTTAAGTATTCATGTCTACCAATAATGTTATTTAATTACAATCACTTGTTTGCACACAGCTATATGGTTTCACGTATTCGGTGTTACCTCAATGCAGATGATGCTATCGTGTTATTCTAAGCCCCGCCAACAGAACCACTGATAATTTACACAATATCTCATTTCAAGTATAATGATATTTTGTAAACAAATGCAGTTTCCAGTAACTATTCTTATGTATTATATGATAAAGTAAGACTCTAGTTTTAAAACCCATCGCCAGTAAACAAAACTAGCTAACCCCCATATGGTATGAATATAGGTTATGTGCTTTAGAGTGGTGGACTTCAGTCATAGCTTGGCTGATACACTCTAGTGTTCAAAGCGATTCTGTTATTGTTCTAGGCAAGACCATGGTGTTAGGGATAAGTAATAATTTTTTCGATGTCTAATTTTTTGTATCACTTTAGGTTTGGAATGAAATACATATACTTTTTCTAAGTTGTTTTTGTGTACATGTGAGCGTTGTTTTTTTTTTATGTAAATGTGAGTTTGACAAATTCTTCATACAGATGAGTTACATACAGTTTCTAGTATTTCTATCTAACATTAATTATTTTTTTTAATAATGATAGTTTATTTGCATATGTTTATCTGGTTTCATGTATTCCTATCTAGTATTATCAGTTTTCAAACATATCTGTTTGAGCCTTATTTAAACTGGAACCCTACACCTAGATGCAGTTTAGCGTCATACTAAAGGCAGTAAGACCCTCATTCACAGCCGTCTAGCACATATATATTGAGGTTGGCGATGGCACCAATACGGTCGGGTCAATTAGATATATATTGGGTTTAACATGACCAACTGATTGATCGGATGAGGCTTTTCAACCCGACCGCTTTAGGTTTGGAAGTTCCTAATGAGAAATACATTTTTCTTTCTTCATAGCCGTAGTTTCAGTGTATAGTTCTTTTCACCTGTTATAGTTTTCATCTAATTGTTAGATCCTATATGTGGTACTTAGAAGAGCACATACGTATGTGTGTGCGTGTGTTTATTTTAATTTAACACATGTCTTAATGTATATGTTTGTAATAGCACACTGGAAATAAACTCATATAGATTTTGTTTATCTAAAAAAATTAAAACATCAAACAAATCCTTAAGGATAAATTGAACCGTTTAACAGTTAAACGGTTCAATTTATCCTTAAGGAGTTAAACTTTAACTAGAGCAGATTAAAGTCTAATTCTCTAAGACCCAAGTGTTTCATTAAATCTAATTCTAATTGCTTTTTATTAATAATATTGAATAGTAATATTTTCCTTCATCTTTTTAATTCTTATTGTTTTTTATTAATAGTATTCTAGGTATGACACAAAACTGTATCTGGTTGTGAGGCTCCAATTCTGGAGCTATAGGGAATATGGAGTATCCCTTCATTGCTATTACTCCCAGGTCCACTCAGACCTGGACTGGTAGTACATATTAGGGTCCAATCTATAGGTCAAATAGATCTGTTTGCAAGTTAATGAAAATTATTTCTACCAGAATATGAGTTATAGCAAAGATACTGGCACACCCTACAAGATAAAAGAGCAACACATAATAGTAATTTATCATGCAGTTAAAATATAAATAGTAAGAATTATACAATATTACTATCCCTGAAAGCATCACAGCCGTCAACAATATTAAAAATAATGAATATAGAATAGTTTACATGGCAAAAAGGAAGCACACTATGTTTGTTTCAGCATTGTAAACCTAACATAAACTGATACATAATAAATTTTCAACAAATACCCGTTTAGTTAACAAGAAAAATAAAGTATTCGATTCGTTTTAATGTGTTGCCTGGCAACGAAGAGACAAGACAGCTGAATAGTGAGATCTTGGCATATTTCGAGTTTGTTTTAAGAATGAAAACAAACAAAAAATTATATGCTGAATAAATGGAAGACAATCATGTTTGTTTTGTTCTTATTAAATATTCAATACGTGACTAGCGATTGTGGGTGTAGTAAGGAAGGTTTTACCTACATTTGTGAATATGGAAAAGAGGAAATAACAACGATACCAGTTGAAAAATAAATCCAACTGACATGTAATTGGTTTCCCAAAAAATAGACGATTGTATGTTTTGCTACTTAAACATAAAGAAGAATGTTATTTTCTTAAAATCTGATGACGATGAAACAGAATATGGAGAGAATGTGAGCCATCTGGAAATAAGCATTACAAAGTCAATATTAACCCTTTCAATATTAAACATTAGATCATTGGTAAATATTTCAGACCGGCAAAAATGGAGACTAGCTTGTGTTCACACACACACACATGTGTCACATTCTACTCGTGCGGAGGGGCTGGTACACACACACACACACACACACACACACACACACACACACACACATATATATATATAAATATATATATATATATATATATATATATATTTGAAATAAGTGTATTTTGGCAGCATTTTTTCTTTTATACAAGTTTTGTTGAATTGTACAGACAATTCTTGTCAGACAAGTTTTTGGTTGATCCTTTCTAATTTTCGGGCCCTCGTTTTGGTGTCGGGGTGTAACTGGTGTAACAGTCCACCAAAGGTTTCAAAACGAACGCTTTCGGCAATACAGGTTGCCATCATCAGGTAGGAAACGATGGTATGGTTTCGTGTCTCGTTTTTAACGAGAACAAGTAGTAGCAAGGAATTAGAAGTGAGAGGTAATAATAATTGGTAGTGGGAGGTTGTCGGAATGGCAGTGGTTCGGCGAACGATGCAGTAGTGTTTTTTTGTGGGAGGGGGGGAAAGTTGTGAGAAGGGGAGGGGTATATTAGAAGGAGGATAGGCGGAAAATTATAAGCATTTGAGAACATGTTGACTTATTTCAAAGTTTATTTTGTTTAAGGTAGGTTTTTTTGCTTGGTATATAAAGCTTCGATTATTTGAAGTTTTATTTGGTGGACTGTTACACCAGTTTCACCCTGACACTAAAAAGATGGCCCGAAAATTAGAAAGGATCAACCAAAAACTTGTCCGACAAGAATTGTTCTTACAGTTCAACAAAAAACTTTATATATATATATATATATATGTGTGTGTGTGTGTGTGTGTGTGTGTGTGTGTGTGTGTTTACCAGCCCTCCTCACGAGTAGAATGTGACACATGGTCATTTATTAAGCGGAGTTTAATAGGCTTCAATTCCCACGTTTCCTTCATCTAGATCAGATTCCAGTGTGCCTTATTATCTAGTCATGGATACAGGGAGCATAGTTGGTTCCGTGACCTTCACAAGTGTATTAGCACTATGTGAAATTCCACATACCTTGTCATTGATTTGAAATCGTGTCACCGTGTCCATTCCCTACGACGATGAGCATTACATTTTTGCCCTGGGCATATTCCAGTAGAAAATTCCAATATTACTGTCAAAATTTAATTTCTTGCACAATTTCCACCAGATCACTTTTCCAAACCATAACAGTCTAATTATAAAAAATGTAATTCCTTACATAATTTATAGCAGCTCACTTTTCCACACAGTGATGCCTATTTTTGTACTGTGCTAGTTTCCCGCATTCGCTTCCTATATGATTTCAAGAAATCTACGATACTTACATACGGCTGTGAAAGTGTTAATACAAAAAAGTTTAGGATCTGTGTATGGGGTGACATTTAAACATATTCTCTTACTTTCTTTTACAGAGACGTTAATGGTTCAAACAAGTATTAGTCCTAATTAGGATGTTAACCCCCCACTCTACTTAGCCAGTATAATATCACATTATCCGTACGAAACGGTGACACAGAATACGCAACGAAAGAAACGTGTTACGCCTTTATCTTTTAGTCAAAACGTTTGATGAGTCTATCCTCCTTTAGAATTCCTCAGTTACATACTGTTATTCAAGGATCGCAACTAGATAAATGAGAAGAAAAACGTATATATATATATATATATATATATATATAAAATGTTCTATTTTTAACGAATAAAGGGAGGCAACTTCGTTGGCATTACTACAAAAAAATACAAATTAAAAAAAAATGTATTTTTGTAGTTCTGGACTATAACAGCGTCCGCAAAACTAACCGACGTTATTTACAATCCAAAATTGACATTGAGTAAAGAACTCCAACAAACACCATATCTTGCTCCTCAGCCTGATGATTGCTATTTAGCATGAAACCGCGGTCGCTGATAATGAACACTGATCCGTGAAAACATTGTAAAATATATATATATATATATATATATATATATATGTGTGTGTGTGTGTGTGTGTGTGTGTGTGTGTTGTGTGTGTGTGCAGGTAAGTTTAGAATATGAAAACAACTGATGCTCAGATGATGTCATTTTTTGTTATTTTCATATTTCAATACATACCATTGAATGTATTTCTATTTATATATACATACTATATATCTATACTACACACCCAAACCCTCCCCTTCTTCATCACTTACCCACACCAAAAATTACCTTTACAGTATAAGGGCAGACTGTAAAAAGCATTTGTCTCCATGATAAATTCTAATGAAGCTTCACTATATACTGAGGCGAAATATCAATTGAATTAGTTACTGTTGTTTATATCCACTTTTCCCTCTATTTTCAACCACATTTTGTCGGATTTCCTCTATTCATCACTCCTCATATATATATATATATATATATTATATATATATATATATATATATATATATATATATATATATGAGGAAAAAGTGAGTAAAGGAAATGTAGATGATAAAATGAATTTTATCATCACTTTTAATCGATATCACTTACACATGTGTTTCGGTCTGTTTATCAAAATGTATACGATTTACTTATTATTATTATTAAAATAATCAGATGGAGTTGAAAATGATGAATGATAATGATAATAGGAAAAATGCATAAAATGTTCCGTACACAGATTTGCATGAAGTCGGCAAAATCTGTATACGAACGTTTATGCATTTTTCCTATTATTAATCATCATCATTTCAACTCCATCTATTATTTTGATAATAATAAACGTAAAATCCGTATACTTTTGATAACAGACCGAAACACATGTGTAATGATATAATTAAAATGATATCGAAAAACATTTATCCATCTATATTTCTTTTCTTTACTCATTTTTTCCTCATATCGTCGGATTCATTTCCCATTCTCACATATATATATGCGTGTGTGTGTGTGTGTGTCACACAAAAACAATCAAATTGGAATTAAGCAGAATGCTGCATACACTTTGACTTCAACGAAACGCTTCGAGAAAGAAAAAAAAACAACAAACAAACAAACAAATTAAATAGGAAATAGAATTTTGCGTGCCGTTCTGAACAAATCCTTGAATCAGCACCGTGCAAAACAGTAGCAAAACGTTCACTTGCAAACCATCCAAGTAAACACAAACCATCCAACTAAGACGAAAATCTCATGCTGGGTTCGCCTGGAAAAATATGGTCGAACTCATGACATTGTTCTGTGGATTCAAGGACATGGGTAAATCAGTGTTGGCTCAGCAGAAAAAACATTCATCAGCTCTGTGCGAACACTGTATAACATGTTGTGGACCTGTCAGGAGCGATGATTGATAGACATGGAATCTATAGAAATTCAACAGAATCTGTGCCGTCAGCATCACCTGATGAGGATGAAAATAGCTTAGGCCTTCTAGTTGCCATGTGTGACTATTGTCGAATTACAAATCTATGCTATTTGCAATTATAAATAGATTCCTTTATATGTTCCGTGTGCTGACTATTTAGTCCATCTCGTGGGAAATCCTAAAACACAGTTTCGATAATTAGCGCAGCGTTATGTGCCGTGTGCAACGAGAGTCGACGTTATTTATTCATGAAGACACGTGATGTAATGGTTATCGTCATAGGTAATGGACGCGAGAACCGCGGTAGTTTGCGTTTCATATATCGCTAATATCATTGGAAAAGAAAGGTATTTACGCAAGCCGATCGCATCGCGTAGGATGTGACACAAGTTCGCAAGTAAAGTGCATCCAGCGAGGATTGATCTCATTATTCAGACGTAATAGATTTGCGAGACTAAATTGCTAACCTAACCCGAATGGGTCGCCTTATTCTTCGGAAAAATATGCATCTTACTATTCTTCCTCAACCTAGGAGAATATAGGAGAAAGGACTGGACTCCTTACCCTCTGTTGGGCAACAAATCAAGGAGAAAGAAAACTCTGAATTTAAATCGATTAAACTACGCTTAAGAAACTCACCGTGCGTCATATCCTACCTGTGAGGACTGTGTTGGTATATATTTACACACACACATACACACACACACATATATATACATATATATAGGTAATTCCATGTCAAATCATCCAGGCCATGTCACCCAACTCCTTCAATTTTCTGATTTTTTTACAGCTGAGGACTATGTTAAGATTAGCCAATCTCCAAATTTGAGCGTCCAATTCCAAAAATTCGCCGAATTATGTCGATTTTAAACTCGAAAAATTTGAGGAGGGCAAGAAAAATGGCGACCTTTTGTAATCTATTGGGGCCTATAAAATCAGCTCTAGAGCTTCCCTACTCCAATAAATTGGTTTATAGAAGCTTTTTGGTCTGGAAAATTTAAAAATGTTATCAAAATAGTCATACAATTAAGAGTTTTTAAGTTATTAATGATTTCTGATTTTTTCATAGCAAGATCAATAGTGGAAAATCGCCATGTGGCACTGCGTATTTTTTTTTCTTAAAATTGTTATTTTACATATATTGAACATTATTTGTACCAAACATAACGTTTGGTTTTTGCTCACATCGAAGTTACAACATCAGTTAAAATTTTGCACTTTTTTGTTTTAAGTTTTTCCGTTCAGCCATTGAATAAGGGCTATATAGAGCAACATAACTGTCAGAGTTCGATAAAAATGATCAGGATTATGTTGTTGGCTGGATATATTTAAAATAATATACAAACAATATATTTCCTTGTATCAATCATATTGTCTGCAAAATTTATTATGCATGGTGGAATTTTCATGAAAAGCTTTTGGCTGGAGATTGGTGATGTGTCACTTATTATCTAACCTTACTGCACTCTCCAGTCAGTTTCAACACCAAGCCTTATTTTGATTGGCTGAATTTCTGACCATCAACAGTGAGCAGCAGTTAAAAGAATGACCTGAGAATTTGGAGAGATAGTTTTATTACCATTAACTGCTCCTGAAGGAGTAAGAGAAGGGTATAGGAGAGTGAGGAAAGTGATTTTTGGGACATTAATCATGGTATTGATTGGTTTATTGGTGCCATAGGGTTAGAGATGAAGGAACTAAAACTGTATTGGATACAAGACTATTTTTCTCTCCACTTCAGGCCTTGTAGGCAACACAACTGTAGTTCCTTCACCACTAACCACCCAGAGCAGTTAGGTAGACGTAAATGTCAAGAAAGCCTCAAATGATTTTTTTAGTTATTTCTATTACACTCATTTTTGTTACCTTCCAATTTTCAATTCTAAAATGAAATGTGGTGCCGATATTGAGGTTGCTATATTGTCCGAATTTTGCAGGCAATATGATAAAAATATGTTTATATGCAGTACCACATTGCGTTTTTTCCACTTATTTATCTTGCTATGAAAAAATAAGAAATCATTAATAACTTAAAAAACGGTTAATTGTATGATTATTTTGTATTTTCTCAGACCAAAAAGCTTCTATAAACCAATTTCTGGGAGTAGGGAAGCTCTAGAACTGATTTTATAGGCAAAAATAGATTACAAAATGTCGCCATTTTTCTTGCCCTACCTCAAATTTTTCGAGTTTAAAATCGTCATAACTCGGCGAATCTTGGATCGGGAATTTGGGCATTGGTCTAACTTTAAAATAGTCCACACCTGTACAAAATTTCAGAAAAATTGATGTAGGTGGGTGACATGGCCTGGATGATTTAACATGGAATTGCCTATATATATGTATATATCTGAGTGTGTGTGTGTGTGTGTGTGTGTGTGTGTGTGTGTGTGTAAATATATACCACCACAGTCCTCACAGGTAGGATGTGACGCACGGTGAGTTTCTTAAGCGTAGTTTAATCGATTTAAATTCAGAGTGTTCGTTCTCTTTGATTTGTTGCCCAACAGATGGTAAGGAGCCCAGTCCTTTTCCTATATGTTCCTAAGTTGAGGAAGAATAGTTCGATGCATATTTTTCCGAAGAATAAGGCGACCCATTGGGGTTTAATGGTTAGCAATTTAGTCTCGCAAATCCATTACTTCTGAATAACGAGCTCAATCCTCGCTGGATGCACTTTACTTGCGAACTTGTGTCACATCCTACCCCATGCGATCGGGTTGGGTAAATACCTTTCTTTTCCAATGATATTAGCGATATGTGAAACGCAAACTACCGCGGTTATCGCGTCCATTTCCTATGACGATAACCATTACACCACGTGTCTTCATAAATAGATAACGTCAACTATCGTTGCACACGGCACATAACGCTGCGCTAATTATCGAAACTGTGTTTTAGGATTTCCCACGAGATGGACTAAATAGTTCAGCACACGGAACATATAAAAGAATCTATTTATAATTGCATAGATTTGTAATTCGACAATAGTCACACGTGGCAGCTAGAAGGCCTAAACTATTTTCATCCTCATCAAGTAGTGCTGACAGCACAGATTCTATAGTTTTTATTAGATTCCATGTATATCAACCATCGCTCCTGACAGGTCCACAACATGTTATACAGTGTTCGCACAGAGTTGTTGAATTTTTTTTTCTTCAGCTGGGCCAACACTTGTTCATCCATGTGTATGAAACCACAGGAGAATGTCATGAGTTCGCCCATACTTCTCCGGCCGATCCCATTTTGTTCGTCTTAGTTGGATGGTTTGTGTTTACTTGGATGGTTTGCAAGTGGCCGTTTTGCTGCTGTTCTGTACGGTGCGGATTCCAGGATTTGTTCAAAACAGCACGCAACATCCTATTTCATATTTAATTTGTTTTTTCTTTTTTCTTTCTCGAAGCGTTTCGTTGAAGTCAAAGTGGGGCAGCATTCTGCTTAATTCCAATTTGATTTTTTTGTGGACACACACGCACACACACATATATCTATATCTATATCTATATCTATATCTATATATGTGTGTGTGTGTGTGTGTGTGGTTGAAAATTGAGGAATAAGTGGATATAACAACACAGCAACTAAATTCAATTAATATTTCGCCTCACTATTTGGTGAAGCTTCATTAGAATTATTGTGGAGATAAATGCTTTTTACAGTCTGCCCTTATACTAATTGAAGGGGCGGTGATAATTTTACTTTTCTCTGAATGATTTGCCATGGAATTACCCATATATATATATATATATATATATATATATATATATATATATATATATATTGTTGTATTTTAGGTGGTCTCCGTATGCTTCTCTCGGTATATATATTTAAAAAATGTTTTTTTTTTAAATGGGCGTTATTATGTAGCATTAAAAATGTATAAATGAATGAACTCGATATTATGGAGTATTGGATTCACTTATATTTTAATTATTTTTTGTCATAAATTTTCAGGTTCGTTAGATATTTCACCATGGTCGACATATGTACAAACTGACTAAGCTACTCACTGAACGATATAAAACCCTACAAACCGACCCCACAACAAAGTACATCTTCAAAACCCCGCCCATCAACGCAAAAAACAAAATCCAACCTACGTAACATTCATTACCCAGGAAAATTTATAACACCGTACAAAAGGTAATAAACGATGCAACAAGCTAATGCCAAGTTGCAGCCACATACATACGGAAACCGAAATAAATACCCTACACTAACATAACAATCCATTTACACCTAACATGCGATGCCTAAATTATATCTATATAATGCAACAATGTAGAAATAGTGGATATGTGGAGAACATCAACACCCTTTAGACTAAGAGGTAAATAACCACAAATCCACTATAAATCTCAAATCCCCGCATAGTACAATAGCACTTCATTTTAACACTTATCACACAACCTTACACATTAAAATGCATCTTATTAGAACACGCATTTCCAACAACGCATCTAGAAACAATCGAAACTAAATGGTTTAAAATTCCAAACGCACGTGAGGATTAAACGCAGGATATCGGAATTCTCCGTTATTACAAATATTTCACAGACGCTGCGACTGTCGATAACAACAGAGAGAAAGCCGCTTAAACAGTAATAACATTTGACAAGGGTATCTAACGAACCTGAAAATTTATAACAAAAAATAATTAAAAATAAGTGAATCCAATACTCCATAATATCGATTTCATTCATTTATACATTTTTAATGCTTCATAATAACGCCCAATTTTAAAAAAAAAAACATTTTTTTAATATATATATATATATATATATATATATATATATATATATATACAGCTTTGTCAGGTACTGAAATTTTGGAAAATTGTGTAGGGTTAGTTTTTTTAAGTGTTGTTTTTTTAAATTCTTACACGAATTATATATTCCTTTTGTTGTTTGAGAAATTAAGAGTAACATTTCGAGTGCTATATTTTTCAATAATCCTAATGTTTTTATTGTTTTATTATTTGATTTGAATATTATTAGTATCATTTAGATTTATTGTTATATACACAATGTTTCGATCGAGGTGCCCTCTGGCCTTCTTCATGTGTTTCTTCTCGAAATTGGAAACTTTCTTGTCGAACTCCGAAGCGATCATGTCGTAATCAGTATTTTACGGGACTTTGAACTGAACTCTTTATTTAATCAATTTGAGTAGATTATTCTCATTCCGCCTACCATGATCAGGTTCAAGTGTTAAGCAATGTTAGGTATTCTTTGTTATTATTGAACGTAGTCAGAATTGTATCTGCAGTCTACAGATAATCGTCTCTTAGAACTCTATTAACGCAACTCTTATATCAGTTACGCTATTTGTACATGTGTATGTAATAATAAAAATGTGGACAACAGTCCAATAGATTTGATTAATAAAATTAACAAGCCTCATCTAAAAAAATTCAGACAAATAATGAATTTTATTATTTCAATAATTATTTGGAATATTCTGGTTTATTTTGTTGTGGTCGTTGAGTTTCAGCTTATATGGTTCTGGCCATTCCATTTATTCAACTTTTTTCTTTGGAGAAAACAGACTGTCCATGCCCAAAAACAACAATGAATTTAAGATCATTCTATCATATCCAGTGATAGACAAATAAACAACGTTATTCCCTATTAAATTCATATATATTTGCATTCTCCTTTGAAGAATGAAGTATAACAAGAGACTGAACAAAAGACGTTGTCTTTTTTCACAATCTGCGGAATGTGTGAACCGGAATTCTTGACGCTTATCGCTCAATTCGACAAGCGACAATTTTACACGAAATCACCAACTGTCAACGTTCTTGTTGGCAAGATCTCTTGGAGAAGTCAGAGTCAGACAAAACCATTCTCACCAGATTCGTATAATCGTCGGACACGTGACGGAGGATTTCGTGAGAACGTACTGGCTGTTTTTGACAAGTGTATCCGCAGGGAAGAGTAAACAAAAGAAAGAGATAACAAAACTGAAAACGCCCTAAAACACTTAAAGCAGAGCTTTATATTCAAACGGGCGTTCTATTTTAGGCATTTGCAAGATCACATTGGATTTATGCCGGTTAGTGCGCGAGAACAAGAGGTAGCATCCCTCTTCAAATATCTCGCAAATTAGTCTGTCTGTCTGTCTGTCTGTCTGTGTCTCTCTCTCATATATATATATATATTATATATATATATATATATATATATATATATATATATAAGGTGTTGTTATGGGTCCAATGGAACAAAATTAAATATTTTATGAAAAAAGCAGGTCTTCAAAATGGATTTTTTAAAATCATTATTATTCTAAATTGGTGACCAGTGTTTCAGATCTTCTGATATCTTCTTCAGGCATCAATCGAATGCCTGGCAAAGATATTAGAAGATCTGAAACATGTGTCGCTAATGTAATTATATATATATATATATATATATAATATATATATATATATATATATATATATATTTAAAACAATCTATATTGCGGACCTTCTTTTTTATAATATATATATATATATATACCGACCCATCCACACGAGTAAGGTATGATATACGGTCAATTTCTTAAGTGGAGTTTAACAGTTTGAATTCAGAGTTTTCCTTCTTTTAGATGGTTGCCTTATCCAAGTTTAAAGAACTCAGTCCGCCTCAATATTTACACATAGCTGAGTGGAGAATGATTGGATGCATACCTTTCCGAAGGGTATTAGCGCTATATAAAATGCAAAAATAAATTCATCTGGGATTTGAATTCGTGTCCCAGATTCACTTTTCTACGACAATGAATATTACATGATGTAACTCCATAAACTATACTTGTGTATACAATCATTACCATGGTCTTAATTATTCATAATATTTTCAACATAGAAGACTTTGATTACAATGCTGGATCCAAGTCCAATTCATAGCTACAAAGGGGAAACCTGAAGACAGAAATTACATTTCTTTTCATTGCAACAACAAATAATGTCATACGAACTAATAATACCAAAAGCAAGTCAGTGTTAGATAGCAAGTGTTTTAATTCAGTTATCTAATTTATCTAAGTCCTCAGCTATTTGCTTTCTATGTTATAGAATGACTATACAGTTTTCATATATAACCACATTTAATTTCTACATTTTTTAGCAAACATGCTAAGAGAATCAGACGCATACAATTATCTGGGACTTTCAGATATAAATACTATACCAGTGTTGATTAACAAGTAGATAATAACCTGCCAGCTCGTGACGCTGCTGTTCCAGCAGACCACATGATGAAAATAAAAGAAGACAAAATACTGAACAAATGCACAAAAGTTGAAAGATTATGTAATATGCAGGTGACGGTGGTAAAAAGCGCAGTTTGTGCCCTTGGAATAGCCCCAAAGAATTGGGAAATGGATTGCGTGAACAGGAGTTCAGAAGATAAATCAAAAGCTTACAGAGCACGATAGTGCTAAATTTAACTATACTACGTAGATGCTTCCTGGAGATCTGGAGATACTTGCTGTCACTCAGAAACAATTGAATATGCGATGGGTCGGTTAGGTGTGAAAAACTTACAATTCTCTGAGACTTTGAGATAAAGACGATCACCACATCACAGCCAGAAGACTAAAGTCCTGGAGACCTGAGGAAACTTGCAGTCAATCAGCCTCCAGTGAATCACTGGCTACGGCTGGTGTAAAAGAACACAACAATGATAATAATGATAATAATACCGAAACTTGCATCAAGATAGTACTAGACTAGGCAGTGAAAGACCATCAGCTAATGCTAATGTGAAAACTCAAAAGGAGTAAATAATAATAATAATAATAATAATAATAATAATAATAGCTAAAGGAAAATGAAAAAAGAAAAAAAAGAAAAAAATGGACAAATATCTGGACCTTGCCAGAGAACTGAAAAAGTTATGGAATATGAAAGTGAAAGTGATACCAATTGTGGTTGATGCATTTGGAACAGTCCTAAAAGGATTGGAAAAGGGTTTGGAAAGTTTGGATATCAAAGGAAGGATTGAAACCATTCAAACCACTGCACTGCTGCTATCTGCCAGAATACTCAGAAGAGTCCTGGAGACCTGAGGAGACTTGCTGTCACTCAGACTCCAGTGAAATACCATCAGCTAACACTCGTGTGTAATAATAATAATAATAATAATAATAATAATAATAATAATGGAGACATATAGAAACTTGTTGTCACTCAGAACCCACTGAGAGACCACCAAGAAACTCGCAAGTAGTGATGTAATAAATACGCTTAATCGCAGTTACTAAAGTAATAAAACTAGAAAGGACTGATCACTTATTTATCATAGACATCCAAGTCCAATACTCAGAGGGATATCGTTTCAAAGCGGCAACTGATTGGATCTGTCACAGGGTTATCAGAGATCATACGTCATGAGGTTTAATTGCACAATCATAATACAACAAACTATGTCTGACACATATATTATACACCTAGTTTGTCTTTTTACGGATCTTGGATTGCCTGAAGCACGGACAATAATTAATGTGAATAAACGTCTTTTGATCAAATGCTGGCCCGACGGAGAGAATTTATGACTATTGTGATTCGAATACAAAATTCGATAATAATAATAATAATAATAATAATAATAATAATAATAATAATAATTCTCTGGGACTTTGAAATAAAAACGGATCACCTTATCCCAGCAAGAAGACCAGACCTAGTGTTGATTAACAAAAAAGAAAGAACTTGTCAACTGGTGGATTTTGCAGTGCCAGCAGATCACAGGGTGAAGCTAAAGGAAAATAAAAAATGGACAAATATATGGACCTTGCCAGAGAACTGAAAAAGTTATGGAACATGAAAGTGAAAGTGATACCATTTGTGGTTGGTGCACTTGGAACA
>CM042137.1:96436017-96458517 GCA_023376005.1 Doryteuthis pealeii | reverse complement strand
AAAAAGAGAAGTTAAAGAAGAAAGAACAAATATGGAAAAAGAAGAAACATCTAAAGAAGAAAAAGAAGAAATAAAAGAAGTATTATCAGAATGAGAAAATATAATATAAACAGCTAAAGAAGAAAAAGAAGCAAAGGAGGAAAACTTCAAAGAATGGGAAGAACCCCTAGAAGAGAATTGAAGATAAATCCTCATGCCCCAACAGACAAAAAGGGAAAAATCAAAAATAAAAGCTCTCTTCAGAAGTAAGAACATCTAGAATTATAGGAAATATTTTCAAATGCCATTAAGTGTTGTCATTTCCAATTCTTTTTTCTATTTTTTGCCATCAAACTTGTGATAGAAAAAAAAAGCGGCAAAAAACGAGGCTTTCTTAATGGGGAAAGAGAATTTAGCAGGATTATTATTCCTATAAATATGGTTTCTTTTTAAGCACATTTATTTTAATATTCACGCATGCACATACTCCTACGCATGCGCACACACAGACAATTATCACAGCTGGCTTCCTTTATAGAGCATCTTAACATTCCACAGGAAAAAAAAAGGAAAAAGAAGGAATTATTAACTTTCTCATTCAGTACAATCTCATATTCTAAAAGCTTTATATTGAAAGTGTTGAGAAGAATCCTTAAAATCTGAAGAACCAGCTCCCTGTGTTTTGTAAAGTAATGTGCGTTGCGTTGATTACCTTTAAAAGGGTACTCAACTGCAGCATGGGACTCATATTCTCAAGATGAATGTATCTTTAGTTTCACATGGTAGATAAAACATTCCTGATATTAGTATAGTAATACCTCACCCTACGTTGTTAATTAGTTCCAGTCGAAATAGCTATTAATTCGATGCAATTATCCGACCTAGGCCTAGACTGGCCAATTTTTTTATGTTAGCCAACATAATCGGTAAATGTCAGTAAATTATGAAGCCTACAGGTAGCCTAGCCTAGTCTTTTTTTGTTAGCCTAAGTAATCGGTATATTTTGGTATATTATAAGAATAAACAATTGATACAACCAAGAATTAACGGTACCACACGGTATGAATGATACAGCCATTTTTACAGACGACTTAAGTACAATGATATTTTATATAGTTTTTAAGATTTGAATATTTCCGTATTTTGAAAAACAACATCTCTTCGAAAATGGTGTAAGTCGAAAGGACGTGAATAGAGGTAAGACCGCAATCCTTTATTTATATGATCCTAAAAATTAATTTTCAATGCAGTACTCACATTTTTAAAATGCCTATAACACTTTTCCTATCAATTCTCCTCCTCCCAGCCTGCACCTCTACTAATATATATATATATATATATATATATATATATATATATATATATATATATATATATATATATATATTTATATATATATATATATATATATATATATATATATATATATATATGTGTGTGTGTGTGTGTGTATGTGTGTGTGTGTGTGTGTGAGGATCATTCACTAAATAAGGAAAACATATTGTTTTAATGTAAATGGAAAGTCTACATTGTTTAAAAAAATATTCTAATCTCGCAAAAAATCAAATTGAGTGTTCTAGGTTTGAATAGATATCTATCATCAAATATTAGGTGAATTAGAACTGCAAACCATGTGAGATTTAAATAAGAATGTGTGATGTAATTGGAATAGCTGATTTTCGTCAAAATTGGTGCAAATATTTAGCTTGCAACAACGAGCCTGTATCGAAAAAAAGAAAGAAAATATGTCAAATATGCTTAGCCATCCTATTGGTACTTTTATACGCACGTCTATCATACATAGGGTCTACGCTTATGTACCCCTCACTTATATAGATATGTCCGTAGTGATATATATATATATATATATATATATATATATATATATATATATATGTGTGTGTGTGTGTGTGTGTGTGTGTGTGTGTGTGTTTGGTTAAACTGACGATTTTTGTCGGACGAGTTTTTGCTCGATCCTTTCTAATTTTCTGGCCATCTTTTTAATGTCAGCATGTCCATCTGCCATCTTCAGTTATGAAACTGATGGGATGTTTCAGGTGTCTCGTTTTTAAAACAATGAGCAGTAACGTAGGAATTGGTAGTGGGAGGTAGTAAGAATTGGTAGTGGGAGGTAGTAAGAATTGGTATTAGGTTCAAACAATGATAGCAGTAGAGATTTTGTAGGAGGCGGGGTCACAAGATTGTGAGAATGAAAGGGAACAGTGGAAGGAGAATAGGCGGGAAATTAAAGGCATTTGAGAACATGTTGACTTGTTTCGAAGTTTATTTTGTTTAAGGTGGGTTTTTTGTTTGCTATATAAAGCTTCGATTATTTGAAGTTTTTGTTTGTTTTGTTTTTTCTTTGTGTACTGTTTTTTCCTAGAGTGGTTGTCTAATTCTGCCTGCTCTACTATTCGCTGATAGATGGAGGGAAAATATTTGGATGCATATCTTTCCAATGGATATTAGTCCCATGTGAAAAGTAAACTGCCTCGTCCAGTATTTGAACTGAGCTCGGCAGACCCATCCCTCATGACGATAACCATAACACACACACACACACACACACACACACACACACACATATATATATATATATATATATATATATATATATATATATATAATGGAAAATGTGACTTACCGGTGAATATGGTCACGATGGTTAGATGGTGCAAAATTCAGGAAGCTAAGTCAGAGATATAACAAATACAAAGTGATCAATACGTGAGTAGAGCAAATTTATTACAATATAGGTACAAGTGATAACCTACTCGAGTTATAGCGAACTGTTTAGCGCGAAGGACACACACGTGTAGTCGACTGCAATTAATCAGTATCTCGATTAATTCAGTGGATTTAAACATGAAGATCATTATGGTGAAACTCGAGTAGGTTATCACTTGTATCTATATTGTAATATATATATATATATGTGTGTGTGTGTGTGTGTACGTGTATATATATATATATAGTTTTTGAATATTAATTTCGTTTTATTTCGTAAATATTTAGGGTAATATATATATATATATATATATATATTATATATACACACACACACACACACACACACACACACACACACACATATATATATATATAATATATATATATATATATATAACGGACCTAGGTGCCTATGTATTTTTTCACCGAAATATGTGGAACTAGACAGAGAAACACTTGTATTGTCTCCCAGATGATTTTCACACGTTTTATGCATTTACTAACTCATTTGGACAATAGGATCTCATACAGAATCAGAGGAGCATGTGGCAGGGCAAGATTAGACATTATCTGCCGTTATGCCATTTGAAAAGTTTAATCACCTGTTCAAGATTTAACATCAACAAACATCAGCAAAATCATGGTAAAGCATTTTAACAGCTGCTGAAAACCAACGCTGTGATGAACTGCTGAGACATAAAGATAAAAGTGAGGTGTCACATGTATCTTACAAGTTGAAATGCCTAATAATCATTTACCCGTTTGCTGGCAAAGAAAGCCGTTAAGTTCAAATCAAAAGAAAATTGGAATTAAGTCAGTTTCCCGGGGTCTTGATAAAGTATGTGTCAAAGGAGCAAAGTCTGTAAAAAGGATAAACGAATCAGAAGAAAAAAGGACGATATATGCCAGTCAGTTTTAATACTAATACCCTTGGGAAAGGTATGAACATCCTCATCCTCCGTTTATGTGTTAAATATTATCACTCCTGTTCTTTTACAAGGCATTGGCATTAAATAACCCACGAAGATTCATATAATTTTAAAAAAAAAGCCAAACGTAATCTTTGTTTTTTATCAACATTTCCATTTCATTCTTATTCAAAATAAGCTTTCCTTTTAAAATACAACATGCAACCAACCCCATATGCGCGAGCATGATGTGACAAAAGGTCAATTTTCTTTTAGAAGAGTTTGAAGTCAGAGCTTTACTACTAGATCAGCTGTCACACCAAGCTTAACGGGCCTAGTCTGGCCTACTATTCTTAAGTTTATTAGTGCTATGTGAATTGCAGCCAGTCTCGTCTAGTATTTAAACTCGTGTTGCCGTATCCATAATAAGAGTATTAAACTATTTATGCAGAGCTGAGGATATAGAAAGTAGAATCCTGAGAATCACTTCAAGGAAACTTAAAGAATCTGAGGCACATTATCGTCGTTCCTGTTACAGATATTGCACAAGGTAAAATAACGAAACTATCAAAGATTTATTTCTTGATAATGAACGCCTTGATTCCTTAAAGTAAATGTATACTGACAAAATGCTGTTTGATGTTGTCAGTACTGATTTATTTGCTGAACACCATATCTTTTTACTGGAAAAACTTAGCAAATATCATGCTGTTAATGTAATATGAGCAAGCTTGGTATTTAAAAATCACAAACAAAACAAATACATCCCGTTATTGATTGATGGATTAATAGTTATTTGTTTATTTTATGAATATATATATATATATATATATATATATATATATATATATATATATGTGTGTGTGTGTGTGTGTGTGTGTGTGTGTGTGTGTGTGTAATTGGTAATTTAATTTAACTCTCACTACTAAGTACTACTGATTGTTTCCCGGGAAATATTATCTCTCCGTGACCGTAAAATACATAAACAAACCTATGTCCCTCTTCTTACCATTCTTTCTTTATAATAAAATGCTTAGGTGACGACACACATAAAAAATAAGAATTCAGTGGGTAAGCGACACCAAATAATTAGGATTTACAATTTTGCATTTCATCTTTGACAATGTTGACGGTCTCAAACCAGAAGGATGATAACAGGCGAAAGATTTAGGAACAAGCGTATTAATATAATAATAATAATAATAATAATAATAATAATAATAATAATAATAATAATAATAATAATAATATCTATTAGATTATTGTATTTTTTGGTATTGTGTTTATGTAAATATTATTTGGTATAATGTATATTTACGTAATATTTTGTATAGTGTATATTTATGTATTGGTTATTATAGGGTAGGGATTTACCTAACACGTCCGCCACGGACAAGATTTACCAGAAGCTCGTACGTATGGAGAATCCAGCAAAAGTAAAACTCGGTATTCATTAGTTGCTAACCGTTACAGCATGATAAAATTCTCGGTATAGAGTATATGGAAGTATATCTTTCGGTCTGTCTTTCGATATATCTATAATAGTATTGCCAAGTGTAAGAGACTATAGATTTAAATAGCTTTTGTTTGTTTCTTGACCTATACAGAAAATACAGATAAACTTGAATGAAGAAAACTTATATTCAAAGGCCATGCTTAAATAAAATAATATGTCTCCTGGTGGAACCTGTAAGATAAACATATTTTATACTGGGTGCAAATGGAGCTTAAAAATGTAAGATTAGCCACTTAAATCGCTGTTCCCAGATCATATCAACCTGAATTCTTCAGTCGATTTTTTTTATTTATTTTATGCCTATGTCTTTGGGAATCATTGTCATCTATATTTTTTGTTACATTGTATCTTAGGAGTTTTGAACACCTTTATAATATCAATTATTAAATCTACTGTATTATTGTGGGCATAGTTGTATGATTTCCAGTGTTCCTATCTATTATTTTCCCTATCTATTATTCTTATTTAATAATAATAATCATGTGTGTATACATATAAGTAACTAATAATATTAATCTTTAATCACAATTATATCTATCAAGTAATCCGCATAGAAACCATAAGGTTCCCGGTTCAATACCGGCCCACGCCAACTCAGTGCATGAGTTGCACAGTTTGAATCTGTGTGGTAAAGCTGGGAGCTGATGATAGATGTGGTAATCCATCTTAGCATCAAAACATATCCCTAGTTTAGTGCTAGCAAAAAGGGGATAGACTCTTGCTGTTCAGATACCGACAATAATGCCACTCTGCCAACGTTACTACATGGCATCAATGATTGTTATCAAAAAGTAATAATTTTGAAACATAACAATTTTATCATTAGATTGGACCCTAGCAGATACTACCTATACAGGTCAGAGTGGACCTCGAAATAATGGCAATGAAGGGGTACTCCACTCTTCTAGTTTAATTATATTTTGTGTTATACACAATTTAGTATTTAGTATCTAGGACATAACACAGGAGAAATCTAGAAGTTAAATTTCAAGATTGAGCTGAAATAATATGAGAAAAAAGGGAAAGGTATATATTATTACAAAGAATAGTTTAAGAGCCATGAAAGAAAAATCTAAGATAACATCTAAAGTCGTCACTCAATGGTTAGATATGTCAAAAAAATCCAGGTTGATGTGAAATAATAAATTGGCCAAGATGGTTTAATTTGGATTCTTTGTTTAATGCCATATCAAACTTTGTGGGTAATTTAATGCTAAACCCGTTCTTGTGGTAAACCGGTAGAGGTAATATCTGGGAGATGAGGGGCTTCATACCTTTTCCAGGGGTATTAGTCCGAAAGGGAAAGCAATAGTGTGACAAGAGTTCGGACTTGCTTACCACGATCTCGCAGTCTAGCATGTTATCCACTACACCACGTGACCCCAGCCGAAAAAGAGTGACCTCGAAACCCCATAAACCATAAAGAATGATGACATATTCACATACTAGATTTCTGTCAACAGTATTTAAAGGAAATCTCAAAGAAACTGAACAATGAGCGAAGATGCCACTATACAAGCATGTCAATACCTATCAGTACTGCTACTCAAAATCCATCTAAAACATACTCGTATCATGGGAAATATTATCAATAACGATATGCAGAATTAATAAAACTACTGAAAAGATTGCGGAACTAAATTCCCCATGTACAACTTGCTGAAACTGAGGCGGTTCTCTGTCTTCAGAAACGGGTAGCTGTTGATGCATATATTATTTCACTCCCTTAAAGCATTGCTCCTTATCTTGTATTTGTTAACATTGGTATGTTTGCAGAAATACCGACATGCTTAGGAACATTACACAATCTCAATGGTATTATACTGCAAACACATGCACCAACTGTGGAACAGCAATGGAGTTTCTCATCATTTGAAAAAGTAAAACGAAGTAGAACCATGCCTCTCCAACTTCATAATGCACCCGTGTACTCGTGGACATGGAGTTGATCCTCAAGTCATTTGGGTTGTAGAAAAAACTGACCCTACTTTTTGCTGATTGTGATAAAACTTTAAGAGTTTCATACCATTGGGAAAGATATGAAACCCATAATCCTCCATCAATGGATTAGATAGTTATGCTACTTTTCTTCTACAAGATAATTAATAATCGAAAAGATTGATATGCCATTAAACAAAGAAACTTATAAGTGTCTCACTGTATTTCAACACAGAACACAGTTTGTATGTATACATGACTTATTTCAGTCTGATTGTTTAAATATGTTGAAGCTTTCTTTATTTTGTTAAAGGTTAGTGAAACCTTTCATTTTCAACTAATTGCTTAGCTACACTGAGTTTGTTGTGTAAATAAATGTATTTCTAGAGAATTGTTAGAGGGAATAAAATTCAAATTTAAATTCTTAAGAAATAAATATATTGTATTTACGGAAAGCAACTGTAGCCAGATAAAATCAACAGTTTATACTTACGCATTATTAAACAATGAAAAAAACACTTACCCTATGGACTGTCACATAATTCACATTTTAATTTCGTTCTGCAAATATTGCATTCAGTACATGAAAAAGAATTAATAGAAAAACTGAACTTTCGTAAACGGATACTAAAAATCCAATAGACTGCTGGTGCTTGATATGTGACCAACGTTATATTACTAAATTCCTTATGATAACATTAATTTTGGTCTATGTTACATTGAATGCTGCGGTAATACAATATCGGTTTAAAAAGCAACACTCGGCCCATCCTCAACTAATATGAGGACCCTATTGCATTATAATGTATCAAACGCACGTGGATCGGTCATCAACAAAAATATAAGACGGGAAAAAAGACCGTTGTTGATGACCGATCCACGTGCGGTTGATACATTATAATGCAATAGGGTCCTCATATTAGTTGAGGATGGGCCGAGTGTAGCTTTTTAAACCGTCAAGAGAATTGGGCCCCGAAACGGTTTGCACACTTTCTCTTCTGATGAGCCTATTTCAGTTGTAAACATCGTTTGTTTTTTTCATTATATCTTATTCATACTGTCGGATTAATTTCCATTTTATTTTCACATACTTGTCCATGAAAAAACTTTACATTTGAATGTTTACCCTTTTTGATGATATCCATTAACACCACGGATTTACCTATAAATGTGGGCTACTTATTTTACAGTTGGATTGTATTACAATAATTTTGATATTCCATATACAATTTTTATACATATTTTAGACTTTTCTATGACTTTACATCATACTTTTTTGAGTCTTATTTCATTACTATAATGCTTCTGATTATTTTCAAAATTGAAAATGAGATTCATTTTATTTTTAAATAAAATTCATTTTATTTTAAATAAAATTCATTTTATTTTTAATACAGACAGCCCAATTTTTTTTTTTTTGATTAATTCCAACGTTTGACTAGCAGCGTTCTGTTTTTACTAACGGTCTTTTTCCGTCTTATATTTTTGTTGATGACCGATCCACGTGCGGTTGATACATTATAATGCAATAGGGTCCTCATATTAGTTGAGGATGGGCCGAGTGTTGCTTTTTAAACCGTCAAGAGAATTGGGCCCCGAAACCGTTTGCACACTTTCTCTTCTGATGAGCCTATTTCAGTTGTACATCGTTTGTTTTTTCATTATATCTTATTCATACTGTCGGATTAATTTCCATTTTATTTTCACACACACACACACACACACATATATATATATATATATATATATATATATATATATATATAATCATTATATCGATAACGGAGAATGTAAATGAGGGAAACGCACTCATAAAACACTCATCCAAAACAAACACAAAACTATTTGGCCATATCGTCTTGTAGCTGGAAACACAGACACGCGATCCAACAGAAACACAAACATACATACATACAATCACACACGTGTACACTAATACCCGCCCACACACACACACATATATATATATATATATATATATATATATATATATATATACATATATACATATATATATATATTGAGAATAGATAGATAGAGAGATACATAGGCATACACGTACATACACACAGATACAGATACAGATACAGACACAGATACAGAAACAATATATATATATATTTACCGACCCCTCCGCACGAGCAGGATGTGACACAAGGTCAATTTCTTAAGCGGAGTTTAACAGGTTTGAATTCAGAGTTTTCCTTCTCCTAGACCGGTTGCCTAACCAAGGTTAAAGAGCCCAGTCTGTCCTACTATTTACCCATAGCTGGAGGGAGAGTAGAATTCATACCTTTCCCAAGGGTATTAGCTCTAAGTGAAATGTAATTACCACGTCCAGGATTTGAACTCGGGGCGACGAGTCTATTTCCTATGACTTTAACCATTACACCACGCGATATATATATATATATATATATATATATATATATATATATATATATATATATATATATATATATATATATATATATATATATATATATATATATATATATATATATATATATATATATATATATATATATATATATATAGAGAGAGAGAGAGAGAGAGAGAGAGAGAGAGAGAGAGAGAGAGAGAAGATATGTAGACAGAGAAGACTATATATATATATATATATATATATAAGATTTTTGGATTGTTGTTTTATAGAAGCATTCTTGAAAAATGTATATATTATTATTTACATTTTGCTTGAAGGCAATTACAATGTGTATATCCGATAAAATTCGATATTTATAGAAAATAATCATGACAAGTGAATCTCGGCAAAGAATTGTTCGGTGTGTAGAACATCGTACAGACTGTTTCAACTTTATTAAGTCTCATCAGCGATGTATAATAACGATTTCCCTCCGCCAGAAATCGAAACCGGGACTTCAGCAGGCATAGTCAGAGACTATACTGCTTCGGCTACGATACGCCCTGGACAATCCTTGTGAAATTAACCTGTCAATGATACTGATACGCCTCTACCATATGAGGTACGGGAACGTTGAGTGAACAATAACAAACCAGGCCTATGCTTTTCGGAAAAGAAGGAAATAAGATTTTTGGGTGTTTGTTTTGTAGAAGCATTGTTGAATAAAGTATGTATTATTATTATTTATATGTTGCTTGAATGCAATTACAATGCGTATATCGCATAAAATTATCCTGTTTCCCGTTAGTATACATCGCTGATGAGACTTAATAAAGTTGAAACCGTCTGTACGATGTTCTACACACCGAAAAATTCTTGCCGAGATTCACTTGTCATGATTATTTTCTATAATTATCGAATGTTATGCGATATACGCATTGTAATTGCCTTCAAGCAAAATGTAAATAATAATAATAATAATATATATATGTATATATATATAAAAATTTTACTTGAAGGCACTTACAACGCATGTATCGCATAAAATTCGATACTTTTTCTTATAGAAAATGAACTTGACAAGTGTAATCCCGGCAAAGGATGGCTCGGTGTGTAGAATACCGTACAGACTGTTTCGACTTTATTAAGTCTCATCAGCGGTATATACTAACGATTTCCCTCCGACAGAAATCGAAACTGGGACTTCAGCAGACACAGTGAAACACTAGTGAAACACTTTTATCGCCTTGGCCACAGTACACAGCTGACCATCCTAGCGAAATTAAGCTTGTCAAGTGATACTACACGCCTCTACCATAATAGGTAAGGGGGTGTTATTGAGAGAATAATAACAACAAACAGAGCGTATGCCCTTCGGCGAAGTGAATAAGATTTTTGGATGTTTGTTTTATTTAGAAACGTTGCCGAATAAAGTATATATTAAATTTTTACTTGAAGGCACTTACAACGCATGTATCGCATAAAATTCGATACTTTTTCTTATAGAAAATGAACTTGACAAGAGTGCGTGTGTGAGTGTCCTCAATTACGGGAGTACCATTTCAAAATTAACATTTGAAAATTAGTCTATAAGTATGTCGGTAAAGCGTAAATAGTAAAATCTCCTAAAACTATAGAAAATCAGTCGCGGAAAATATTGTCAATTTGTTGATTTTTAAAAATATATATTTGAATACCAGATGTGCTGAAATATGTAATTACCCAACCCTTCAAATATTTAATATTGCGTTGAAGGAGAACTTCATGCTAGTCTTAGACTTCAGACAAAACCGTCCGATAAAATGAAATCACATTAAAATCATAAATTGTTCTGCTTCACGATTTACTGGTTATTATAAATTAACAGCATCTTTTTCATTTCAAAGCTGCTCAAAAATTTGTATCCGTACATGTTTGATAGAAGTAGTAATCGGGGGCGGTAGTAATGAATTCGGCCCGAAATAGCTGAAGAAATACCTAACGTAGGAGTTGATTTGCAGAACTGAAAATTAAAAAACAGAAAGAAAATAAAGAGAGTGCATATCTTAAGTTCAATTTGTTTTTAATTCACATTCCTGGAGAAAGTCTATTTGATGTGTGTACAACCCATCATATCAGGATTTTTTTTCCAACGACAGGAGCGTAGTTAATGTAGAGGGAAGCAAGCGAAGCAAGTGGTAATTGGATTGAAGTCGGCCCCTTAGAAACGCTCCCTTCTAAAATATGGCGAAAAATCATTATTTATTAAGGACAAATCTGTCTCTTTTACACCCACACACACACACACGCTCTCTTTCTATTTCTATTCTCTCTCTCTCTCTCTCTCTCTCTCTCTCTCTCTCTCTCTCTCTCTCTCTCTCATGTGTTCGTTCTCTGTCACACACATATACATACATAAACAATGAAGTAAACCGCTAAGAAACATTCCCTTTGAAATTATGTTGAAAAATCAATATCTATTAAGGATATCTCTCTCTCTCTCTCTCTCTCTCTCTCTCTCTCTCTCTCTCTCTCTCTCTCTCTCTCTTGCTTTCGTCTTCTTTCACACACACACACACACACACATCCACAAATACCCATATATACATTTAAAAATACTGGGGCATAAGGAGAAAAAGAGAAGGTAAAAAATATAAAATTTTGAAAAGAACAATTGACAGCAGAAATGATAGCAAAAATATAATTTTTTCTCTTTCCCTTTTCTAAAATAGACACAAGCAAACTGACAATCTCTCTAAGATTTTCAATGATAATCTCAACGACTATTATTAGCATTTGTAAACATTATTTAGTTATTGAAAGAGTTCTCATTATCAGACTTTTTCTGAATCTCAATGGAGGAATCCTTCCTGCGCACAATCCCACAGGTGACGACGTCGTCATGGTTTTGAGAAGCGGCATTGCTAAATACACCCTCCACTTGTGCTGTTGGCTGGCATAAAATTTCTATCGGGGACCTTGCCTTAGCCGAGAAAGATTCGGCGAAAAGGTTCAGTATGCATGGTTTTTCAACCTAGAATTGCCTGTCTGCTAGAACGGTTTCTTTGGTAAATGATTGAAGAAAAAAAGCTTCTTGGAGATTACGCTAGGATGTTGCATGCTGTCTTGAACAAATCCTAGTGGCAGCACTCTAAAAAATAGCAGCAAGTTGCCTCATATCATACAAATTATCCAAACAAGACATGCTGGACAGTACTAGAAAGTCATGTGTGATGTTCTCCTATGGACTCCTACATATGGGCACACCAGTGTAGGTCAAAAATTAAAAACTTAAATGCAAAATCTATGTGCGGACACTGGATGCCATGTTGACGACTTACCAGGAGCTATGGCTAATAGAATAATGGTGGGAAAGTCAAAAACGTCTTTTATCGGTGTTGCAGTACTTGGAACTCATTATTAAGATGCATTCGACAGCAAATAGTATCATTAACCTTTCAGCCACCCTCGTGTGTGTGTGTGTGTGTGTGTGTGTGTTTGTACGTGTGTGTATAAATATACATTTATGTAATAGGTACATACATAACCTATGAAATAACTACGATAGGGATAATTTGGTGTCAGGCCATTCACAAGGGCATAAATGAGAAGTAATCAGAGCCTTAACCAAAACAGCAGCTCGGTTCACAGATTCAATGGTTTATCCAAATTAATATTATGTTAATCACATTTCCGGGAAAGCAGTAATCTAATATTTTAAGCAGTTATTTATGACGTCACTACGCTTTAACATATGGTCCCAGGAAATATCAAAACAATTCGTATTGTAATTTTACGAATAGTAAATGTTCTACATGTAGTAAATCAACTGAAATATTTTAATTTTATGTTTTAATTGTTTATATATATATTTATATATATATATATATATATATATATATGTGTGTGTGTGTGTGTGTGTGTGTGTGTGTGTGTGTGTAGTATATTCAGAAAATTGATAAAAAACAGGTTTAAATAAGTTGAGTGGTAAGTTTATTGGCCGACGCTGCAGTGTTTCGATCTATTAATTAGATCATCTTCAGAACATTTGTTCAAATTTTGAACAGACTGATAAACAAGGACTACCACTTGCTTTTCTCGTTATTCTGTGATAACATTTTTTTATCACCTTCCATATACCAACAAATGCCCTGAAAATGATCTAATTAATGGATCGAAACACTGCAGCGTCGGCCAATAAACTTACCACTCAACTTATTTAAACCTGTGTTTTTTAATTTTCTTAATATACTGTGTCGGATTCACTTCCTTTTCTTCACACACACACACACACACACACACACACACACACACATGTATATATATATATATATATATATATATATATATATATATATATATATATATATATCGTACGAGTATATGGTTATCACTATCTCAATTGGTGTGTTAGTGATGGGCCAAAGTTTGCGGTATTATCAGAGTAGTGCTTAATATCAGTGATGGAGCTATTACATATATTACATATATAAAGATGAATAAATATTAGTTTGTGTATATACATTTATTTCATGGACTCTGATGAGTGTTTAATAGCAGGTTTTGTTGAATACTACTATTTCCTTCGTGATGGCCCTCAATTGGTTACATTCAAGTCATCTTATCGTTTTTTTTTCTGAAATCAGTGTCAGGATGGTAGAGAGGCTTCCTAAGCGCTTCCAACAACGTCCATATTCGTCTGAAGGAGGATCATTCGTTGTTTTTATTATTCTTTCTGATGTACAAGTTTGTGCTTGCATGTTTATTTAGTTAGGAGTTATTATTTTAGGTAGTCTTCCTATGTTAGTGAGCTAAAGATGTTCAATATATTGTTGATGTTAGTTTTTTATTTAATGTCAATTGCATTGAGGATTTTTAGTTTTATTGATATTGTATTTATTTCTATTCTATTCTATTTCTATTCTTTCTTTTCTTTTTTGTGCCCTGGAGGGGAAATCTCTTTCTACACTGTGTTGTGAGGGTACAGCACGGGAGATCAGCAGTTACCAGTTATAAGCCCTTTCTCGTTTGGCGTAGCTTTAGGCGCCAGGGGCGACCTATGTCGGTGGGAGAGATGTCTTCATCTCACTGGACAGCTACCACCCGCCTAAAGCTAGCCAGTTGTCAGCAAAATAGGTGCTGTCCTGCCACAGCCTGCCTGCTTCATTGGATGCATGTAGCTAAGGGATTTATCCTAACAAGCGGGTTGCAAACATATGCACCAAACAAAACTTAAAAAAAACAAAGACTCTAGAATTACGCCTCGGATGCTGAAATGTTAGGACCATGACGCCCGGACAAACTGACAACCTATTGGACATAAGAGACACCCGAAAAACCGCAATCATCAATAAAGAACTCTTGAAGAGACAAGTTGACATTTCTACCCTTCAAGAAACCCGAAAGGTAGTATTCTAACTTTGTCATTCTTTGCTTCCATGTTAATCACACCTGGTTTACAATACTCGACTGATGCTCTTATTACTTCGTATTGTTCATTCTTTTCTCATCGTATCCTACTTCTATCGTATTTCTACGGCAACGAAGAACAGTGTGAATAATGGATAAATAATAATCTTTCGGTGAGATTCGAACTGACGTTTTCTTTGTCTCAGTGAAACTCATCGACAACGAGGTTTCAGTATTTGGCAAACGTAAAATTAGGTAATTTTAATATGTTGCTTTAATTCTAACTTAGTACGGAAAAGTCTCCATTGGAATAATACAGAGAAAAAGAAACAATGCATGTGTGGGTTGTAAATAGGCGTTTAAGATCCATGGAGATGAGTCCCATTAGCGTAATGTCTAAAGTTCATC
This sequence comes from Doryteuthis pealeii, assembly GCA_023376005.1. Taxonomy (NCBI): domain Eukaryota; kingdom Metazoa; phylum Mollusca; class Cephalopoda; order Myopsida; family Loliginidae; genus Doryteuthis; species Doryteuthis pealeii. The sequence continues at coordinate 96,443,285 of CM042137.1, read as the reverse complement.
GTAGTAAAAGTGTTCGGATTCCAATCCTGCAATTACGAATTAATTTTAAAATAATACCTATGTGAAAGGTATGAACATCCTGATAACCCTAGCTATGGGTTTAACAGTATCACTACTGTTTTTTCTGCAAGAACAATTTGGAATTAGATACCCCTCGAAGGTTGATATGCCATTAAGCAAAGAAACCAAATGAAAGACGCCACCGAAAAAAAAAAACAGAAAAAAAACACACGGCATTGTAAGCGAAATCTATCCCTGACAACTGGTTCCGTTAAAAAAGTAGGCAGTTTTTTCATCCACTCGTTCTAATCAGTTTCTTGCTTTTAACCATAAATTGCACGACATTTTTGTCTGTCCTGAGGAAAGAGGGAAAAAAAGTTCAGTTGAAGAGCACACGCTTCTTTTCTCATGTGAATTTGCCGAAACTATGTTAATGGCATCATTTTCGGCTTTCAGGTTGTTCATCCTTTTTGGCGAATTGAAATGAAGATTTCATAGTTTTATGTGAAAAAAAATTAGATATTTTCATTTATTCCCTGAAGACTTTGGAACACTCAATCACTATTTCGAGTCACTTTCCCTGTCAGGAATCCAAGTTCTGTAAATTTGATTTTTACCAAGATTCCTACAATGTCAATACCAATGAGAAATTGGCAGCCAACGTATCAATGTAGCCAGTACCAAAATAAGACATTTAATGTGATGTGTCTTGTATGGCAGAGGACTTCAATACGGTGGCGCCCATCGTGTAGTAGCTACCAACTTAGTAAATAGACACCGCGACATGTATTCAAATCCTGACCGAGGCTGTTTGCATTTCATATAGCGCTAACACCCCAATGCTAATGTATTTATCCAAGCATTGTCGTTCCATCTATGGGTATATAGTAGCTCAGCCTGTGCTCTTTAACCAACGTACAACAACTGGTCTTGGAGAAGGAAAAATCTCAATTCAAACTTTTTAAACTTCGCTTAAGATTTTACTTGTGTCTGAACCAACTCTTGAGGACGGGTTAGTAAATACATACAAAAACAATATCTGTGACAAATATAAGTCCGCCCTGTCGACTGGAGCAGAAGAATACTCGGACTGCACCTCTGCATAGGGGGTAAAATCTCCCCATATGCTGTAGGACAGAATCTTGTGGCTTAGCTGTCCATAATATGCAACAGTACACTTTGTGTTTTACTTAGGCGAGACAGGCAGCCGGAGAGGCCCCCTCAGATCAATCGGCTTGCCACATCAAACCCTACAACCAATTTGATTGTCCCACCCTGCTTCCCTTATAACAAACACCCAAACCCTTTTATATTATATGTGCTATAAAGCTGTAGCTGAGGGCCTTAGTGTCCTAGTTATGACGTTAAACTGCATCTATAGTTGAGGTTCCAATTCCTGAGCTCTGGGAGTGTGGAGTTCCCTTTTCACCATTACTTCAGTTTCATAATGACCTGGAGTAGTAGTGCATGTTAGGATCCAATCTAGTGTTTATTGGATTAATAGATAAACGAGTTTAAAATGTATTTAAAAAGAACTAGTATAAAAATGTTGAATACCCAAAACAATGAATAAAAGAATGCCTTCGGCATAAAATAAACCAGCAAGGGTTGAGATGCCGTAAAATCTAGCCAATCAACAAACCAACAAATATAAGTGTTAGATAAGAATACTTATGGCAATGTACATTTTTTATGTATATCTGCTTGAAGCTATGCTTTTTATACAGGATTATTATCTTTATTATTGTAACTAGCAAATATATGCACCCTCCGGGTGCAAGTATTTAAGTTTAAATGTAATAAAATATTATATTAAATCAGAAAGGCTAATAAAACTAATTAAGAATTCAGATAAAAAGATTTGAAACGGAGGGGGTATAATCGGAAAATAGAACAACTGAAACTTACTCTTTCATCACTTCCGTTTTTCAATGCTAAATTTTCCTAATTCAACTATTTAGTTAAAATAGGAAGTAAAGAATAAAATTACAGTTATTTCTTCTTGTTAATGAATTTCTTTTAGGATTTATTGAAGAGATTTTTAATCATATTCATTAAGATAAAACAAAACAATTAGAAATCAATAATACCAAGCACATTTTTATTAAAATCAGTTTTTTTAATATCAATATGCAAATTACCTTTACGTTTACACTGAAAACTGGTATTTTGTTGTATATATAAATACAATTGCAAGTTATTAGTATTTAGGTAAGGCCAAGAGTATTAATAATGTCAAACAGTTTTATTATTAACTGAGGTTTAAATAGAAATAGAATCACGGAGAATGTGACGTAAATAACTAAGGAAATTGTGACTTGAGTAGTAATATAGTTTCGGTTACAGACAGAAAAACACACAATCTCCATTATAATAAGATTTGAGGCTTTACTTGTTTACAAATGATTATTATTAATCACTTGCTACTATATAATTGCTCGAAATATTGAGAACAATATCGATGGGTGTAAATAAATGACTATTAATTAAGAGTGATAGTTACTTGAAACCATCTATGAATAAATGATAGAGCAGACCGGCTAAGAAAACTTTAAATTCAAACAAACTATACTTTGCTTCTTGATAGATTTTTTGTTGCATTCTGCGCATGGCAGAGAAAACCTATCGACTGGTGCATGATAATATGCCGATTTCACCTGTATTGGCCGTGGGTGGTAACCCGTAATGCTTACTGACAAAATCCTGCTGACTGAGCATTCCATGACATGCAACACTATTTTGGCCCTTACCTAAGCTAGACGGGTGGTCGGAGAGGCCTCCTCCAATCAATAGGCTGGTCATGTCAAGCCCTAGCACCTATAAGATTGTACCAACTGTATTGTTCTTATGACAAACTCATTCTTTTTTATCATATATGTGTTTGTAGGTGGTGGTTGATGGTATGACTTTAAAGTGCATCTAGTTGTGAAGTTTAAATTTTGAAGCTTTGGGGAGTGTGGAATACCCCTTCATTGCCATTACTCACAGATCGACTCTGAAACTGGCAGGTCCGATTTATAGGTTAAATAGATAAGAAATGAGTTTAAACAAATGTTTAAAAAATGCGTTAAAAATTGAATGAAAAATTCTTCGGCATATAATAATCCAAGGACTGGCCTGATGTAAAATCCAGCAACTACCCCCTCCCCCAAAAAAAACAGTTTGGCTACACGGGCGGTCAAAGAGGACCCTCCCGATCAATCAGCTCGTCCCCGCAATTCCTATCATTTATTTGATTGTCCCGACCCTATTGCGCTTATGCTAAACCCCAACCTTTTTTTTATCATATATGGGCTAGAAAGCTGTGACTGTGGGTCTTAATAGCCTCGGTAGGATGTTAAACTGTATCTTGTAGTGAAATTCCAATTCTGGAGAACTATAGAGTGTAGAGTACCCCTTATATGATTGCACCGACTGTATTGTTTTATAGCAAACCCCAACCTTTTTTTATCATATATGTGTTTGTAGGTGGTGGTTGATGGTATGACTTTAAACTGCATCCAGTTGTGAGGTTTAAACCCTGGAGCTCTGTGGTGTGTTGAATACCCCTTCATTGCCATTACTCCCAGATCCACTCTGAAACAGAATAGTATTACCTGGTATGGCCCCATCTATAGGTTAAATAGATAGAAAATAAGTTTTAAAACATTTTGAACACACAACAAGAATAAGTTTAAATAAAAATATTTACGGCAAAAAATTACCCAAGGGTTAAAATGATATCAAATCCAACCAAATAAGCAAACATGGCAGAGGGGTTGGGCAGATATATACGTCAGGTATGTAACTATGCATAAATTATTAGTAAAATAATTGTTACTCAGAGCTGTAATTGTTTACAAATGATGATACCATTTGTTACTTAAACGCACATAAGTGCTTGAAAAAAAGAAGATTGGCGTCGGCATTGAATATCACAACGAGGGTTGACATGCCGTAAGAGTAACTAGATTCTATTGGTTTGTGTTATAAATAATTCCTGTTTTTGTAAAACATAATTTATTCATAAATACTTCATAAAATAGGAATTTTTTTCTCAATTAATTGTATATTCGCTATTATTTTGAATCAGCTCTTGATATTTACCAGCTGGTTTGTGTATGATTTTAAGCTCAAGATGTTTTCTACAAACGGTTTCACCTTATCTTCATTTTTTTTTTGTTATTCAGAACATCTTGTAGAGAACAAACAAAATGAAAATCACTTGTTGCAAGGTCTGGTGATAATGGTGGATGGAGTAGAACGGACCAGCCATCATTCAATATTTTCTAATGGGTCCAACCACACCGTCACTTCTTTCTTTCTTTCTTTCTTTCTTTCTTTCTTATTATATTTTTTCTGTGTTGCATGTTCTTTTTCTTCACTTTCTTTCTTTCTCCACCCTCTCTTTTTCTAATGGGTCCAATCACACCGTCACTTCTTTCTTTCTGGCTTTACGTTCTCATGGAGAAGCAAAAGGTTTCTCCTATTGACGAATATGAAGAGTTTTCTCAGAAGATTTCATGCACACATTGTAACTGTTGAGAGTATAAATATGCATTTAGTGTTTTATTGTGTTTTAAAGACTAAAATGAATACTACCCTGGTGGTTCCACCATACGCATAGCATAATTTTACAATGACGTATCACCTGAATGAAACTCCTAGACTTTACTATACACATTGCACATTTTTCTATATGTTTCTGTGGCGTTTTCGTTATTCTTAAACGTCCACAACATTACATATCGATTATGCACTTTCAGTTGTTCCATTTTTGAGGCGTGAGATCATAGATTAAAGTATGAAGAAATAAATGACCGGTGCATATCGCATAAATGCGTCCTGGTCTCCTGTCCTAAAAACATGCTAAGCGGTGCCTGCTCAAAATCCGACCCGTGCTACTGATGAATAATGTATTGATTGTTTTTATTTTCGAAACTCGGTCGTACTTATTTAAAAATTAGTGTCAGTTGTTTTGAATTAAAATGAAATGAAAATACCAAAATAAAAATATATTCTAAAGGGGGGTAAACATTTACATATTTGCATAAAACAAACTAGGGAGGCGGGGCTTACATTAACGTCTTTAAACCACTAAAAAATGTATTTTTCGATAAAAACGCCTTCAAACCGCTAAAAAAATTAAAGGGGGAAATTTACATTTACTTGTCGAGAAAAGACTGGGGCAGGGTTAAATATCGCTTTCATATCGCATTAACTTTTCGGGAAAAAAAAAACATTTAAACAGCTAAGGAGTTCAATCGTTGTGCGGGTTGGTCTTTCAGCAAGCACGGATTTTAAGCAGGCACGGATTTTCAGTTGGTACGGATTTTCAGCAGGCACTACTTAGCGTTTTTTAAGGGCAGGAAGCCAGGACGCATTCATGCAATAATACCCAAATGACCGATGCAGGCACTCTTTAATCAGGTAATTTCCGGTGCATTAGAAAACAAAACATGGGATGCTTGAAATTAGTACTTACAACTTGCTCTTAAAAAAGAAAAAAATATTTACGACTCAACGCAATACTTATATATCTCAAGTGGTTACCCTTAATATGAAATCCGAGTAACTCATATCGGAGGCTTTTTGTCTTATTCTGTTTAATTTTATTGTATTTTTATTCACGTTCCATACTTAAACGCCTGTGGAATGTAATAATTTTAACGGCATTATAAAAAAAGGAAAATAAGGCGATTAACAAAACGAGGTGTGGCCATTTTTTTAAAAACCTGGTTAAATAAAGAGCGAAATACAATCTGTGGGCAGATGAGGTTATCTAAAGAGTGATGTTTATAATAAAAAAAGGAATTTTGAAACTCAAAAGATAGAATGTGTAGTTATATGAAATATAAATAGACTCGCGCTGCATGGATTCAGCATGTCAACCAAACAGAGTTGCAGGAAACGCCTGCTATAAACTATGTCTACTGGCAGTACGGATGGATCTCTCATCAACGGAGTAATAAGGGGGAGGGTTGTCCGCTAAACTCAGTAGATGGGAAAGGGATTATTTTTCAATCATAAAACCACTACAAAGCCTGCAAAGTGTAGCCCCGCACTGAAGAGACATAATATCATGTCTGTGGATTACTATATATATATATATTAGAAGGGCCGAGTTAGCTCAGACGGTAGAGCGTTCGGCTAGAAACCACAAGGTTCCTAGTTCGATATCCGCCCTCGCCAACTCAGCGTATGAGTAGCACAGGGATCTGTGCGGTAAAGTAAGGAGCTGATGGTAGGTGTGGCGCTCCACCTCAGACGCTAAAATAATCTCCTTGGTCTAGCGCTAGTGAAAAGGGGATAGACTCCCTCGCTGCATGCCTGATACCGACATTAGGCCGCCCCGACGACTTTACTTTACTTAATATATATATATATATATATATATATATATATATTACTTATGAAACGCAGCATGATATACATACGTAGAAAGGCATCAACATTTCTCTCTCTCTCTCTCTCTCTCTCTCTCTCTCTCTCTCTGAAAGGAATGATATTAGTATATACGGCTTTTAAAATAAAATAATATTTATTATAAATATTATAATGCACCCTATAACTTCTTAAAGTTTATAAGATTTTTGGATGTTTGTTTATTTAGAAACGTTGCTGAATAAAGTATATATTAAATTTTTACTTGAAGGCACTTACAACGCATGTATCGCATAAAATTCGATACTTTTTCTTATAGAAAATGAACTTGACAAGTGTAATCCCAGTAAAGGATGGCTCGATGTGTAGAATACCGTACAGACTGTTTCGACTTTATTAAGTCTCATCAGCGGTATATACTAACGATTTCCCTCCGACAGAAATCGAAACCGGGACTTCAGCAGACACAGTGAAACACTAGTGAAGCACTTTTATCGCCTCGGCCACAGTACACAGCTGACCATCTAGCGAAATTAAGCTTGTCAAGCGATACTACACGCCTCTACCATAATAGGTAAGGGGCGTTATTGAGAGAATAATAACAACAAACAGACCGAATGCCCTTCGGCGAAGTGAATAAGATTTTTGGATGTTTGTTTATTTAGAAACGTTGCTGGATAAAGTATATATTAAATTTTTACTTGAAGGCACTTACAACGCATGTATCGCATAAAATTCGATACTTTTTCTTATAGAAAATGAACTTGACAAGTGTAATCCCAGTAAAGGAATTTACCTTGTGTATGTCGCAGAAATAAAGTTTATTTTCTATAGTGCTCGCATAGTCACTTTGAGGACATCGCTGAGTATTTGTAAGTTTTCTTTTCTTTTTGCCTGTAGATTTT
>CM042137.1:96426017-96431017 GCA_023376005.1 Doryteuthis pealeii | reverse complement strand
CGAGTTCAAATCCTGGCGAAGCAGATTGATATTTCACACGGCGCTAATACGCTTGGAAAAGGTATGAAGCCAATTATTTTCTCTCCACCTATGGTTAAGGGAGACTGTGATCTTTAGTCTCGGTATGGCATCCCGTCAAGGAGAAGGAAAACTATGAATTCAACTTAAACTTCGCTTAAGAAATTTACCTTGTATCATATCTTGCTCGTGCGAGGGTTTGGCAAATATATAGATAGATACACTGATATATCAACAACTATATATTGTAGAGCTGCAGGTGGGGCTTAGAATAGGTCGACTACAAAAAGAAAGATGAAATGATAGGTGTCCTTGGTATAACTTTAACTTTATACGGTGCTGAGACTTCGCCATCTCGAGCACTGGGGGTAGATTTACCACTTTGCAGTCTGTACCCCTCCATGACCAATCTGACCCAGAGTGGTAGTAACGTTTAGGGTTTCAATCCTGGATTAAATAGATTTTTGAACATTATCAGATAGAAATATTTGAGACTAGTACTGGAAGGACACTATTCCACGAAAGGTCGAATGTTCCATACTAATGTTCCATACATGATAATCAAATGAAATATACACTTTATAACAGCCCGTTTCAATTATTGGTGTTTAATCCGGTTTGAATTAATTTTTTCTCAGACCAGCGGATGGAATCTATACATACATACATACATAAACGCATACATACATACATAAAAACATACATACATACATACATACATACGTGCGCTCATTGTATTATCGAAATGAACACGGTGCTTCGAGTTCAAGTCCTAGTGTTAATATCATTTGTAAAGAATTCATCATACTGTTCTCTCTCCATAAAAATAGTATGCAGACTGGGTTGTTTAATCTTAATATAGAAACTGGTCTGCGAGAAAGAAAATTAAAACCACGAGAAAGAAAATTAAACTACGCTTAAAAATTGACCTAGTGTCACATCCTGTTTGGGCCTGGTGGAATTCATAGATAGATACATATTAACACATACATTCATACGTACATACATACATATAAATCTTTTTTCTTAAACATATAGTTCGTAAAAAAACAGACAATTTCCTTGCTTATATTATTTTTTCAGATTTGTATTTTCATCGCACAATTCGTAAGATTTGGTTCAATTTTAGATTTTAAAAAAATATCCTATAAAAATTAAGTTATATAAAATATATATAAAATTCCACTAAACTCTTAATAGAAGCATCTCAACTTTTAATAACTTTCACTCGGTGAATATATGAAAAATAAAATCTCTATTATACTCGAGATAATGACCTACGCCGGCGGAAAGTGCTTCGGCAGAACATTTCGGGCATATATATATATATATATATATATATATATATATGTGTGTGTGTGTGTGTGTGTGTGTGTGTGTGTGTGTGTGTGTGTGTGTGTGTGTGTGTGTGTGTGTGTGTGTGTTTATACTGAATGGATAAACCGAATCAGAATTTTAGGAACACCGCCTAGATAAAAAATCTATAAAATATTAAAAAGAGCCTTGTCAGTGGGCATAATGGAACTGGTTTGAAAGGAAAAATCTCGCTTAGCCGATACCAAATACTGGAAGGCATGAATCCATCTCATTGTCTACCAATAATATATATATATATAAGAGAGAGAGAGAGAGATTGCAGACCATTAATAGTAAGTTATTCACAGTGAAACACCTTAATAAATAAACTATAACTATATATATATATATATATATATATATATATATATATATATATATATGCCCGAAATGTTCTGCCAGAGGCAGCTGCTAGGAATGGTATAACTGCACTGATGAGAGGTGATACCTCGAAACACGTGTCTGTAGTTTACTTTATTATATATATATATATATATATATATGTGTGTGTGTGTGTGTGTGTGTGTGTGTGTGTGTGTGTCTGTGTCTGTGTGTCTGTGTATGTGTGTGTGTGTTTTGCGTGTCTGCATTGAGAATATCCAAATTGAGTGATGTTGTCAGTAGATGAAATTATTTCTAGTTGTTACATGCTTAAACCTTTATGCGGGAGAAATACCAAATGTCAATTTTCCACCAATAGCATTATTGATCTTCTATACGGTACAGGATGATTTCGACGTAACATAAAATGAGAACTAATACAAATGATGCAAATACAGATTATCCAGTCTTAAAACAATTCAAACGGCAAACGCACAATCCAGGAACGTAACTGATTGTGTTTGAAAAAAATGGTAAGATGATAGTTAAAGGAAGCTCTAATTGTCATTTGCCTAAGGTTTCTTGTATCACACGGATGGCAGTTTTAAAAGTGGAATTATTTCTGCCGCTACCTTTATATATTTACTCTACTAAATCTCCCGCCCTGTCGGCTGGGGCGTTAGAATACACCGACTGCACCTCTGCAGAGGGATAAGACTCCCCCAATGGGGCCACCTGTTGGTCGTGGGTGGTGACCCGTGATGCTTAAGGATAGAGCCCAGGTGGATGAGCAATTCATGACATGCAATACTCCACTTGGCCCCATCTTGGGTTAGACGGGCGGTCGGAGAGGCCCCCTCCGATCAATCGGCTGGTCACGTCAAGCCCTAGCACCTATATGATTTTCCCAACCCTATTGCCCTTATGGAAAGCCCCAAACCCTTTTTATCATATGGGTGCTAGAAGGCGGTGGCTGCGGGTCTACATGTCCTGGGAATGACGTTAAACTCTGATGGTGAGGTTCCAGTTTTGGAGGTTTGGGGAATGTGGAGCACCCCATTCATCACCATTGCTCCCTGGTCCACTCTGACCCGGATTGGTAGTACCTGTTAGGGTCCCATCTATGGGTTAAATAGAAAAATGTATTTATAAAAAAATTGTATTATCCATTGAGAATTGATTTATTTCAAAACTTTATCGGCATTAAATGACCCACTGAGGTTGATATGCCGTAAAACAAAACAAACAAACAAACAAATACTAAATCTCCCCCACGGCCGTAACAGGTTTTCTTTGTATTTTTTGTTTACCTTTATGGTAGTATTTCAAATTTCCTAATCTAGTTATCTCAGAACTCCTTCTATTCAAATAAAGTCCTATTATTATTGTAATGTGGGTGTTTCTGCTCAATTATGGTGGACTAAGCATTAGTTAAAATGCAGTGGTTGGAGAGCTGTTGTGAGCTGTTTAAAGTAGGCAAAGAGTTAAATGACCATTTTTCTTATTTGCATACTTTTTGTCTACAATGATTTATTGGATCAAAGTCCTATAAATATTCCTATCAACAAATAGTTTACACAAAGTTTAAAGTGTTTCTAAGATTAATTATTATGCACACTCATATTATTTCAAGTAACTATTCCGGTATAATAATCATTTGCTTGTACATAGTTATATAGTTATTGTACGGGACAAATAATTGTCAAAGAGATCTAGTTAACCCATTGAACCTTACAGATACTACTACACTGGGACAAAATGGTTCTGTTTATAATTCCAGTGATGGGGCAACCTGTTGAAATTCTTACAGGTATTTTGTTACTCTGAAATATTCAGTGGCTATTCGTAGTAGTTTGCTTTGGTGAGACAGACAAACGTATGAGCTTAAATGCTTCTGGCTGCTTTTATTGGCCATTTTACCGGAAGCCTTTGCTACTTCTGCTCGCTCAGTCTATAAATAGATTTAGTGATTATGTATGGGTCTCACACACAAAAAAGCAACATAATCCACATTCCCCAGAGCTCCATGACTAGAGTCTCACCACCACTGAAGTTTAATGTCATACACATGACACTTAGCTTTAAGTGTATTTATATGTAATCTTATATTTTTATACTGACATTGTAAGTGTCCTGTACCCGAGTTCATGCGTTTTCAATATTCTGTTTCAGCTTCTTTGTTTAAAGGCAGATCAGCATTCATGGGTTATTTAATGCTAAAGCTACATGTGTAGAAGAGTAGTAGTTGTACTATTTAACCCGAAGATGGGGATAAGATGATCCATACCTTTCCCAAGGATATTAGTCCAAATTAAACGTAATATCGTGACTGGAATTCGAACTCTCTTACTACGATGTCGTTAGCCACTACACCACGGGACCTTCCCCTTAAACAACTGATGAATTAATAGAAATAGATAATAACAATATTTGGACGAAGAATAAGTCCATGTCAATATCGGTGAAGGACCACTTACTTCTTCTTTTAAGGTGGATCGTCTACATGGTTAGAAAAGCCGAAATGGAACACAACTAATCTTTTTACAAATTCGAACAGATTTTATCACTTGCATTTTCTTTCATGGTTTTATGGAAATGAGATGATTTGAGTTTCTTAAACCGCTATATCTCACTTCCCGCCACTCGATGTCTCCTATAATTTACAATGCCGCTTTCTGTCTGACTGTATTTATTTATACCACGGAAAAATTTGAATAAGTAGCTGTCCAAAAATGAGTACACTGCAAAAGCAAAACTCTATATATAACGTACTATCTGCATTACCCAGTAATTCCAGAGAAAGGTGGGGTTATTCGCAGTTCCATACCGGATTTACAATAGCAACTGGTTATATGAATTATCATTTATATAGTAGATTACGCTTAAATTGTTAAAATTAATAAATACTTTGATTTTACTATTTTAATTAAATTAAGGAAGAAAGTAAAGTGTTGTAATTTCACAAAACATGTTTATAATCTTATTACCCTTATATATTTCCCGTATATGTTATTTTACCCCCCCCCAAAAAAAAAAAACTATTTTGATTTGGAAAACAATTCTTCACGCTGTTATTTCATTTCAACTTACCCCCTTCTCCCTCTCTCACTGAAAAATCTTATCTTCCTATACTGTAAAGATGTTCCCAGAGTCCCCATTATTAATATTTATTGAAATCCAAATAATCCAGTTTTTGAATATTAGCTTAGTATGTGTGTAAAAGTTCATCATGATCAAATCACTTGGCGAGGCACCAATAGGCTATACAGAGACAGAAACTGCCATTTATGTCGTAGATATTTTCA
>CM042137.1:96381017-96418517 GCA_023376005.1 Doryteuthis pealeii | reverse complement strand
GCTTGTGTCTCATGCTTGAGAAGTAAACCTGTATACAGATTATTTATGGGCGTAGTAATTGCATTTCACTTAGTGCTAATACCTTTGGGAAAGGTATGAATCCTACTCTCTTTCCAGCTATGGATAAATAATAGGGCAGACTGGGCTCTTTAACCTTAGTTAGGCAACTGGTCTAGGAGAAGGAAAACTCTGAATTCAAACCTGTTGAACACCGCTTAAGAAATTTACCTTGTGTCACATCCTGCTCATGCGGAGGGGTTGGTAAATATATATACATATTATTTATACCGCTTGCACATTCCATATAAAAATATCATCCAACATATGCATTTATCCGAACATTCCTCTATTTGGACCCAATATCAATTGTTACGCACGATAAAACTGGTTTGAATTCATAATTTTCTTTCTCCTAGTGTGGCTGCCTAACCAAAACTAAATAACCTTGTTTACTTTACTATTTCCCCGTATTTGGAGTGAAAACAGATCGGTTAATATCTTTTTAAAGTGTATTTAACGAAAATTCAAACATTCCGGTCCAGTATCAGAACTCGGATCGCGATTCTATTTTTTTTTTACTGCATCTGAGTAGATCAATTTTTGAATGACAATCTCTGGTGCAGTGACTGCATGCAAACAGTGATGCTTGCTGGGGTTGCTGTTTTCTCACCTTCCTTCTGGCTCTCTTTTCTGTGGCGGCTTCTTTCCTCTCTTTTTCGCTCCTTTTCGTCCCTTGTTGGACAAGGAGGTGCCAGGCCTCTCAGTTTTCAGCACCAACCTGCCATATGTTGGTGCTGATGTGGCATGACTTCATGTCCTTATTGCAGAGGTCTTTAAAGCGTAAATAACATACATAATATTAAGATAATTATGATGAATATCTTTCGCTATATTATATATATATATATATATATATATTATATATATATATATATATATATATATATTCAGTATAGTTACTTTTCAGTAATACAATTATAGTATATCAAAGTACATGAAATAATTTAAAAAAGAATTGTCAAATTAATTAAAGAACGAGAACATTTTTGTCATTTTAACATTTTTTTCTTCTTTAATGGTGTACTAAGAAGAAAAAAACGTTACTTGAAATACAAAATGTCCAAAAATAATGTTTCTGGCAACATTTTGATTGAACAAAAACTTATTATAGGTTCGGTTAGAGCAGACCTGAAACATACAAAAAACATGTACAAATTTGCTAAAAATGGTGAAATTTACACATCGCATGCTATATATATATTGGTTTTCTGAAAATATCAAGGCAAAAAAGAAAGGACACTTTTAATACCCAGTGCACTCAGCCTCACGACGCTCATTTTTGCATTACCTGAAAGATTGTTTGCAAGTCACTGGCTGGATTGATGTGTTACGAGAAAAAATGTAAGTTGATAGAACATAAGAAGTGTGCCCCACGACCGCACAAAAAATTGTTGCTATTTTTTTACCTGTGTGAAAGGATATTTCAAAGTACATTATTTATTCACATCAGGACTAATTCTATGCAAATAAAGTCATATTATTATTGTAATCTGCATCATTCTGCTAAATTATAATCAACTAAACATCTTTTATTTTACTTTGCTTGACATTTGTGAGAGAGTCGCTGTGAGTGGGTTAATGTAAGGAAAGTAGTATTATATATATATATATATATATATATATATATATATATATATATGATCTTTGGCAACGGAAAATGGAAAATATTTAGTAATTATATACACACATAGGAACACATGTGTGTGGGCATGTTTGTGTGTCTGTGTGCGTTCATGTGTGTGACTGTATATGAGGTTAGGTCGATTTTTCACAAGGATTTGTTGTGAATCTTCACAGACGATATTTGATGCTATTTCCTCAAAAAATTGTACAAGTAAAATATTTAATTTTTGGTATCAGTATTCAGTATACAAACACACAACTTAAGCATAGATGGACAATTTGATATTTTAAAAAATTAAAAAATCGACCTACACTATGTGTCATTGTTTATGCGTATTACAAAGAGAAAATATACATGAATAATTTCAGTTAAGCTCACGAGACATCTAAACGAAAGTCGCTTATGAAATATGATTAATCATTGGAAATACGAGCGTTCATTCACCCCGTACTCAGACACACCGATATTTACACAGACTAGCGCAGATATTTGCTCACAAATTCACACACAAATGCACATATACACATACACACATATATATGCATATAATGTCGTGTTTATTGTTGTAGTAGTATTAGAAGGCTAAGATATATTTTATAGTTTCCTTTGGGCATTGCTGCATTATTAATTCAATCTTTATTTAAAATAAAATACAAATGTTACAATTGTAAATCATTTGGACTTGAATAAGATATGAATAATCATAAATACACTTGATGCGGTGAAATTCTGCTTTCATAATTACTTGTACATATAGATTATTTTCCTTTTGTGCGCACTGTGATGCACAAACAAATATCCATGTTTGATTAACCCACGTCGATTATTTATTTATTCGATATATAAACATGCTCCCCCTCACTCTCTCTCTCTCTCTCTCTCTCTCTCTCTCTATATATATATATATATATATATATATATTGGTCACACACATGTGTTCATAGGTGTTATATATATATATATATATATATATATTATATATATATATATATATATATATATTGGTCTTCTGAAAATGGCAAGGCAAAGAAGAAAGGACACTTCTAATACCCAGTGCACTCAGCCTAACGACGCTCATCTTTGCATTACCTGAGAGATTGTTTGCAAGTCACTGGCTGGATTGATGCGTTACGTGAAAAATGTAATGTTACATAATCTATGTGGTTGCATAAGATTATTGTCAATCACCTGTATTTCTGAAGGGATGGCCCCTTTTCATATCAACCATGTCTTTCCATGGAATATTACAAAAAGCCCGCGAAATACGGGAAGTCACGTGGGACCTGGTTGGCTCTCAGTTTCAGCTTGGACGTCAGGCAGATAAGGCCTTAGCTGGAGCTCACTGCACACGCGCGTTATGTTAGTTAGAGAAATATGTTTAGTTAAGTAAATAAAGGTTTAAATGAATTATATGGTTTTGTGGTTGATGAATGACTTGGCAACAAGACTGACCTAGAGGAAGAAATGAATCAAGGCCGACCAACCAGCAAGACGAAGTCCAGACGCTAGAAGAAGAACGTAAGATAACGAAGAATAATAGAAGTAAAGAAAGGGTATACAACTGTAAGTCGATGGAACATCATACGTCAAAATCGATGGGAGATTTCATTCTCCCTCTCTATCCTTCTCTATCCCTCTCCCTCTTCCCTTCTCTCTCTCTCTCTCTCTCTCTCTCTCTCTCTATATATATATATATATATATATATATATATATATATATTGCTCTGTCACCGGGCTTGAAACCCATTGTAGTGGAGTAAAAATAACAATCCAGATAAAGAGATTTAATTGCTAGGGCACTATCCGGTGCTATGTTTCCAGTTCTGAAGTTCTGGGATGTGTTTTTTTACATCTTCCTTGACATTAATGCCAGGTACATTCTGACCCGGAGTGGAAATATCTATTATAGTCACATCTCTGGATCAAAAACATATGTTTGAAAATAATTAGTATTGGAGAGAAATACATGATACCATATAATGTCATAAAATAAAGGATTTTATGTTTAGACTAAAATAAATTATTGCAATGAAAAGTTGAAAATAGATACTTAAAATGGAAAAAAACATAATATTAGATTGATATAGAATAAATTATATATATATATATATATATATATATATATATATATATATATATAATAAGTAATCCACAGACACGTGTTTCGAGGTTTCACCTTTCATCAGTGTGGCTATACCGTAACAGCTACCTCTGGCCGGGTTCGAGACCGAATGAACTTTCGTTCGCCAAACCTTTACCCGTACGGCCAGAGGCAGCTGTCAAATATAGGAGAATAATTAATCGCTACATTTCTAAGCGGAAATGAAATTCACTAGAGTCCTCAAACGTTTCGTAAACAAACGCGAGGGTTAGCTATACGCCATAACGGTGAATCTGCAATTAAGTCCCTATTCAGAGAACTCAACCATTAATTAATGGGAGTATATATATAATAAATAAGTAATCCCCAGACATGTGTTTCAAGGTTTCACCTTTCATCAGTGTGGCTATACCGTAACAGCTACCTCTGGCTGGGTTCGAAACCCGAATGAACTTTCGTCCGCCAAACCTTTAACCCGTACGGCCAGAGGCAGCTCAATAATAAGGAGAATAATTAATCGCTACATTTCTTAGCGGAAATGAAATTAACTAGAGTCCTCAACCTTCATTTACATAATCTAAATGATAAAATAACAACTTAACTAAATCATATCGTTTGATACACACAGTGTGCACCGAACCAATCTATGATCGTAAGTCCTGATCTTACCTGCACGCTACCTCTATTCACATTAAATGGAGGTTGGCTATTTTCTTCTCTGGCGAATGTTGACAGCATTGTGTACGTACCTGTAGTTAGAATATTTGAATAAAGTTCGTTAGAGTCAGAAGAACGGGATTTCAGTGGAAAGTTACCGTGGTCTATGAGTGACAACGGTGACATTCCACCTGAGCTTCCGCTATAGCGCGCCATTACAGACACGTGAGAATTAGTTTCAGATGCGAGCCGACGAGAGATGCCGTCAGGGTTCGCAACTCACCGGGTGGTCGTTTGTTGAAATAAAGCTTTAGAAAAAAAGAACAACAAAGTCTTGTTAATTGATCATTGGAAACAGGAAATTACAGCCCGAAGAAATCAACAAAGTAGATCAACCCCAGTAGAAAGGCCTGAAGAGAAATCACCTCCACAAGAGAACATGGTGACCGGCCGAATTAGACAAAGTAAGCAGAAGTTAACAAATAAGAGCCATCATCTCATCTACGCAATCTTTATGTCTGAAAAGTGTAAATCAAAAGACATCTTATTTATATATGACAATCAGTAATACAAAATAATAAAAATAATATTGAAATATGGAAAATTAGAATAAAATGGATTTGTTTATCATTTGATTTTCATTAAAATATGGGGACGATATGCGAGTATTCAAAAAATTATTTTATGTAATTATATGTCTTACTTACTTTCTATATGTTTTGGTATAATCAAATATTTTTTCTTAATCTTCATTTATTTCTTATTTTCATATTAAATATTCGCATTCAAGTTTTATGATTTTTAAGATTTCAAATTTTGAATAATTTCTAGAGACTCCATTTATATACCTTATATATTCATATTTATAAAATCTTTCGGGTACTCTCATGATTTTCCAACAAATGGAAATAAGGTAACAATGTTAATGATAATCAAATATATTTTTTAACATTTTCGTTTCATCTCATTTGAAAATAACGTTTTTGAAGGTGCTTTAAAACATCAATCCTTGTTATTTTCTGGATATTGCCCTGAGTATGGTTAATATACATAAAGGCAATAACACTCGAACATAGGCTAATTCATGCATAAACACATCCTCTGAAATTTGTTTTTTGTTGTTTTACTTATTTATAGATCCAATATATATATATATATATATATATATATATATATATATATATATATATATATATATATACATGTGTGTGTGTGTGTGTTTGTGTGTGTGTGTTTGCCAGACTGTCTATCTGTGTCTGTATGCCTGTGTGTGTGTTTTTGCGAGGCTTTTATTCTCATCTATTCTTTTAGAATGTTCATGTTGAACATATGAATAAGAATACATGTTTGAGCATATAAATTGTCTATTTTACGTATGCGTTATACAAGATAGGCTTTTTTGATTGGCAGAGAGATTATCGGATATTTTAGCCAAATATTCATATGAATGAATGTAAACTCCGGCTCAAGAATATTAATTTCCTCACCTACCCTTGTTATAAGCAATAGAGCAAGGAATGTGTTACTATTTGGCTTTGTAATATATAGTTCAATTAAGGCTTTTGATTAGAGGGCATATAAAACATTATCCATTCATATTTGTACTGCGTAAACCATCTAAATCAACATTATTTTCATGAATTACATCGGTCTCTAGTTGTAATATGTCAAAAAATATAGAGGAACATAATGAAAAAAATCCCAAGCAAAACTGACACTAGTTGCCTGCAACTGAAGAGCCAAATCCCAAATCTTTACATAGGAACTATCCAATGTAATGTATCAAACAATCCTTAAATATTTTACATCGGCCTGGTTAAGCATTTAAAAAAACAAAAGAAATCGAAGAGTGATTTAAGACAACCCTACCCTAGCTAGTCATACACTATATATTGCCTGGATCCTCCCTGAGAGAAAACGTACAATGTAACACAAGATAAGGCATCAAATGGAAGATATACCAAAATTATGATGGTAATTAGAAAATCTGCATGAGCTTATCACACTAGATATTAAATCGACCTGTCCTCTTCAAATCAACTCAGAATCAGTGAACATGGGAGTAATGGTAATGAAGAATACTCCACACTTATCATAACCGCAAAACTGGAGTCTCACTACCATATGTAGTTAGCGACATAGTTATGGAACGTTTTATGATATCTTAGCACTCTAAAGTAGATACATTTAGCATAATCTAACTTCCATTAACAGGTTGACAGTAGTAAGAACTGAACTCACTGACAATCATCATCTGCTTATTAGAAGTGTATACAAACGGCATTATACATGGTGTTTGGACAATTCCTAAAGCTAATTAATCCAAATGAAAACCAAGTAATAAATAAATGAATAAATTCTAAACATATAAGAAAATAATGAATTCAAGACAAAATCTACATTGATCTGCTCTCTTCAGAATTTTGAAACCATTTAGAAGACTTTCTAAGAATGATCGCCGATACTATCGACACTATAAGAGGGAAACGGGGTGGTTTTATTGAATTGCTTTAGTTATTCAAAAGGCTTTACAAAATGCAATATGCAGGGTGTTTGAACGATTCCAAAAACTAATCAATCCAAATGACAACCAATTAAATAAATAAATGAATAAATTTAAACAATATCAGAAAATAATAAATTAATAATAAAATCTACATTCATCTGCCTGTGCATAATTTTGAAACCATTTAGAGGACTTTCAAAGAATGATCGCCGATAAGTACGAATGTGAAAAAGGTTAAACGAAATCTGTGCATTCGAGATGCCTTGATACTGATGAAAGAATGAAGTAAGATATGAAAAGCATGTAGTTTCAGAGGATAAGCAATGTTCAAAATCATTCTTTCCTTTTTAATTAAACATTATTTAAACTAAATATCATAAGCGATAAAATGTGGGTCATTTTCTTTTTGATATTAAGAAGTTGAGAAATAGTTATCTGCTGACATCGGCTAATGTCTATAAAATTATGTCATGACTCTAGTTTAGAGATCACTTCTTTCTTTGATATTTGACCTATATAGGCAGTTTAAAGATTTCCACTGAAATTTATGTTTTTATCAAAAGGAAAGAACGATTTCGAGCATTGCTTATCCTCTGATACTGCATCTCTTTGAAATATCACTTCCTTCTTTCATCATTATCAAGGCAAACCGAAAGCACAGATTTCGTTTAACCTTTTTCGATATTCGTACTTATCGGCTATCACTCTTGGAAAGTTCTCTAGACGGTATCACAATTCAGCACAGAGCAGATGAATGTAGATTTTATGATTAATTTATTATTTTCTCTATATATTTTAAATTTATTCATTTATTTATTTAATTGGTTGTCATTTGATTGATTAGTTTTTGGAATCGTTCAAACACCCTGCATATTGCATTTTGTAAAGCCTTTTGAATAATTGAAGCAATTCAATAAAATCACCCCGTTCCCTCTTATAGTAGTAATAGATGTATGAATCCAACTATATTCCCTCCAGCTATGGGTAAATTGTAGGGTAGACTGTACTCTTCAACCTTGGTAAGGCAACCTATCTAGGAGAAGGAAAACTCTGAACTGAAACCTATTAAACTCCATTAAATAAATTGACCTTGTGTCATATCCTTCTCGTGCGGAGGGGTTGGTAAATATATTTAGTAGACATAACCCGAGAAACAAACATCATAATAAGTTGGATAAACAATCAGAAGTGTTGGCTCTAAAGAGGGCCTTTTAACGTTAAATATTTTTAAGATTGAATTAAAAGGTTTATTAAACTACAATTCAAACGGCTTACACACCTTTTATTTTTCATGTTAATTCTTTATTTCTTTTTTACTAACACTGCTACTACTACTCTGCAACCGCCGACGTCTTTGTTATTTATTTTTATTTATTCATTTACTTCCATTTTTATTCATTAATTTCCTTCTTTTTTAAAAAGTATTTTACGCTTAAAGGATTTTACGCTTAAATTGTTCAACTTGATAAAAACTAGATTTTTCCTTATTGAATATAATATCTATTATAGTTGAACAATTAAAAAAGAGAACGATGTTATTTCATTAAAAAAATAAGTTTGTGATTTTACTACAAATTCCCTTAAGTATTGTCCGTAGATGTTATTTCTCTAAGAATATTTCATTTTTTTAAATAATTTATTTGAATATTTCCCGTCTATTAACAACAAACAACAACATTATCGTATTATTTTTTACGATAAACTCTTCTGTTATTTTATATCGTTTGATTACGATAAACACTTTGATTATTTTATATTGTAAGAATATTTTTTGAAAACAGTTAGGTTAAGCGCCCGTGACATATTTTACATTCTGTTATCTTACTTGATTTCAACGTACTATCATCCCCACTTCCCTCACTGAAACGTCTTCGCGTTCCTACTCCATTGTAAATACGTCGTCAGGGGTTACATTATTGATTTTCATTTTAAGCCAGTCCTATATCTGAATATAAACTTAAGATGTGTGTAAAGTTTCATTATGATCAAATCACTTGTATAGGCGCCAGCTGGTTATATACAGACAGACAGAAATTGTCATTTACGTAGTAAATTATGAGGGTGGATACAAATAGACGGCTGAAAAATGTATTAATAAAAAACATTTAAGATATTAAAGCTCATGATACTGTTTCTTAAGAAAATATGGTCGGTCCGACCACACTGGTAATAGGAACATCGAGCTCTCACTACGAATGACCTGTATCCTTATAGTTGAACCCCACAATGAATGATCAACAACTCCGTACGCACGCACACACACACACACACACACACACATACTATATATATATATATATATATATATATATATATATATATATATATATATATATATATATATATAAAACAGGATTTGCTGAGAGAGCATCGAGATGGTTCTGGATCCACAGGACGATGTTTGGATAAGTGCCACTATGTCGCAAACCGGGAATTGATCACTCCGGTTGGGGACTCCTGGGCGAGGGTGTATGGTGAGTAATAACCCGAAACACCTGTTGACCTTGGGTTCATCACTGATGACTGCAGCCTAGTATTTCACCCAACGGTGTGTTTATAAATTATATATATATATATATATATATATATATATATATATATGAATAAATGAAGGAATAGATTATAATTGGCTTCATGTAATAATTTATTTCAACTGCACTAAGCTTAGCTTGTTACAACATCTTTGGACATGGAACAATATATGGGTAGGAAGCTTATACGTTGCTCCGTGTCTGAAGTTATTGTAACGAGCTATTTTTTTTTAATTATGCAATTATGTATCTTTGATTCTTTCAGATTAATTTTTTGAAAATCAGTTACACACTCTGTAGATTATCTCCACTAGAAAATACAATATGATCCACGAACAGCATCAACAAATCTTACCTTGCATTTTGCTCTTGTATTTTCTACATTGCTAACAAGGTAAATAATCGATTTCATCCAAAATAAATGATGTTTCTACATATAGAAATAAATAAATGTGCAATGTGGGCAGTAGTTGTTTGACTAGGTAGGCAGAAACAAGTGTAAGAAAACAGAATTATACTCATTTTAGAAAGAAAGAAAATATTTACAAACACAAAATACATGTAACGGAAAATAAAGAAAATAAAAGGTAATTTGAATAAACATTGAAACTTAACTAAATAAAGCCCAGGTTATTTGTAAATTAACTCTGCATTAACCTCATACCTGTTTTTATTTTTTCCCGTTTGTTTTCCTTTGTGCTTTAGAATTATTTAACAATCAATAGTATATTTATTTTGATTAGATACACCCAGTCTTAATCAATATCGCTTGATTTGTAATTATAAATGATTAACATTTGATAAACAAAAAACTGACAAGCTATCGACTTAATTGTGTTGCATTTTGTACGGTGATTTCAGTAAACAATGCAAGGTCTGCGATAATTATTTAGTTTCGATTATTTTCTATGAAAAGAGGCCAAATGCGGGGGCAAAGATTCTTTTGTGCCAATTTTCTAAATTGGGTTGATTTAGTTGTGGAATCGTAGAAGTTATCTGGGTTTTAATTTAATTAAAAGCATTAAGAAGTAAAGAGTTTATTCTCGAGTTTAAGTCTGGGATTACGGTGTGGTATCTGTTAATCTCTAGGAGCATGGTTCTTGTTATTGGACACGACGGAGCAAAAAGGCGTCTCTGTCCCTGTGGTGTCTAACTCTGGTGTAGTAATTGTATACTGCACTAGAGTGAAAGTTTCAGACTCCTTCAGGACAAAAGGGAAGACCTATATTATCCTGAATGAGGGTTGTCAAATAAAGGAGATTATGGTACGAAGTAAATATTTATTATGCAAAAACATCATAAACTGCTTTCCCTGTCCGTTTTTTATTCGTTTTTTTTTCATTAAATTGTGGGAAGACCTGGTGGCCTAATGGTTAACATTATCGTTGTAAGTGAGTTCAAACTCCACTCACAATATTACGTTCACGTTCTGATCTTAGAAAGATAGGACACCCCATCCCCAGATATTGATTAAATAGTAATACTTCTATTTTATTAGAGTCCAGTTTGTTTGTCTCAGATAAAAATAAATTCTTATTCTATGTAACTATTTTTCTCATTTCCCACTAGAATGGATCAACACAAAGCTTTTTTTAACGCACGGAGCCATGAACAAAACGGGGCTCATGCAGTGTCCAGTGAAAACTACGTTAATATCTGCGACATTCTCCTTTTGGAGCGCTTCAGACGAGAGGACAGGTGTTGCCGGGCGGGGATGGGATTCAAGCTGATTTATTAAGTATCTTACCGGTCCAGAAGCCGAAGGCCCTGGAAACAGGGCACTATGGATTGGGTGAGTATTCTTATTATATGTAAGATAACAACATTTTTCAGGCAAAACATCATTCTAATCTTTTAAAATCTATCAACCCTCAACTAATTCAATAAAGCTTTCAGTATCCTTTATTGAAGGAAGAATGTTTTTATTAAAACCTTTTCTGGTTCAGATTTTGGCGTCATTTTATCTCATACTCCCTACCCTGTTATTTAATTTGTGATTTTGTTTAATTATGTAAAGTGCAAGAGATTGATTTGTTATACATCGAAAAAAAAAATTTAACCCCCATCGTAGTGTAATGGTTAGCAAGCTAGTCTCGCAGATCCATTACAACTAAATAGCTAAGTTGACCCTCTTTGAATGCCCCATACCTATGGCTTTGAATTACACCCTAAACGTGGCAAAACTGTTTGGTAAATGTTTATATTTGAAAGATAATTATATGTAGAAATAAAAGACAGATTTTGGATTTTTTTTCAAACAAAATAAAGCTTTACTCTACAAGGATATTTTTCTATTTTGGAAAAAATAAATGATGGAAAATAACATAAAATGATGCTCGTCTTGGAAAAAAAGTTTTTGCTAATGCAAATGTCAGTTATTGATACATATCATTTTATTCAATTTAATTAGTTGATATTTTGGTAATTTTTAATATTGGAATGCTTCTTGCCTTAAATGTTTTAATAAAAATTCAGTCATACCTAAATAGTATTCCAATGGGGTGCAATGGCCAGAGAGCTCGTCTCACAGGTCTATTACTACTAAATAGCGAGTTCGATAATCGCCAGGTAACCCAAACTTACGATTTTATGCCACATCCTACGCATGGCGAACGGTTTGGGTGAATACCTACTTGAATAATTTCCTGAATTGTCCTTTTCATTATTTATATACATCTATTCGTCTCTGCGATATATGCAATGTAAGAGAGAAGATTGAAAAACTTAAAATGGGTGGTTTCATCTCCTTTGTTTAATAGCTTTTGAGTAATAAGATCTTCGTGGGTTATTTAATGTCAGATTTATCCTTGCAGAAGAACAGTAGTCATATATTTAACTCATAGTATGGATCATACCTGTTCCAAGGGTATTATTCTGAAAGTTATTCTGAACGTAATAGCGCAAGTGGATTTCGAACTCGCTTACTGCGATGTCACAGTCTAGCACGTTTGCAACTACACCACGGGGACTCCTCCAATGTATACTATGCATAAATTGTTTAAAATATTTTAAAACGTCAATAAAAATGGAAATTATCTTTTTTCTGTTTTCTTTTACGTTTTATATAAAAAAAACAAACAATTCCAAGTTTATGTGTTAGAAAAAGGAAGAAAAAACAACAACAGATGTCTGTTACATATAACGTACGTTTTTGCATTTTAAGTAAATTCATGATAAATTTTTAATCTTTGCTGACATAGTTAAATCATTTTGGCACGAAAAATTAGAGCTACTGTATTTTCTAGGTAGAATGATAATTGTAATTTTAATAATCCAAAGCAAAAACAAATTGATATTATCATCATTTAATCGATGCTTTATCATTTAACTCTTTATATTATTGGAAAAAAAAGAAGAAAAGAAGAAAGATCTATATTGTATAAAAATAATCACAAAATGATTTAATAAGAAATCAAACAACCCAACAGATCGTTACAGTTTAACCCCTAAGATATCATCATCATCATCATCATCATCATCATGTCGCGCTGACAGCACGTATTTCCCGGATTCTCTCACCCCAAATGCACTTAATGCTCATTGTTCTTGGTAAATCCATCTCATGACATCCAATACCCGCAATTGAGCCATACACTCTCATTATGCATTAACATTTATATTCTAAATATCAAAAAAAATTACATTATAAAAAATATATTCTATTATTCATTGAGATTTGAGGAGTGATTTTCTATCGACGCAAAAAAAAAGTTTTTTAAAAAAGTAAAAAGTTTCAATTATTTTCAAATTTGAAAATACTTTTAAACAACTACCGAATTCCACCTTATCAAATGCAATGTTTAAAATATCAAATTTCATATATAAGCACATGCTAATCCCCTAGTGTTCGAAAGGATAGTAGTTTTGAAATATAAACGGTCTAGAAATAAACACCACCTGATGATAGCCTAAGGCTGAAACCCGGTCGGGATTAACAAATTTATAATTCATTTACCAATATTCACATGTCTATCTTGTTGTTTTTGCATTATATATATATATATATATATATATATATATATATATATATATATATATATATACATGTGTGTGTGTGTGTGTGTTTGTGTGTGTGTATGCCGTCCTCTTGGAATTTAGAACCACAGGAAGAGTTTTTGACGAGAGAAGGTTTAACTTCAAGTCAAAGACATCCTATACAATTATCAGAGAGTTCCTTTACGCTGATGACGTTGACTTTCTAGCTCACACTGAGGAGGATATTCAAAATATTGGGAACCTATTTGCTGCCTCGTGTACTGCTTTTGGATTAGAATTAAGCTTCACGAAGACAAAGGTAATGTTCACCCCCGTAAAAAGTGAAATGTATATCAAACCGACTATAACCATTCATGGTACTTGTTGGATGTTGTTGAATTTTTCACATACTTGGGAAGTATACTGATTTGTGATGGTTCTTTAGATGCTATGATTCACCTACGCATTCAGAAGATTTCTGTGGTCTATGGAAGGCTTATAGTCTAATACCAGCATTACCCATGAAACAAAATTGAAAGTTTATAGGTCCTGCGTGTTGAGTGTTCTATTTACTCCTCAGAAACATGGACTTTGTTTCCAAGATATTTGAAAATTCTTGAACACTTTCATCAGAAATGTTTGGAATGCATTCTAAACATCAAGTAGAATTCCAACACACCTAACACAGAAGTCCCTACAAGGGCAGGATGCACAAGCATTGAAACTCTTATCATAACGGCCCAAATGCGATGGGCATGTCATGTTGTGCGTATGTGATGTTAGAATGTCAAAGCAACTCCTTTATGGTCAGCTGCATGATGGCAAAAGGCCACAGCATAAGCCTTGGAAGAAGTATAAGGATTGCTTAAAAACCAACCTTGTAAAACAAAAAATAGATCCTGACAACGAAGAAGCTGGCATTGGAGGGAACTGACTGAAGAATTCATGTGGATGATGGCTGTACTAGTTTTGAGAGTGAAATAATTGAGCATAAAAACCTCAAGCGTCAACTTCGAAATGTTGCGCCTGTCATTTGGAAGAACATGGATGGTTGGAAATGTTAGACATGTGGTCGAATTCTGCTTTCTAAGGCTGTATATGTAAATCATAGGAAATCTCATCGGGGACAATTCATGCAAACTCCAGGAACAAACAATGTGTCTTGTTCAATCTGTAACAAAGACTGTAAGTCAGCTTCTGGTCTTAAGAGACATATGGTGGTGCATAAGCATCATATTTTCTCATCTGATACAACGAGAAGGACGTCTTTCCTATGTCATATTTACACCAAACTTTGTGATGAGTCATTTGAGGGCTAATGTGAGGTAAGGTTCTGGTGATGGGGTTATAGGATTGTATGGGACGGCAGGGATCTATAAAGATTATGCAATTGTTAGGCATTCGGTAGAGCATTCGGCTGGAAACCACAAGGTTCCTAGTTCGATACCCGCCCTCCCCAACTCAGCGTACGAGTAGCACAGGGATCTGTGTGGTAAAGTAAGGAGCTGATGGTAGGTGTGGCGCTCCACCTCAGACGCTAAAATAATCTCCTTGGTCTAGCGCTAGTGAAAAGGGGGATAGATTCCCTCGTGCGTGCTGATACGACATTAGGCCGCACCGACGACGCATATATATATATATATATATATATATATATATATATATATAACACAATAATTAACAAAGTTAGGTGCGAAACACGCGTTGCGATAAAGGTTTAAAAGTTGTGAAATACCGACAATTATTTCAAATAGATGTGACTATAAGTTTCGTGTGTCAGTGGACACAATCATCAGAGAGGAGATGCGGGGATGATAATTAATAAAACATGAGATCCATCGACATATACATAGTTTAGTATGGATAAAATGTTCATAATAAATTTAATTTATACCAAACTATATATTTGTCTTCCAATTATCTTTTCATCATATCTGTTGGATTAATTTCCCTTTTTCTCAATCTCTCTCTCACAACCAACCAAACACCCAAACACTGCATACATACATACACACACACACACACACACATATATATATATATATATATTATTATAATGGAGATTGTGTGTTTTCTGTCTGTAACCGAAACTATATCCTACTCAAGTCACAATTCTCTTAGTTATTGACATCACATTCTCCATGATTTTATTTTATCTAAACCTCAATTATTAATAAAATTGTCTTACATTATTAATACTGTTAACTATGTCTACATACTGACAACATGCAATTATATTTATATATACAACAAAATAGCGGTTAACAGTGTGAACGGAAGGCTAATTTGCATATTAATATTAAAAAATCGAATTTAATAAATATGGGCTTAGTATTATTGATTTCTAACTGTTTGTTTATTTTAATGAATATAAACAAAAATCTCTTCAATGAATCTTAAATGAAATCCATTAACAAGATAAAATAACTGTCATTTTATTCTTTACTTCCTCTTTTAACTAAATGCTTAAATTAGAAAAAATAACAATGAAAAACGAGAGTGATGGAAGAGTAAGTTTCAGTTGTTCCATTTTTTTATTATACTTCCTCTGTTTCAAATCTTTATTATATACTCCTCTGTTTCAAATCTTTTTATCTGTATTCTTATTTAGTTTCATTAGCCTTTCTAATTTAATATGATATTTTATTACATTAAACTTAAATACTTGCACCCGAGGGTGCATATATTTTGCTAGTATATATATATATATATTTGTAACATCTTCACCTGACGATTGCCTCGCATGAAACCAATATGGTCGTGAATATTCCTTTGTCACCAAAAATAGATATGTAAAACCTTTATATATTTATCTTATTATATATATATATATATATATATATATATATATATATTTATGTATATATATATATGTGTGTGTGTGTGTGTGTGTGTAAAGATTCACCTCTTTCCCCACTGTAATTATTGATGTAGACGGCTCAATGTCTTGATTCATTGAACATATTGCATATCCACATACGAACACAGACACCCATAAGCGCATTCAATCAGACACACACTGACATACACATACGCATTCAAACACACAAACATACATACACATAAATACACACACACTCAATATATATATACTATATATATATATATACCACACACACACACACACACACACACACACATATATACACACACACATATATATATATATATATACACACACATATATATAATATATATACACACACACACACATATAATATATATATATACACACACATATATGAATATATATAAAAAAACAAAGATGTTTACAACTGAAATAGGCTCATCAGAGAGAAGTGTGCAAAACGTTTCGGGCCTTCTCTCGACGGTTTTAAAAAGCAACACCGGCCCATCCTCAACTAATATGAGGACCCTTTCGCACACACACACACACACACACACACATACACACACACACATATATATATATATATATATATATATATATATATATACATGCGTACTCATTAACACACGCACCCGTACGCCCAAAATATAACTGAGCACGTATCTTTATGACCCTATATTGTATTAGTAAATTTCTATCATATAGTATTATAATAGACAGATAAAAGACTATTTACAGACGAAATTAGCTGTTAAGTTGAAACAAAAACACAATAACGCGTAGTAACACATATTTGAAATTTTTAAAGCTTACTTTTATTATTTCAGTCAGAAATCTTTTCGTCTGGTCATGCTATTAGAAGGATTTCGTTTGTTTTTTATGGCTAACTTTCATGGGGCCCGAAATAACTAGACACGTTATTATTTTTTCTTCATGTAATGTTATTAAGTATGAACACTGCCAACAAACTAACTAAATCAACACTTTTAGGCATGAAAATAAAACAAAGTTATAAAAGTTAGTGAGCTAAAATTATTATTCACGGTGGCTCGATTCAACGTTGAGTTCAGCCAAATTGGAGGACAAATATCTATATGTCTGTTTTAGTCTGGGAGAATGTAATATGTTGAGGTGAGAAAAAACACAAGATTTTTAGTGATACTGAATATCTCTTTGGAGATGAGGTTTACAATCCGATGAACAACGCTACGACAACAAGCATCGAGTGTCATCTTTGGTTTGTTTGATTTACAGCGATCGGTGCTTAAGGACGGAATCCTGGTGGCTAAGAAGTCCATGGCATGCAACATTCCCCATTGAAATTTACTTGGTGTTGACAGGAAGTTGGAAATACCCCTATAAATGTGTTGGTCACTTCGAGCTTTAGCACCTATATGATTTTCCCAGCCCTGATATTTTATCATATATGTACTAGTAGGCAGTGGTTGAGGGTCTGAACCGGAGTATAAGTACCTGTTATTGTCCAATCCGGCGGTTAAAAAGATTAAATCTTTTAAAGAAACTGAATACTCCACAAAAATGAATAAAACAAAAACGTCTTCAGTATAAAATAACACAACCAAACAACCAGCAACGATAAACAAAAGTGACATATAGGTAAATAAAAGTTGGGAGTATCGTCGTCGTTGGGACAGCCTAATGTCTGTATCAGCCAGACAGCGAGGGAGTCTATTCCCTTTTCACTAGCGCTAGACCAAGGAGATTATTTTAGTATATTACGTGGAGCGCCATACATATCATCAGGTCCTCACTTTACCGCACAGATCCCTGTGCTACTCATACGCTGAGTTGGCTGGGGGCGGCATCGAACCAAGAACATTGTGATTCCTAGCCGAACACTCTACCGACTGAGCTAAACCGGCCCCTTGAAAAAGGATCATTTTAGAATATTGAACTTGAAAACTTCTGTTACTGAAGAGGGGTAAATTCCACTAATGTGGCCACCTGTTGGCCATGAATGACGACGCGTAATGCTTAAGAATGGAATCCTGGTGGCTGAGCACTCCCTGACATACAACACTTCATTTTGACTCCTATATGGGCTAGACAGGAGGTCGAAAACCTCCCCTCTTACCAATCGGCTGGTCATCTCAAGCCCTAGCACCTATATGTTTGACCCGACCCTATTGCTCTTAGGGCGAGCCACCGACCGTTTTTATCATATATGTGCTAGAACGCCATGGCTGAAGGTTTTAGAGTCCTGAGTAGACGTCAAACTGCATCTACTGGTAATGTTCCAGTTCCAGAGCTCTGGGGAAGTGGAGTACCTCTTTATTGCCACCCTGATCCGCAGTGGAAGTTTCTGTTAGGGTTCCACCTGTGAGTTAAATAGATCAAAAATTGATTTTGAAAAAAATGAATACGCAACAAGAATGACAAAAACAAAACGTCTTCAGAGTGAAATAATCCAACAAAAATTGACATGCCAAAAATCAAATCAACCAACATACGCGTGCCAACTGAACACGGCAACTCAAGTTCCATTCTTGGATGGGGCTGTTTTTATTTCCCATCGCGCTAATAGAAGTACATAGATTCGATTATAAGTAAATTGTAGGGTAGACAGAGATTTTAATCATAGTATAGCAACCGGTCTTGGAAAATTAAAACTGAATTCAAACTCGATGGGTTATTTTCTTGCTAGTTGAACTACTTTGAAACCTCCATCCCCCTCGACTTCTTACCCTCTACTCCACACTATTTTTTCGTAGTCAAGGCTTAATCAAGTCTAAGCAAATTCGATAGAAACAAATCCAAGCAAATTCTATTGAAGCAAACAAACAAATAAACAGAAAATACACAAACAGCGTAAATACGATAGCGATTCCCTAACCACCCAGCATAAAATAATTCTAAACGGGTTGACATGCTAAATAGCATGTCACCTCGTTTAGGGTTATTTTATGAGATCTGTCATTTATTTTATGAGATCAGTCATTTAATTTTTGAGATCAGCCAGTCAACAATAAATGAGTCCAGACATATCTTCATGGTAAGAAAATATATGTTTTCAATTTGCCATCACAATTTACTGATCTGAATCCGGTTGGTTGGTTGGTTTGAGGCATATCAACCATATTTCGATTTATTTAATGCCGGATCGCGTCATTTTATTAAACAAAGGATTCAGGTTATCTGCAGCAGCAGCTGCTGCTTAAGTGGTCAGCGAATTAAGTATTTAATAGGCACATCGCTTTTTAACATGGATGATCAACGGGACTTGACAATAATTAACAATCCGAATGAAAACCTATTAAATTATCAATAATAAAAAACAACCCAAAACCGGTAAAGCAGGAAAATAAATTAATCTACAATTATTAAATAAAAAAGAAAGAAAGTTATACACATAAACGTAAGGAAAATATCCCAGCAGATGTTTATTCTAGTGAGAATATATTAAAAAGTATGTGTAAAATTCACATTTAAACAAATATAAACAAACTATCAATTATCTCTTATGGTTAATTTAAATGAAATCAATTATGACTTCGTTTCTCTTTTAATTAAACTTTTAAAACAAACACCTGTTCATGTACAAATAGGATTTTGAGAAAATAGTTATCAATAAATTAATTTGGTAATTATTCATGATTAATTAAGAAAACCTTAGACAGTGCCAATAAATTCACTCTGCACGTAACCCCCTATATATATATATATATATATATATATATATATATATATATATATATATATTGTTACATAATTCATAGGCAGTTAATGAATTATGTGCACACTGTAGTCAGATATTTTGAATCGGGGTTCGTTAGATTCAGAATTGCGAATTCAGAATGTTACCTCGACGGTTATTGTCGGGTAGTGAGATTCCGCTTGGCGAGCAGTCAATTGATGGGAGCGGACGTCTCTCAGAGCCGCACTCACACTATGGGCTGGGTTGTACTAAATAAAAGTTTAAAAGAAAAACAAGTCTTGCTTTATTGATTCATTTAAACAAAAAATGACCAGCCCAATAAGAGAACCAACACAGAGAAATCAGCCCAATTGATCAGCTCTGAAGAATATCGGGACTGACAAATTAGCAGAACTAAGCAGAAAAGAAACAAGAACCCCTCATCCCATCTCTACTGTATGTCTCTATCTCCCTATTATATACTCGTGAGGAACGATGTATTATAAACGTATATAACAGTATATATACACAAAAAAGACAATATATTCACATTGTTCGTGTTTCCTTATTGCTAGAACATGTATACTTAATTTAGGCTAGTGAAGATATGAAGTCAACAGCGCAATGTAACTGACAGTTTATCGCCTATGCAACTTTCAAACCAAGTTTAATCATCCATACTTGTGGCCTTGTGTCAGATCCTACCCGTGGTGAACAGGTTGGGTAAATATCTACAATAGTATATCGTGACATTTCTGCCTAAAAAATTAAAGATTTTGAGGTAAATGTGGTAGTCATTTTTAATGATTCTAAGGTAATAGATCCTTCGACTGAAAATCGTTACTTTTACATATCTGAAATAGATAAAGATATTTGATAGCTTATACTAATAAAAATGTTATGCACAACTAAATGTAAGATTTATATCCTTGATATCGGATTTTATCCAATTTTCCTAGATTACTAATAATGTTCTTATTATTTTTACTTTGCCGTTAATTTCAGATTCATGTATTCATGCAATTTGTGTAGTGAGTATAATATCTACCAGGAAGAGTTTTAATTTATTAAGTTAGTGATTAACCACTATATGTGTTTTGTTTACACTAGAGTGTGACGCTGAAACAAGTCGAATTAGAAATTATCGACTTGTATAGTTTCAAGTCACTATTCATTTTTAATAAGAGTCATTTGTTTGTAGAAACCTTTATTGTTTTAATCATTATTTGCAAATACAAATAATAGGCCCAACTATTTGATAAATAGTACCACTACTATTGTTCTACAAGGGTGGTTTTGTAATTCAATAACCCACAAAGTTTTATATATCATTAAACAAAGAAACCAAACCAAACAAATAGGAAATGTTTATTGAAAGAACCTGCCAGGAAGAGCTTGAATATATTAATTTAGTGAATACCCATACATGTTTTGTTTTACACTAAAGTGTGAAGCTGAAACAAGTTGAATTAGAAATTATCGACTTAGAACTTATTGGATTCGAAACCGACCTGCCTGGTGCGCTAATGCTATTTCGAACACTGACATGAATGTTTTCACTTGGTGATACTTTCTACTTCTCTGTAACATATTATCCAAACTGTTCACAATTACAAAGAATTAGAAACATAAAGTAAGTCTGAAGAACTTCCAGTTTACCATTTATCAGAGCCATCTTGTCACACTTTTAAACATTGCGAATGCTGAGTATA
Source organism: Doryteuthis pealeii (assembly GCA_023376005.1). NCBI lineage: Eukaryota > Metazoa > Mollusca > Cephalopoda > Myopsida > Loliginidae > Doryteuthis > Doryteuthis pealeii. Next base: position 96,396,845 of record CM042137.1, on the reverse strand, counting down.
GTCATGTATGCTTTTTTTTAATATTCAGTGAGTTAACTTTCTCGAAACCTAATATGTTTTACATTTTGAAAGATAAGCATTTGCAGTTTTTCAAAGAGTGTAGCTGATGCCACAAAGATATTCGATATTTTCACTACTGCCATGAATATACACAGGTTCTTTCAATAAACATTTCCTACTATTTGTTTGGTTTGGTCTCTTTGTTTAATGACATATCAAACTTTGTGGGTTATTGAATTCCAAATCCATCCTTGGAAGAACACCAGTAGTGGTACTATTTAACAAATAGCTGGACCTATTATTTGTATTTGTAAATAATGATTAAAACAATAAAGATTTGTACAGACAAATGACTATTATTAAAAAGGAATAGTGACTATATAATTATGTATAAATTATAAATAAAGATATTCACTTTAAGCTATAATTGTATATAAAGTTTTCAAATCACTAGTTACTATACACCATATAAGTAATACCATACCTCACCCTACGTCGTTAATTGGTTCCAGTTAAAATAGCTATTATTTAGATGCAATTATACGACCTAGGACTAGTCTATCTAGTATCATGTTAGAAAACCTAATCGGTAAATGTCGATGAAGTTTACCGGTAGCCTAGCCTATTTTTTTTTAAAGTTAGCCTAAGTAGTCGGTATATTTCGATAAATTATAAGTATGAGCAATTCACACAACCCGGTACCATAGGACACGATTGATACAGCTATGCTTACAGACGACATAAATATCATGATATCTTTATGCAGCATTTAATATTTCAATATTTTTGAAAAGCAACATGTCTTCGAAAATGACGTAAGTCGAAACGACGTAAATATAGGTATGGCTGTAATTATAACCTAGACATTTCATACTTCAAAGAATGATTGAATACCATAAACTAATTTACCAGCTGATTAATAAATACACACAATAAAAGTGATTAGATGCTTGAGATGGTATATACTCGAATCATCGCTAATCTACTATGGCTGCCTGTATGCATGTATCCCCCTCCCCCTCTCTCTCTCACACACACACTCTATCTCTCTCGCTCTCTATATATATATGTGTGTTTTAAGGTATACACACACACACACACACACACACACACACACATATATATATATATATATATATATATATATATATATATATATATATATATACTTGTCATAATTGGTTGTGGTCGCCGTTGTTTTCTGTAGTTATTTCCCGTTGTTTAAAGTGCTGGGGTGAATTATAACGTGAGCACATTTCTATGAGCACAGTAACTTTATTTCGACGATTTACATTTTATTCGTTACGAATACGGGGTGGGGGCAATAGGATAGAGATGGAATTATCAACCGCTGTCTTCGGAGAATATTGTTTTACTACTGTTAACTTACTCAAAACCTTCTGGAATCATTTGATCACGTGACATTCTCGTTCTACGAAAGCCAAGGTCTCAAATTATCTGAAAATGTCACTTACACCTACTACACTACACGATAGTACTAGCAAATGATTCTGGCAAAAATGATGCAATCTTTCCAATTGATAAAGAATGTCTTTGATTAAAATGTATTCAAGTATGTATCTACCAACAACTCAACCTTACCAGGAAGTGACAAAAGGCCAATATTTAAACGGGGCTGCATGGTGTAATGGTTAGAGTCGTAGGAAATGGACTCGTCGACCCGAGTTCAAATCCTGGACGAAGCTACAGTTCCATAGCGCTAATACTCTTGGGAAATGTATGAATCCAACTACTTTTTCTCAGCTATGGGTTAATAGTATGGCAGGCTAGGCTCTTTAAACTTGGTCAGACAACCTGTCTAGGAGAAGGAAATAGCTGAATTCAAACCTGCTAAATCCGCTTGGGGTGGTCACTACTAGAATAGGCTCATAATTAGTGATCTGTTTCACTAAACAGAGTTTAGCAGGTTTTGAATTTATTGTGTTTCTTCTCCCGGGCCGATTGTCGTACCAAGGTTGAAGAGCACAGCGTGTCCTACTATTTACCCCTAGATGGAGAGAGAATAGTTGGATTCATACCTTTCCCAAGGGTATTAGCGCTATGGGAAATGCAAACAGGATCGTGTCCTTGAGTTCAATTTCTTCGACTATGACCATTACACTAAGAATATATTCATTTAAGTATTAACTTTAGGGTTGTTTTCTCCGTTATGCGCCCGACAAAAAATAAATCATTTGTATCCAATTACGTTTTCAGTACACGTTTAGGCAGAGGTGATGAACATGTGGCCTTAAGGTCGCATGTGATCAGGTAAATAATCAAGTGCGTCTTTCAATCAGTCTTCTTAACCACTCGGCCATCGTTACCTACAATCTGCAAGGAGGATTTTAACTGATATTATATATGTAAAGTGCGCCAGAGAGTGTCTCACTCCTTTTATAGGAGAGTGTTACCTTTTTAAACTTAGTTGGAGGTCGTCAGCGAAATCCCATCCAAAGTACTCAACCCACTAGGGCATGGCGGAATATATATACACTAAACACAAACAATCTGATGTCGACTCCTTAAAGGGATACCAACACTATTGGAATGAATAACCCAATATACTTCGCGTAATAGATTCGCTACAATCCGATTAACTAAACAAACCGAATTTATAAATATCATCCCTACAAACACAGGTTTAATATAGGGATAGAATATTTCCTTAAAGTGACACAAACATTTATGCAAAAAACACCTCCATGTGACCTGCACATCATAAAATATTGTAACTTTTGAAATACAAAAAAGAAAAGAAAATGTTTACATTTAACAGCCCAGATGTCACCAAACAGATACGAGTAAATAACACCTAAATTCGGACTTACATCGTGTTGAAGAAAATGCGACAATTTTCTTTTTATCGCCAGCTGTAGTGAATATGATTTCCCAAAATATAGCAAATCCCTTAGCTATTTTCTAAGATACTTCACTTCCTACGTCTTTTAATTGTACTTGCATTATATATATTCCAACACTTTCTTTTACTTATTTACAGTACTTGAGTATACAGGTCATGCCCTTTTCACCAAATAAATTATAGATTATTTATGTGATATGAATATACAGGGCTCAATTAAATGGTAAAACATGTATATCTAAGTGAAGGTCGCATGTACATGGAGTCAACGAAAGATCAAATTGGCGAGACACTGTCAGTAACGAGGAACCGTTATCTCCATGTCCACGCTACCTTAACATATATATATATATATATATATATATATATATATTATATATATATGCTTCTGATTGTTTGTGTTATATATATATATATATATATATATATATATATATATATAGAGGAGAGAGAGAGAGAGAGAGTGAGAGAGAGAGAGAGAGATGGAGAGATTTTGCGTTTCATATTTTAAAGCATATACATCAAATATCTTCATTATTTAAAAGATAAAACTATAGATTATGTTATGAACTTTGTATTTTAGTATGGCCTTTAAACATGAATATCGTCTCTAATGTTGAAGGATCAGGACGACTTATTAAAGATTATTTTAGAATATGCTGAATCAATTGGTAAGCACATACTATTGTCCATTTCTGGGGATAGAGCTGATTAATCAATGCCATTTCCCTAGGAAATTAGCCTGAACTTAAACACATAGAGTCGTATCCAGGATTGATGGCGATTTCTTTTCCTAGAAAAGATACTATTTTCGGTTCTTTTTTATTCTAGTCTCAAGTGTTAAATATTCTACACGTCATAGTTTTACTGACGGGTCTAATCTTAAATAATGTTTTTTTTGTGTATTTTCCCGCTAAAATGCATTGCGTTAACGTTGATATCCATGTAATATTGATGTTTCTTTTTTAACCCACTGCTCCTTCTTATTTTTCATGTATTTCCATCTCGAAAACAGGGCGAAAAAATGACGGAATGTTGCTCAATCAAGTAGACGTAGGACGGATTGACGTCATATTTTCAATCGGAAACCGACACTTCTAATGTTCGTCCCTGTCTTGGTCAAAATTCATCAATTATTTTCTGGTTGGCGGGATACGACAACAAAACATTGGTATGCATATCGATCAAAAAGCTCTCGGCATAAATATTTTTGCGAAAATCGGCAACGGGAACTGTTTGATGAGGACCGTATGCAACATAGAGAATGGAAAGATGATTGGCGAAAGTCAATGCTAGAATGTTAGTTCTCAATCACAAAAGACGAATGTTATTTCCCAGCAGCAAGCAGAATGTGTGTTTGAACAGATTTAAAGGAGTGAGTTTTTTCAACCAATCGGTTGGGTCTGTTGAATAAACTGACTGCACCTCTGCAAAGGTTTGACTCTCTCAATGGCCCTGTGGGACAACTCGTAAGGTTTGAGGGCTGAATTGTTGTAGCTGAGTGGTCCATGACCCGCCTACCAATTGGTCTCGTGACATACACTAATCCATTTCGGATTTACTCAGCTAAGACTAAACCGATTAAACGGCTGGTTATTTCATGCCCTAGCAACAAAGTAATTGTCCTGACCATATTCTTCAAATTGCGTTCATGGCAACAACCGCCCATTTTTATCATATATATTACCGCGTCCAGGATTTGAACTCTGGGCGACGAGTCCATTTCAAATCACTTTAACCATTACAACACGCGCTTCCCTTTTTATCATATAGATGCAAGAATGCAGTGATTCGTGGTCATCCACCAATATCTATCAATATGCATGTACTTGATGAAAATTATTTGTACTTACTTATCAATACATATGAAGTTATTAAAATGATACCAACCAATTTTCAATACACATGAAATTAATCAAGTCTTTTTCTCAAACAAATCATACACACACACACACACACACACGCACACACATATATATATATATATATATATATATATATATATATATATATATATATACATATATATATATAATACATATATATAATACATATATATATGTATATATATATATGTATATATATAATATATATATATTATAATTATATGTATATATATATATATATAATTATATGTATATGTATATATAATATGTATATATATTAATTATATGTATATATATATAATTATATGTATATATATAATTAAGTTAATCCACAGACACGTGTTTCGAGGTTTCACCTCTCATCAGTGTGGCTACACTTTAACAGCTATCTCTAGCCGGGATTGAGATCTGACTGAATTTTCGTCCGCCAAGTCTCTTTCCCATACGGCTATTAGCGACTGTCAAATTTTGGAGAATATTTAATTGATACATTTCTAAGCGGAAATGAATTCAAGAGATTCCTCTAACTTTGTAAACAAAGTGAGGGTTAGCTATACACCAGACGGTGAATTTATATAATATATATATATATATATATATATATATATATATATATATATATATATATATAAGCTTAGAGGCGACATTAAATAACACATAATGCTTGATATTTCATTAAACCAAACCAAGGAACCAATCAAAAGCCCAATACACACCCTGGAGATATCTTCTCCTTACTCTAACGACAAAGTGTGGTCCAGAACTTCTGGTAGATAATCAGTTGCGAAGAATAACGGGATCAAGATTCGATGCAACATATCATCTGATCCCATTTCTTGGCGTTTGTTTACCATCCACGTGATTTTATACAACTTTTGAGAGTTAGTTTAAACCATCTCTTCATAAGGTACGCATAACCGGAAACCCGTTTTGTCAACAGTAGACTGCTTACCTAGCCAAATTTAAAGAATCCAGTCTGCTCTCCTATTTACCCATAGTTGGTGGGATAACAGTTTGATGGAAAGCTTTTCCACGGATATTAGCGCTATTTGAAATGCAAACAGCCTCGTCCAGTATTTGAATTCGTCTGGCCGTTTCCATTTCCTACAACGGTAACCATTACACTACGCGCTTCCAATTTCATAACTGAGTATTTTAGCTTTATAAAATATACCTTAAAAAAAAACTATATTGGATTATTTAAATTTATGACATATTTTCTAAACCATACAGATCAATTAAATCATCATTTTAAACAGGTAAACATTTCATCATCTCAAACATAACTTGACTGATAGATGGGAGCCAAACAGGTGCAAACACTTTGTTGGAATGGACTTTCGAGTAAGATTGGCGAAGGGTTACTCCACACTCTCCAAAGCTCCAGAACTGGAGCCTCACAACCGGGTGCAGTTTAGTGTCATGTCCACGATGCAACAGTTATTAAAGAGCCTAGTCTGGTCTTTTATATACTCATAGATGGAGAGAGAATAGTAGGTGGCATACCTTTCCTAATGGGTATTAGCGCTATGTGAAATGCAAAGAACATGGTCCATGATTTAAACTCAGGTCGACGAGTTCATTTCCTACGACTCAATCAATTACACCACGCACCTCCATAAATCTTATTGTTTTATAATAGCCTCACCACCTGTAGCAAAAAACAACAACATCCTCGACAATTCCAAATCAGGGATTTTGGGACCGGAATCAATCAGGGGAGAAAAGCCTTTGGTACGAGATGAGTCGCTTCCCCAGAAATTCGTGCCGAACAGCTATTGAGCAGTACCTGTTTGCACATATTTTCTATTGCTCTCAGAAAAGCGAGCAAATTGTAGAAATTTTAAAGCTAGACAGACGAGTGTTTTTGACTTTGTTTTCAATTACACTGGTTTACAAAAAATAGTTTTGTTTGAGGCAAGACAGTGAATTGGTGTTTTTTTTTACTAATTTGGGTGTGCTGAATTCAAATTTCTAAACAGTTTTGCTCGATCACCTCTAGTTTTCTGTCTTTTAAATAGTCTCATTTTAGTATGTACAGAGTATATACGTGCTTATTTCAACAGTTGCAGCAGCTTATTAAAGATAAAACAGGATAGATAAAGAACATTAACGGAATAAATATACTTGGATGACACAATGTACACAATTCATTGTACCGCAGACAGTTAGAAGTGTGTTTTCTTAGATGATCTGTTGTATTTTGCCTCCGGGATGTCATGCAAGAGCATCCTGCAGAAGTCTCCTATCATGCCGAGGCTTCACTTGCCTTGGTAGTTGCTCTCCATCTTCGTAATGTCTTCGTGGAATCTTTCTCCGTGCTCATCACTCACTGCTCCAAGGTTTGGAGGGAAGAAGTTGAGGTGGGAATGGATAAAATGAATTTTGAGTTACATTTGGCATCCCGTATCCTCATAAGTCTTTAGCAACTTCTCAATACAGGCTTGGTAATTTGGTACGCGAGTGTTACCAAGGAAGCCACTACAGACTAACTTATGTGCTTCCCATGCTCTGAGTTCCTTTAAGGTAAGAAGCTCCTCAAAATCAGTATCCTTCAGCACTTCTCGGATCTGAGGTCCCACAAAGATGCCCTCTTTGAGCTTAGCAGCAATGAGACCTGGAGCCAAATTACACTGTAATAAATAAATGTAATGCTATCACTTACATTTATTGCATAATAACTAAAAAACAAGCCATAAGTCACACAATATTAGAAATTAACCCTGAATGTATATACGCCCTTATGTACAGTATGTGTACAAAATGTACAGTATGCATATCTAAAAAAAACTAGAGGTGATGAGTAAAAATGGATTTCAAATCTGAATTCAGCACCCCCAAATTAGGTTAAAACAGCTATTTTTGTGCTTGCCTCAATTTCTTTGTAAACGAGTGTTATTCACAAACACGGTAAATCAGCATTATAATCAACCTAACAGCAGTCGCTCAGAGCAAGCGAATATTCCTCGACAGCGCAGTTAGCTGTCATCGATGTCAACTTTTGAACTGTCAATCATGATTTTCTTGTGTTTAATAATTTTCCCAAGCTGAACATGATTATTCATATTTGTAGTTCTTTATGAAATGCTAGAAATTAATTCTTGGCATATTTTTTTAACGTTAGGAAAATCTCCACAGGGTAATGGTCAGGAGGAATCAATGATGTCATCTGTATTTGGGTTTGATGGAAGCTTATCGCACTTGATTTTCAATGGTGACTTTGATCTCAAGTTAACAAGATCTGACTATATGAATTTTATAAAAAATGAACCAATTTTCAAACGTAAAAATATTCAATATGAATAGATCAAAGAAAACGAGTGTCAAATTTAAACTGGTTCGAAATATCACTGGGATTTGATGCACAGAGTCTAATCGTATATAATCCGTTATCCACCATATTCAAAATTTTTATTTTTTAAATTCAGAATTCAAAACTTTTAAAAACTTATAAATAAAAACAATTAAATTCCACGTTAAAATTGACCCTGTGTCACATCCTGGTTAAGCGGAGGAGTTATTAAATACATACTTCAAACCATAAACATGTGTGCACAAAAATGATTATTTCTTATTGAATAGAAATAGTTGTTTGAAATCATGCAATTTCCTGGTTATTTCAGCATTAAGTAACCCAATAATGATTACTATGCCGTAAAACCAACTCATATCAACCCATAATCTTCAAACATAAAGCTGAATATTTTATCAAGATTGTTATTCCTATTCGATTTCTATGCGTCTAAAAGCTCGAAGCTGGTATAAACTGAGTCATTAAATGTATTGCTAAACTAATGTAAGAAAAATAGAGAAAACTACTAAGTTTATGTTATTGTTGATGAAAGTACGTTTTCATATTTTGGAGAGAAATTTGAGATTGCTACTTTCTAGCTACGAGTAAAACATAGAAAAAAGAGCTTAAGAATGACATTTTTACATTATTGTTTTATGTTTTGAGTATTGGCTGACGAAGAAATCTATGTGTATAAGATAGGAATCGCTGATACTATATAACTGTAAATTATTTCTATTAAGAATAGTTACCTAAATCTAAAACAGATTACTAAGGATTATAGTTACTTACTTAAAACCATATAACTTAGTGCAAACAAAGGATAATTCTTAAATAGGGTTGAGGTTGACCTGTTGTACGGAATAACAATCTTATCGCTGATGATTCAATGTCGACTGTTTTTAAAGTTATCACCCAATTATGTATTGAACTGGCTCTTCGCTGCTTAACATTGGTGATTTAGTGCAAATCGGTGCTTTCAGCATGCCCTGACCGTAATATATTCTTAAATAGAAATAATTACTTGAAGCAACATTATTAGTAGTATTAGTGAGAATTACCTGGAACCAAACAACTGTGTGCAAATTGTTATTTTTAGATAGGAATTTTGATAAAATATAATAATGTAAAACACTCTTAATGTATGTAAATTACACAATATATGTAAATACCAACGTGCAATTACTGCGATTCCTAACCTCTAAACATTCGATAAGACTAGACAGACTGAAATGCCATTAAGAATTAATCAGTCTGAAGAACCAGTGGTTATTTTCCTAAGTATGGTTTAGGCAAATTCTGTATGAATCTAAATCAACTTGCGATATTTGACTGATTTTACATGCAAGTCAATCTCCCAGCACAAGAACTGCTTGAAGTATCCCTTAAGGCATCAACCATCACCATTAGTCCAACCTGTTTGTGAACCTGTAAACCTGCTGTCTCGTACTATGAAAACACTGCAGGGACACCCACAAGGACAAAAAAAATTGGAAGAACCTGACCTTTTGTTACCAGCCACAAATGTGCCTGAAGTTAACATGAGCTACTCCTTAATTTTCGACCCTTACTTTGGCTAGACGGGTATCCGGAGAGGCCCCATCCTATCCATCGGCTTGTCAAGTCAAGCCCTAGCACATATATAATTGTTGTGACCGTATTGCAGTTATAGCCAACCTCCAACCCTTTTTACCATATATATACATGAAGGCAATGGCCAAGGGTCTTAATGTCCTGGTTATCAGGGTAAACTGCATCTTGTGGCGGTGTTCTAATTTTGGAGCTCTACTGAGTGTGGAATACATTTATATCGCCATCACACCAAGGTCAACTCTGACCTGGCGTGCTAGTCCCATCTATGTGTTAAATTGATAAAAATTAGGATTAATATTGTGTTTAAAAATGAGTTTTAAAATGTGAATACCCAATATGTATGAATAAAACAAAGAGGTATTCGTCATGAGATAACATAAGAGTTCAGATGCCGTAAAATCAAACCAACAAAACAATCGCCTGAACTTTGTTTCCGAAGCCAAACCCTGATAAAAACTCTCAACTTCTAACATTTCTCTAACGTTTTCAAAAGGACTTCAACGGGAACCTTTGCATCAAGCCAATAAGTTCCTTTTATCGTAAGTTTTATCGTGAGGAAGTCTCTGCCGTTCACACGGGAATGTAATAGCCGAGTAACGGCCGGAAGAAAGTTCACTATCGATTGATTTTTTTCTGTTGGTATTTCCCATCAATTAATCCATCTATTGATCAACACATTTGCACGATATATAGACATAAGTTCATTGACCTATCGATTAAATGACCTATCTACACATTAAATATATAACGATATGTCGGTTTCTCAGTTTGATTGATCTTTAACTCATAGAAATACTAATTGAATTATGGTGGTTAGTATCTGTTTATATCGTTAACTTCCTTGCAACCTTTGAATTTACCACATGAAACCTCATATGTATATATATATATATATATATATATATATATATATATATATAATATATAATATATATTATATATATATATATATATATATATATATATATATATATATACTATAGTGTGGGATTATCACTGTTTCAGCTTTAACTAGAACGGTGTGCAAAATGTACTATTATTGGTAGAGTGCTCAATATAAAAAATAGAGCTATTATTTGAAACAACGTCACCTGAAGAATATTTGCACTTTATGTTTGCATGAAACCTAATGGTCGTAACTGTTCCTTTGTCATCAAATAAATAGATATGTAAAACCTTTATATATTTATTTTATTATATATATATATATCAGTTCTTGTAAGTTAACGGCGGTTGTTAACTGACAGTTTCTCGCCGTTCAAACAAAGTTGCGTTTTTGCGTACATTTTTCTTAATATAATGTAGTGCAGTGCATTGTGGAAAAGGTTGAGTCGGGGTTTTGATTCAGGTGTGCAGCATTCAGCTACCATATGCCATCGAGTTTATGGTCACGCTTCTCCAGCTTAGATATACAAGTCTATCAATAATATTGAATAACCTCTACTTATATATATAACATACTATATTATCAATATCTATAATAATATCAATATCAATATCAATATCAATATCAATATATATATATATATATATATATATATATATATATATATATATATATATATATATATATACTAGCAGATGTACTTGGTCCATGACTGGACTAAAGTATTTTTGTAACTAAGAGTGAGGGGGAAGAGTGGAGTGTGATCAAGATGGGGCAATGACGAAATAATTTAGCAAATTACTATTCAAATTTTTAGCATTTCGCTTAGAATTCGCGAATTACAATGTTCATTTAATAAGGGAATTTTTTATTATATTTATCATACAAAACCGAATGCGCTCAGCTGAAATCTTTCTCGAATAAAAATCTTTGAAAAAATTTAACCCTAAACTGGGGAATGTTTTGAAACATAATTTTAAATACTTTAAACCTTTTTGTTGTACGTTTGACAAAAAATTAAATTCCGCTCTTATTTGCTTTTGAGTAAAAGCGATAAAACATATATTCGTTTAATTTATTTTCTGTTATACCACTAAATGTAATGATAAAAGGTTTTGGTTTGGTTTGTTTTGTTTTACGGCATATCAACCTCAGTGGGTCATTTAATGCCGATAAAGTTTTGAAATAAATCAATTCTTAATGGATAATACAATTTTTTTATAGATACATTTTTCAATTAACCCATAGATGGAACCCTAACAGGTAATACCACTCCGGGTCAGAGTGGACCAGGGAACAATGGTGGTGATGGGGTGCTCCACATTCCCCAAACCTCCAAAACTGGAACCTCACCATCAGATAGAGTTTAAGTAATCCCAGGACTTGTAGACCCGCAGCCTAAGCACCTTCTAGCACCCATATGATAAAAAGGGGTTGGGGCTTGCCATAAAGACAATAGGGGTGGGAAAATCATATAGGTGCTAGGGCTTGACAGCCGATTGATCGGAGGGGGCCTCTCCGACCGCCCGTCTAGCCCAAGATAGGGCCAAATTGGAGTATTGCATGTCATGAACTGCTCATCCACCTGGGCTCTATCCTTAAGTATCATGGGTCGCCACCCACGGCCAACAGGTGGCCCCATTGGGGGAGTCTTACCCCTCTGCAGAGGTGCAGTCGGTGCATTCTAACGTCCCAGCCGACAGGGTGGGTGATAAAAGGAATCTAAGATATAAGCATATGTCGTTATTTGTAGGGTGACACTTTTCCTATTAATTTAAATGAAAATTATTCTTCTGTCATATGAATAGTATTTCTATTTTATTTTATACTTACTTACGAAATACTGTAAACAAATCGATTGATATTTAATTATTAAATTATATCCTTCAATCAGTAAAATCAATAGCTTTTTTTACTCTTTCTTATTGTAAACTTACAATAAGCATGATTTGAATGCTCAATGACATGTCTTATAATTCGACATATGAAAACAGATGCGACTCCTATATATATATATATATATATATATATATTAATAATGGAGATTCGCTTCCGGTTTTTGTCTGTTACAACAATTACATCACTGCTTACGTTACATTACCCAAAATCGTCATAACAGAATAAATACACTCAAAATTTGAACATGCAACATTAGACAGTTCTCATTGTTTTTTAAAACAAGTTTTAATAAATACATGACTGTATTATATATCTATATATAGTTTGTTTTATTTTAATACATATTTAAAGTTTACATTTTCAATTGTTTTGTTTTTTAATCCTTAATGAATTTGATGATTTTACTTACATAGGGTACAAACTCGCTGACATTGAATTTTTTACACCCACTACTCAGGCAATATGTTTTAAAAATCTATTTTTACATCGCCCGGAGGGTGTTTTTTATTTTGTACTAGTATATATAACAAAGCAGGAAAAATATTTTTGAACAACACGGGATGGAAAAGGAAAAGGTTGACATTTAAAGATGAACACAAGAGAAAGATAAATTGTTCCCATGTATATATCAGAAAATCAATGATCACTTGGGCATTGGATTTATATTCTAAACAGGCCTCTCTACGTCAGCAACCATAGGAAAACTGTATTTTAAAACCTGAATAATTACCTAAATAGCTGAAGGTCTTCTGAATGCTGAGAACTAAAACGTACTTGCCAAAACACTCACGGTATATATGGGACCAATGTGGATTATAAGAGCATACACATAAACATAAGAAGAAGAAGAAGAAGAAGAAGAAGAAGAAGAAGAAGAAGAAGAAGAAGAAGAAGAAGTGGGAAAGGTGCATAAAAAGTGATTGATGCTTCTATGGCAGAGCAAGACTAGAAACTAAGATATCCAAACTATTTACTATTAAGATCTGTTAAGTATTATATGAATTTTAGAATATTCAGATAGAAATAATTCCGTCTGATAACTGAAATCCACATGATATTTATTCATATAATATAAAGATCTGTAAGAGATGTTGCGCCTACTGTAGAATCAAAAAGTAGGAAAAATTTTAAGTCAATTGTTGTCATTCATTATTTATTTATATATATATGGGAGAAATATGAGGAGGTTAATCCGACAATATGTGGAGAAAGGTAGACAAACACGGGGTGTTATGGAAACTGGATGTTTATTGTCGACGATGCAACGTCTAACAGACCGAAACGTTGCATCGTCGACAATAAATATCCAGTTTCCATAACACACCGTGTTTGTCTACCTTTTTCCACACACACACACACACACACACACACACACATATATATATATATATATATGGTAATGAGGATCATTCAATGTTTAGTTTAACCGTAATGATACAGGTAAACCGCAGTGAGAGCTTGATGTACCTAGTACCAGTAAGTGGACAGAGCAATATATAGAATAAATGAAGGAACAAACCTAAAGTTTGATTCATTGCGATAATTTATTTCAACTGCAGTTCCTTCATGCATTTGAAATAAATTATTACAATGAAGCAAACTTAAAGTTTTTCCATCGTTTATTTATATATACATATATATGCGTGTGCGTGTGTGTGTTCGTGCGGGCGTGCGTGTTTATGTAAGAGAGATAGTGTGTGTGTGTGTGTGTGTGTGTGTGTGTGTGTGTGTGTGTGTGCCTGTCTGTGCGTGTGTGAGTGGGTGCGAGTGCTTGTCTGAAAGTTTCCGTGTGGGTGCGTTTTACAAGAGTAGCTTTATTTTAGTTAATCTAAATATTTACCATTCGTATATTCGTATAAACATCTCCTCTTGACGTTATTTCTATTCACATCTACACAAAAAAAAAAACAGTAGTTGAACATGACTATTAGTAATCTTAGTATCGTAAAGAGTACACATGCACTCATATCCGATCGTTTTATTTACTTGTTCTTTGTTTCTCCATTCTGCGCATCTAAATATTTCAATTTTAAAACAAAGTGACATTTCTAGTGATACACGTGGTTGTCGTGTCTATCTGCTAAGAAAAAATGTTTGATTTATGCTTTGTTGATATATCAGGTTTGAAATATTTTTAGACAAGTTCTGATTTTGAACTGAGGTAAAGAATGTGGGCACAAAGGTTGGAGGATTTGTTGACAAGGTCTTGATTAAAGAGTGACCTATATGTGTAGAGCTGAATATTAATTTATAAAAAGGAAAGAAAAATATGAATGACGAGAGTATTCTCAAAGGTCAGGCAAACTCATGTGTTAATCATTTTCATATATTCATATATTATCGACAAGTGCTCGGGCGTCGAGTTGTAATTTCTTCCCTCTTCATCAAGTAGTCAATAATGTCGGTATCCAAATACGTCGGCTTAAACAATGGCACTGACAATTACACAAGCGCTGAATTAAAAACAAAATCCCAAAATATTGGCTAATTATCGAATTTTAAAGACAATTTGTTAACTTATGTTATAAAAAAATCTACACTTATCTAAACGAAGTTTGCAGTCAAAACTTGGAAAGCAATATGTGTTCTCTCTGTGTCAACCATTCCATATATATATATATATATATATATATATATATATATATATATATATTATATATAAAGATAAAGATAAATTTAATGAGTCAGAAGAACCTAATATAAGTTTCGCTTAATGCTCTTCAGGGCTAAGATCTGACTCCTTAGCCCTGAAGAGCATTAAGCGAAACTTATAGTAAGTTCATCAAACTCCTTAGATTTATCTTTATTATTTGCTCTACTTAGGTATTGGGCACTTTTTACTTATTGGCTTTAGTTTCCTAATGGTTTTGTATGAATATATATCTACTTATATATTATATTATATAATTATATATATATTTATATATATATATATATATATATATATATATATATATATATATATATATATATAAATTGTTTTTCATTTGGCCAAATATTGTACCAATAGATTTTTTTGTTGGTACGACTATCTTGGTCTTTTCTTTTTTCAACATTTTTTTTCTTGTCCGGGTAATGTTTTGGTAGTATATATTTACAATCAAACTATTTACTGGGTTTTTTTTTCTTCACCGCGAGGATCTACCAACAAGTTTGGTATAGTAAATTATATATTATATATATATATATAATATATACTATACAGGTGACCAAAAAATTTTGCCGTAACATCGTTTTTTCTTCAGAATATACAGCCAACTTAGTGCTATAAACGATGAGGGAATGATTGTACAAAGACTGTAGTGTAAGTCTAGCAACTTTCTTTAAATTTTATAGACATAGAGAAGATTATATGAAATCTATTTGGGCTCTGTTTTCTATGGTTCACCCTATTATATATATATACCAT
>CM042137.1:96361642-96381007 GCA_023376005.1 Doryteuthis pealeii | reverse complement strand
ATATTTATATATATATTATATAAGGTGTGTCAAAAAGTCTTGAGATTTTTTGCTATTTTGACATACAAGTATTCTGAAAAAAATAAGTATCTATTTAATCTTCATTTCTATTTTGGTAATTACAGCTTTAAACTTGGTATTTTTATGACACACCTTGTATTCTGAAAAATAATGAATGGAACATTTAGTTTTTAGAATACAAGGTGTGTCAAAAATACAAAAAATTCGATACCTTTATGACCACCTTATACTATATATATATATATATATATATATATAATATATAATATATATAGAATATACGGAATGTTTGACACAGAAAATATAACCTAAAGCCAATGAAACCGCATTATAAACATCTTTCTCTCTATCCACCTTATTTTTTTTAGAACATTTTTTTTTAATTTCTTTTACCCGTAAATTCAGGTATTGTTTAAAATTGGTTCATAGGAAACATTATTTCTACCTCCCCAAAATATTTTTTTAGTCTATCCAAAATGGAAGCAAATAAAATAGAATGCTTCAAGGCTTGGAACAGAGGTATTACACGAAGTTTTAGAGGCTGAGAATTTGCAACCATGTGAAATATTTTTGTCGAAAGTCAGTCCATAGAGTTGAAAATACACTGACTCTCCGCGTGAATGGATCCCTCACACGACTGATTCCTTGAAAAGGTGCAAATGTAAATAGGTGCTTCCTATTGTCGACTCATTAGCAAAATTCACCAATCTCTCCTTCTCTTCTTCGTCTATATAATATATATATTATATATATATATTATATATATATATCATATATATTATTATAGTATATATGTGTGTTGTGTGTGGTGTGGTGTTTGTGTGTGTGCATTAAATCTCATCATTAAAAATATATTAAGGGTTATAGATTTAAAGATTAGATTTACATGTGTGTTAGTCTCAGCGTGATGTGTTTGTGCATGAATTGTTCCCATACGTCGCACATCATGAAATTTCTAGATATTATTACATTTAATGTTTCATATAAGTTATATCTGTGAATAAAAAAGACCACATATCATAATGCAAATATATTATAATCATTACGGTTAGTACGAATCTTAGCAGAATAAAGTAAATTGCCCAGTCCAATTTCTAAGCTGAATGATAATTCTTTTAGAGTCTACGTTCACGCTGGTAATTTTACTAATGTCAGATTTCGAGATATGATATGGAACACTATTTTAATCCTCCGTGTCCTTTTCTAAATAAAAAAACAGAAAAATAGACTATATATATATATATATATATTAATATTATATAATATATATATATATACTATTATAATATATAGATTAGATATAGATATATATATATATATATATATAATATATATATATATTACGATAGTATTATATATATTATTATATATATATATATATAAAGTGAAATCATCGGCGCGGAAACTAATGTCAGGTATCACGACAATCAGCGAGGGAGTCTATCACCCTTTTCACTTTTATAGCTAGACTAAAGGAGATTGTTTTTGCATCTGAGGCTAGAGCACCCACAACTTAGGCCATCAGCCCTTACTTTACCGCACAGAATCCCTGCTGCTAGTCATAAGCGCTGAGTTGGCGAGGGCCGGCTATCGAACTTATGAACCTTTGTGGTTTTCTAGCCGAACGCTCTGACGACTGAAACACCTAACCCGGCCCACTGTGTTGTGTTAGGTTGTGTGTATTCGTGTGTTTGTTTGTGTGTGTGTGTGTGTGCTGTGTGTGTGTGTTTTGTGTGACGCGCATTGTGTGATGGGTAGTGTTTATTAACCGTTCCGTTCGAGATAGGATTGTGATACAGAGTTTCCTTATCCAGACTACCGAAAGAAGAATGAGTTGAAATTCTGTCCTTTAAATTTAACAGCATAGGATAGAATAGTTGGAATGCATTACATTTCCACTAGAGTTTTATCGCTATTGAGAAATGTATAACTAAACATCATCCAGGAATTTGAATTCCGGGTTGCCAAGTCCGATTACCTCCAAGGATGACCATTTTTATACCATGCCCACACCCCCAGTCTTCCGGTTTACATTTATCGGTGAAAAAACTGAGGCTAAGTTGGAATCATGTACATAATATCTTTTTTACGCGTTTTAGAGGAAGAAGGTTGGGAGGAAAAATTGACGGGTATGAATATAATGAAAAAGTGATGAATGTATTAAAGGATAACTTTTTGTTTTGCATAAATGAATGTTGAATATTTTCAAGTCTACCCGCACAGCGCTACATAAAACGGATAATGTCAAGATGGTTATTTCCAATATAACAGAACACGTCCCTATTTTGGCCTCAGATTTTTTTTATTTTATGCCAAAAGAATAACTTTTAAGTACGCTATTACCCCCATGATAAATGAATTAAAGTCCGACTAAAGATGACTTTGCATCTAAACCCTATTTTTGTTTAACATTAATCTACATTTAAGAGCAGAGGTAAGAACCTTCACCTTGCAAGAACATTAATCTGCAAGGAGCTCCTCTATACTTCGCTTTCATGTGATTGAAAACATTATCCAACGTATATCAAGAGTAAAGAATCCTTGTGATTGGTCTTAAAGGCCCAATATAAAAGAAGAAGCTGGCTAATGCCAATAAAAACACTAACTTTTTAAATAAATGCGTCCAGTATAAAGAATAGGCCAGTTCAGTCTGTAATGACAAGTGCTTTTTCTAGGACTGAATAGACAAGAAAAATAATAGTACATGTGTGAGTCGGTCTTTTAACTTTCGAAAAACAAGAAAATAAAAATCTATTCTTGAAAAAAAGGTAAACTTAAAAGATTCCTATTTCTGTGTGGTACCTTAAATCTAAGAATGTTTTGATGGTTTTCACCCACTACAATTAATTAAATACTTAGGAGGTTATTTAATAAATTCGAGTAAAATACATTTTATTTCAGATTTTTTCCATAAATGTAAACTCTGCTTTTTGAAATTCGTTTAATAGCAAAATATGTTATTTTAATCTCGTAAAAAACTATTATTTTGAGGGATATTAAACAAACTTGCCTGCAATTTAAACCAGTAGTGCTCTATGCGGGCTACTAGGTTTTCTCAGTCAAATTTCTCGTGCATATGAGATAGTTTCAATATCAAAAGTAATAGTAAACTTGGCGGAGTGGCCTAATTGTCGTCTCATTCAGTGCCAAGGCAGCGAAGGACTCCTATCCCCTATTTATCTAGTGCTAGACCAGTGAGATTTTTATTGCTGAGGCGGAAGCTTCCCACATTTACGCGACAGAATCAGAATTATAATGTGCTAATCAATACGTTGCAGTTGGCGGAGATTCGTTATCGAACCCCTAGAACCTTGTTCGCATTTCCTACTCGTGGTAGCTCATAACCGCCTGCAGCTAAACTTATTTTCCAAAGTGCATAGCCATGAGTGTAAAATATAACTAGAAATTGTGTATGTGTACGCGACAATAAGGTTTAGTAAGTAATATAAGCGTGTTTCCAAATTGGGTTAAAGTGTTTTGGTTTCCACAACTCAAGCCCTTAAGCTTTTATTATAGTTCCTATTGGAAAAGGAAATACACTAAATATACCGGAAAGGTAAAAAAATTTCAGGCCTCAGATGTCAGAAAACAGATAGGCAATCTTCAACTTGTTCCTTCGTAAATTCCTACTATTAAAAATAAACTGAACCCTCTTTTATGTCCTTGAATGTTTTGCAATAGATGTTTTAAATACGTTTGCAATAAATATTTTTAACTAAAGAAAATATATATGTTTGCCAATAAATGTTTTTACTCAGAAAATCATATTCAGGATTGGTAAAATTAAAAGGGTGCAAGATAAAAGGGTAAAATATTTATCAAAGAAAACACGCGGACAAAAAATTAAGGTCAGTTTTATTTTATGGATAAGAATTACGATTTGTGAACAAGTTATATGCGAATTACCAAACATATCATGCTTATAGTCTCCTTGGAACATGGGCGAGATAAATGTTGTTTTCCATTGAAATTATATAGAAATCCGCATCTCTCTGATAAGATAGAGCTAGAAATTATTTTTCAAGCTGTAGCAGTATATGTGCCATGAAATATGCTGCAGCGATTGAAAAAGCGAGGATGATGTGTGCTGTCTGTGGAACAAATCCTGACATCAGCGAGCCTAACAAAAAAACAGCATGCTACGCGCTACTTACCTCTACATCACACAAAGTACACTGCCAAAGGTAAGAAGAAAAAGATACGCTGAAATACTGCTGGGTAAGTAAGGCGAAAAAAAGTCAATAAGCTTTGATCTACCGATAGGTCTCTATACACATACCATACCGGTGTAGACGATCAGGGAAAAACTTACATCTTATCTGCTTTGTGCGACCACTGGATGCCCATCTAGACAAGACTCTCTTAGACGTATGGCTCCCGATAGTGACGTTTTTGAGATGACTATTGAATTTTGATTATGATTTTTAATGATAATACCAAAAGGCGGTACACCCCGGGATCTTGAGTTATCCAGTTCTGAAAAATCTGATGAAAGTCTTGGTCTAGTACCCCAGGGCGTTCGTATCCAGACACCAGAATCAACAGTAATTGGTATTATATTATATACCCATGGGTTTAATCAATAATGTTGTGCAACATTACCAGATAGGGACGCCTGAAACAATATACATATTTGCAACATATTTGTATTAAGAATATTTACTTGAAGATATAATTCTAAACAAGGCACTTTTATTATTATTATTATTATTATCTTAGTTTTGATGAATTATTTTATTATTCTCTATATTTATCCTTTGAGTTTTGCACATCTAGTTGTTAGCTGTGATGGTCTTTCACTGGAGTATAGTCAGCAAGTCTTCCTCAGGTCTCCAGGACTACATCTCCTGAGTAATTCTGCAGATTGCAGCAGTGCAGTGTTCTGCAATAGTTTGCAAGTCCTCCTCCTGATATCCAGAGATTCTTTCCAAGCCCTTTTCTAGATCCCTTTTTGGGGACTGTTCAAGTGCACCAACTACAATTGGTATAACTTTCACTTTCATATTCCATAACTTTTTCAGGTTCTTCTGGCAAAGGTCCAGATATGTTGTCAATTTTGCATTTTGCGCTTAAACTTCACCCTGTGATCGGTTGGCACTTTGCAAAATTCAACATGTTGAACAATTTGTTTCTTGGTGCTATTTGTTTAATCAACACTACTCGTCTGGTCTTCTTGCCTGGATAAGGTGATCCGTTGGTAATTTCAAAGTCCAGAGGGAATTGTGTGCGTTTCGCTTATAAGTATATTCAGATCTGTGGTTATTGCACTATTACCATTATTTTTGTTGTGGTCAAAATTTATATTTTTTGCTGATAATTCCCGAGGTGGATTCACCTTCCCAAACCTTAGTGCGGCGGTGTCTAGTTTTGTATTCCGTTGTGCTATGTTTGTTACATTCGCAGAGTTATTATGTGTTGCTTAACAGTTCTCATCTCTATTACCCTCAAAGTCTCTCTCGATACCATATTCTTGTTGTTTCTTATCAATTTTCGACTTTTAAGTAGTTTGCCCTTATGGCCATTATTTTGTGCCTATCATATTACTAATGATTCTGTTTCTCTTTTTGAGGTTTCCGGCATTTACTTAACCATGTCCAAGAGTCTTTTCATGTGCAAACCTCATCTATTGGTTCCGTTTGAAGTGTCCATATGGAATGTTTTATCTTGCGCTTCATTTTGTTTTCTAGCTTTAGTCTTTTGTTTTTCTGTTGGTCCATCTGCTTTTCTACTATTTTGTTGCCGCCATAAGTAGTTTGTCTTGCTCTTCCTGCTGTAATTCTTCAAGTTTGTTGGATTGTGGTTTCTACCGCAATTCCTCTTGTTGGCAAGTACCTCTTCCCCAACCTCCTTTTTGACATATACAATCTATCTCTATCATCTCTCAGGGTGCGAGAGCCCCTTGCGGCCACCCCATATCTTGGTTGCTATCAATTTTCATGGATCATTAATTTTCTTCGCTCCTTTGGATCTATCTTGTCTGAGTAACTATCTTTTAGATCCTAATTAAGTATTATCGTCCCTGAATTGTATCTTTTTTTATAATGGGACACCTATATGACTGTATAATTTTTCCTTAATTGATCGAATTTCCTTTCCGTTAAGTATTCGTTATATCTAGAAGTTTCGTCCTCAGTTTCATTGCGCGTGAGGATAGTGTCTTTTTTAAGCTTGTTCACTTTATCATTTTACTGCTTGCATGATATTGTCCGCTTCTAGCATTCCTAAGTATTTTGTAGCTCATTTCACTCAAGAAGATTTATAGTTTCCTGATTGTAGGTTGATTCCATTTCATTAGTTTCTTCACCCCCTTTTATACAAGCATAGACACATTTTTCGATTCCAAATGTTCCATCCCTATATCCTCGGCATATATTCTAATCAGTGTATAGGCTCTCCAATTTCCTGTTTCATGTTTTGCAAAAATTTGAATGTCATCCATGTACATCAGATGGTTTATCTTTTCTGTGGAAGTACTAAATTTGCTATGCCCCTAAAACAGCACACTGGTTTTACATTTCTTTACTATCCATAGGATTTAGCCTGCGGGCATCCATACGTGCCAATAAGTAAAGATTAGTATGCTCGGTGTGTAATGAGTCTCCTTGGAAGATACCTCTTTGGATTGTTTTTACTTCTGCCAGGGATATGTTTCCAGCTTTTAATTGAACTCGCCAGTTTTCCATGGCTTTTTAATGAAGTTTATAATTGTTGTTGGATATTTTGTTACATTTGTAGGCATTCTACGAAATCCAGGTACTGTGACCATGGTCATAGGCTTTTTCGAATCGATCCGAGGCCA
The DNA here is from genome assembly GCA_023376005.1 of Doryteuthis pealeii. Classification (NCBI taxonomy): domain Eukaryota; kingdom Metazoa; phylum Mollusca; class Cephalopoda; order Myopsida; family Loliginidae; genus Doryteuthis; species Doryteuthis pealeii. The sequence goes on along the minus strand of CM042137.1, from coordinate 96,374,187 downwards.
TTGCATATTTTTTCCGTTTATTTTTGACTTCTTTAAGAATGTATTGGTTCTATTATAGGAGTAAGTCTGGTTCCTCTTTGTTCCCTTGCGACGATCCTTCTGGTTCTTCTGGCGAGAGAAGTTCCGCCAATTGAAGTGAAAATATACTTCTTTCTCTTACAACAGCCAGTTAGAATTTTCCATATCATGGGTAGACAAGTATTGTCTTATAATTGCTGGCGACATTCTTTTTGTGGGTCTTTCTGGCATATGTTAGTTATTCCTTTTGTCATTCCATTCGGGTAACTTCCGTTTCTTGTAGGCATCTGTTCAGTTGTTGGGTAGGCCATTCTTTTGTGGATGAGTCGTAAAATTTTTGAACCAGAATCCGGACAGATATGCCATCATTAACCTAGGTGTTTATCCAATTGCTACTTTCAATTGAAAGTACTGATTTAAGCCTAATACTATGAAACACTGGCAACAGAGTCCTTTCCTCAATTTCCATCAGTTCAATTATTAATGATCACTTATCCCACTTTGACTTCTTATTTATGTTCCCTTTTCCACCATCCATATAATCACCTCCAAAGAAACTTTTCTGCCTTCTGTTGCAATTTGGAAAAGAACTGTCAAGTTTAGTGTCGGGTGTAATTTAATTTTCTAGGCGATTGTTTTTAAATTGTAATGAAATTCAATATTAATTTATGATACCCTACAAAGCCTATCAGATTTACTGAAATTGTTGACGATTTCAAAGAAAGGTTATTGCTTTATTTCCTCTCACACTAACTCTAGATTTCCATTTTTTTCTGTGTAAGAGTGTGGTCTTGTATAAAGGAATTTATTTTAGTGCCTGATAATTGGTAATTTTTTATGATTTGGTATTGTAGTGATCTACGGCTACAAGAAAATACAAGGAAAATTGGTTTGGTTGGTTTATTCATTTAATGGCCAATATCCAATCTTCATGGGTAATAAATGAAAAAGCCCATACTTAAAATATAACAGTAGGGGATATTAATTAATCCACAAATGGAGGGTTCAATTTATTTTCCAAAGGGTCTTAGGCTGAAACAGGGGAATGTATTTGAGGTATTGGAGTTTGCACTCGAAACCATTATTCATCGGGCACTCTCCTTCCCAAGGAAGTTAAATTTTGGGCACTGATGCAGTTATCTCCTGCGCATGGTGTAACTGACAATTCCCGCCTTGGAATTTAAAACCATTGGTCAATCAATAATATTGATAAACATGTACTCATAACCATAGCAACTATATTATCAGTCTATATATCGACCTATTCCCTCTCTCTCTCTTCTCCTCCTTCTCCCCTTTCTCTCTCTCTCTTCTCTCCTCTCTCTCTATTATATATATAATATATATAATATATATAGAGAGAGAGAGAGAGAGAAGAGAGGAGAGAGAGGGAGAGAGGGAGGGGGAGGTTAAAATGCGAGGAATTTAACCCCAACTACAAACTAGCAGCCTACTAAAGTTTAATATTCAGGAAGAATTAAAATATATCAGTCTACGCCATATAAAGTAAACGGAAAAAATTAAACTTAATGCCCATGATGAAGGTGTTGGAATAACACCGAAACCGCGGTCGAAACAACTTCTTTTACGACTATTAATGCTCTATATTTACAATATATTGAGCCCTATTGGATTAACTACTTACGCTATGTTCACATAGTAGTAACCCATAAATATATATATATATATTATATATTATATATATTAATATATATTATATTATATAATCACTCGACGTTTCACCCACTTGATTTTAATTGATGATGCCGTAATAATGAATACATAGTAATAAATATTTCATCAGACGTTTGAACAAACAATTGGTTGAAAGTAGACGGGGTTAAGAATACTCGCCTGATGATCGACTGCAGGATAATCCATGTCGTGGGTTATACTTTCACGTCTTAAAGTATCTTCTTATTGTAATACTGCGATATTTCCTCTGCACTTTCGACTATTTAGCACTACTAATTTTCCAGTTCCTACTACTGTCTTCGATTGGAAGTAAGATTTAAGATCTTATCCAGCGATGAAATTTTCCGATTTTAAATTTTGTGTTTAATATATATATAATATTATATATAAATATATATATATCTTTATTATAATAGAGATTGTGTGTTTTTCTGTCTGTAACCGAAACTATATTACTACTCAAGTCACAATTTCCCTTAGTTATTGACATCACATTTTCCATGATATTAATTTTATTTAAATCTCAATTATTAATAAAATTGTTGTATATTATTAATACTGTTAACCATATCTACATATTAAACAACATGCAATTAATAATATATACAACAAAATAGCGGTTTATACTGTGAACGGGAAGGCTCATTTGCATATTGATATTAAAAATGTGATTTTATTAAATATGTGCTTAGTATTATTGATTTTTAACTGTTTGGATTTATTTTAATGAATATAAGCAAATATCTCTTCAATGAATCTTAAATGAAATCCATTAACAAGAAAACATAACTGTCATTTCATTCTTTACTTCCTCTTTTAATTAAATACTTAAATTAGAAAAAATAACAACGAAAGATGGGAGTGATGGAAGAATAAGTTTCAGTTGTTCTATTTTTCTATTATACCTCCCTCTGTTTCAAATCATTTTATCTGCATTCTTATTTAGTTTCATTAGCCTTTCTAATTTAATACAATACTTTATTACATTAAAACTTAGATACTTGCACCCGGAGGGTGCATATATTTGCTAGTATATATATATATACATATAGTTTTTAGCTAGCTAAGGCTGATTAATTCATAGATAACAGGCATCTCAAGTTTTCTATAACGACGAAGGAGACGGTGATGACATTTATATGAACATCGAAATTAAAATAAAATAATAATAAATGGGATCCTTACGACGTTGAATTTAAATGAAAAGTGTGAAAAGTGAAATATACAAAACAGAAAAATTAAATCATTATGCAAATGATCATATAGCAAGAGAAATATTTATCACTAATTTTGATATAAATTATTAATTCGATTTTTCGTGTTTTTTTTCTTCTTCTTTCCTCTTTAATAAAGGAATAGCATTTAGCTTTTTGATAAAGTCTCTCATATCGACTTTTTCGATAATTGATTTTTCTTAGTTTTCTTTTTTTTAATTCATTTGTTCCTCTTCGTTCCATTAGACGTTGCTTTTGATTTTCTTCTATTTTATCAGATTTTTATCATTTCCAAAAAGATCTTAAGAAAATTTATTTTCTGTGAAATGAAGACCACTAATTATCTATATTGCCTTCCTATCAATGAGGTGTGAAAATTTATTATTTTACCAAAACTAATATTACTTCATATTAAAAGAATATTTCATCGCAACGTATATATATATATATATATATTAATATATTATATATATCATATACATATACATATATATATATATATTACTAGGTAAGAATAAAATAATAGAATCAATAGGATTGTGTTATAAATTTTGGTTTATTGTATTTATTTCAATTTTATTGTAGGCACAAACAGGATGTTAGAAGATTTAAATATCCTTATCAAGCTAAAATAATTATGGTTTTTTGTTGGGTCTATATATTATATATTTAGGGTAGTTAGAATGGTCTAATACAACATGCTAGTTTATTCCCAATGTCAATATATATATATAGAGATAGATAGATAGATATAAAGAGAGAGAGAGAGAGAGGAAGAGAGAGAGAGAGAGAGAGGGAGAGAGAGAGAGATAAAGGTGGCTTACCGGTGAATATGGGCACGATCTTTGGAGGTGCACAAAATCCAGTGGTTAAGTCAGCGATATAACAAGTACAAAGTGCTCAATATAAAGTAGAGCAAATGTATTAAAGAAATGGATAGAATAGAAACCTAATCGAGTTTCGCCATTAGGATCTTCAGGGCTAAATCCACTGAATTAATCGAGGTACCGATTATTTGCAGCCGATTACATGTGTGTTCATTGAATAAGATGTTATGTAACATAACATTTTATTCAATGAACACACGTGTAATCGGCTGCAATTAATCAGTCGGTACCTCGATTAATTCAGTGGATTTAACCCTGAAGCTCCTAATGGTAAAACTCGAGTAGGTTTCTACTGTATCCATTTCTTTAATATATATTATATATATATATATATAGTATATATATATATTCAAATTTAAGGCTTTATTCTTTAAGGGAAACTGACATACCTTGAATAAAGTTAATTTTGAATATAGCAGCCATTTTCTCAAGTATTTATACCTCATTTCCCGCTAATTCCTCTCCTCTCAATTCTCAGACTTCTTTATATAATTTCTGTGGGTTCCCCCTAATACTTATTGCTAATATTACTTCGTTCAACCACATTTCTATGATTAAATTGGACGCAAATACACCCACCCTTTAAGATGGCACTACATAGTGCCGAAAGTACCCGGGAAGAAAATATCGGTACACTTATTAACATATTCCATTCTGATGTTAAAAAGTTGACAAGGAAACTCGAAAGGGTCGAGTAAATGTGGTGATGTCTTTCCTATTTAATAGTTTACACACACACACACACACACACACACACACACACACACATATATATATATATATATATATATATTATATGATTAGACCCAAAATATAAGATTCATGTTTCTTTTGAGTCCTTTACTCAAGATTTTTCCTATGTAGATCCCAATAATCAGAAGTTCTCATCGTGAATATAACTTGTAATCTAGTTGATTTTCAGCTGCGATGGAATGAAAGGAAAAGAATCGAAAATATATGCAAATACTTAGACCTTGTCAGAAAATTGATAATATTAGGGAACATGACGGTAAAGGCGGACCAAAAGGGTTTTGAAATAAGACTGGAAAAAGTCAAGATCAGAAGAAGAATCAAGAACATCTGAGCAATCAGCATGAATACTCAGAAGAGTCCTGGATATCTGAGTAGACTTGTTGTCACTTAGACTTCAGTGAAAGACCATCAGCTGACATTGGTGGGAAAAACTTACAAGGAGTCAAATAATAATAATAATAATAATAATAATAATAATAATAATAATAATAATAATAATAATGTAGACAATGCAGTGACAGAGATGAGACTGTCAACAATGAACTAAGAGAATGTAGCAAACTAGCACAACGGGAATACAAATCTAGGCACGATGGGTTGGGAACGTGATACACTGGTAATTATGCAAAAAATGTAATTTTTGACCATACAACAAAATGGTATGCATAAACCAGAATCTGTTCTTGAGAATAAAACGCAAACAATTCTCTGGGACTTCGAAATAAAGACAGATCACTTTATCCCAGCAAGGAGACCAGACTTAGTGTTGATTAACTAAAAAGAAAGAACTTGTCAACTGCTGGGTTTTGTAGTTCTAGCTGTCCACAGAGTGAAGATGAAGGAAAACGAAAAGATGAACAAATACCTGGACCTTGCCAGAGAATTGAAAAAGTGAAACCAATTGTAGTTGGTGCATTTGGAACGGTCTCGAAAAGCTTGGAAAAAAGACTGGAGAATCTGGAAATCAGAGGAAGAATTGAGACCATCCAGAATACTGCATTGTTGCAATCAGCCAGAATAGTCAGAAGAGTGTTGGAGACCTGAGGAGACTTGATGTCCCTCAGGATCCAGTGAAATACCATCAGCTAACGCTGGTGTGAATAACTCAGTAATAATAATAATAATAATAATAATAATAATAATAATAATAATAATAATAATAATATGACCTGGACATGGTTAAGAAGAGGAAACCTCATGAGAGAAAATGAATCCCTTGTAAATGTACCACAAAATAATGCTATAGGAGCTAATTACGTCAATAATACGCATAAGAATAACAAGTTTTTGTTAGTTGGCGACAGACAGGAAACGGTTAATCGCATGATAAGTGAATGTAACAAACTGGCGCTTAAGGAAGACACGATTGGGAACGGCTGAGGGAAAAATGTGATCCTCTGGAAATGTTTTAAGGGATTAAAACTTGACCGAATGGTATATTCACAAACCAGAATTCGTCTTAGATTACTCAGAAGACTTCTGGAGATACGAGGTGACTTATGGTCGCTCAGACACCAGTTAAAATCCACAAGCTAACGTTGATTTCAAAAACTCGGCAGCTGTGATAAAATGGGATCATAGAACTACCAGCGTAGATTAATGAAAGATTAAAACATTCTTATGGATCTATGGGAATTCTTATTTAAATTAATTATCAGAACATGGTTTCTTTATGGGTTTGTGACGGACAGTTTGTTGAATCTCTGTTTTTTGCAAGTACAGCACCCCCTATATTCACCAGATCTAGCTGGATACGACTTCTACCGTTTCCTGAACTAAGACGTAATATCAGGGAAATGACTTGTTGACGTGATTTTTGTTAAAGCAAGTAAGATGGTGAAGCGTTACAGCATATTAAAAGAATAGTTTCAGAGGAATCCAACATATTATGTCCAAAATCTTTCTTCTATCTTGTTGCATGTGCTTTTTTAAAATTTAAAATGCTAATTTGACATGTGATGTCAATTCCATTTATAACCTTTTTTTCCTTTGTTTTCAGGGACAATAATCTTCCATTCAAATTACCAATACTAAGCAACATTTCCGAGATGACCACATTCTATTATCTTAATGATAAATAGATCTTACAAGAATCTCAGCCTCACAAGAAATTACAAGACTTCAATATTAGGGAATGCAATTTAAAATAAAATTTTCAGTCCTACTGATACAATTGTAATAATATTTGCTGTAAATATTCTTAATTATTTGTTCTACCCTTTGGTAAGATTGTATAATAAACGAATTAAATGTAAGGAAAGTTATTTAAAAATACCTTTATTACAAAAAAAGTGTAATTCCCGACGAATGGAATGAATTCCGAGAATATTATTTTAAGGAAAAATTGTTTTACTTTCGTAAATTCAGTTTCAGTCTCGATTCTTTTTAACCAACTTCGTCAAACACATCCTAGTACAAACATGGGGTTACAAAAATAGCAAATAACTCAAGACGTAACCCTGGCCGGGCAGTGCTAAATTAATTATATATCTGGTTTATCACGTATCAAATATATCGGCCAAGTCGTCACCTACTGTCTACGGAGCACTTAAGCAACTGTCCGCTAAGCTGTCTTTTTTACTTTTCAAATAAAACCAGCCGAATGGCGTCCCGTCTTGTTCGCATTGGTTTATTTAATAAAAAGAAATACAAAAGCAAGAAGAGAATGAACCAAAAATGTCATCCATTAATCTTTTGAAAGGATAGTATCGATCTTCGTAAAGATTTTCTGAAGTGATCGACATTCCATTCTTCCCAATCATCTTTGTCGTCTTCGTAATGTCCATCCAACCTTTCCTTTTCAGAAATTATTATTATTATTATTATTATTATTATTATTATTATTATTATTATTATTATTATTATTATTATTATTAATAATAATAATAATAATAATAATAATAATAATAATAATAGTAACGTTATAATTTCGTTTGCATTATACTATCTTGTTTTCTTTTTTCTAATGATACGATTTTTTTTTGTTTTTATCGCTATTGATGTCTCTGTTAATATTAATATAATTTTATCTTTAGACTTTTTAGCTTTTGTTTTAACACATTGATCTTTGGCATAAACAAGAGCCGTGATAAACACCAGGATATTTCTTCTTAATGCGTCTATTCGCGGCTTTTGCTTTTCACCAAAACTTGTCTGAATTCCTAGAAACAAATACATTGGTTCCTCACCAAAAAATAAAAATTAAAAAATTAAAAAGAAATTTAAAAAATTAAAAATCGAGACTAAAAATATTGTTGCCATAATTTCTTCTTCTTCTTCTTCTTCTTCTTCTTCTTCTTCTTCTTCTTCTTCTTCTTCTTCTTCTTCTTCTTTTTAGTCCTTTGTTATTTCAATTGTCATTTTATCTTCAACGCATTCTCCTCAACCAGTTTCCATCATCATCATTATCATCATCATTTCTTCTTTTTCTTCTCATTATCATTATTTTATTTTTACTATTATTATTATTATTAGAAGAAGTAGTAGTAGCAGTTTAGTATTAGGAGTCATAATATTAGAAGTTTTAAAGTTTAAATCCGACAGACTGAAAAAGAAAAATACAATTTAGAATATCAAATTGATGTATTTCGTTAGAAACCTTTTGTCATCATATGCGAAATGATTTCTTAGCAAAACTAAGTGGTAGATAATATAATCTAATAATTCGCTTAATATCTTCTTCTACAGTTACGCTTTCCAATCAAATTTTCAGTAATGCCTGGAACGATTTTGTATTATACTAAAATACCTAATACGGAGATGTTTTTAATGGGACCTCTCTCCACACCCTCTATGTTTAACTATTAGTTTCGCTGTAAAAGACTGTCCACCTCACGGAGCTTACCCACTGTTGTGCTAATCATTACGAGAGGCCAATATACCCTCTCTCTCACTCTCTCTCTCTCTCTCTCTCTCTCTCTCTCTCTCTCTCTCTCTCTCTCGTCGGATGTAATTCGCATGTGTTAACAGAAAAATAATCCTTTTCATCTAAATTAAAAATATATCAATAAAACACATCCATGTTTGTAAACTAATAAGTTAGATATTTACTGAATTTTTAAAAGTTTTCAAGGGTATTTTAGATTCTGGGAAAAAAACAGGAATTGAACTCTGTTCACCGATTTCGTGTCATCCGATGATAACTGTTACACAATGGTGCACATTACTTGGTATTAAAAAAGCAATGGGATGTAGTAATTGAACAATATAATCGAACAAAAACGAATGATTACATAAACTAAATAAATTGACCTTGTTTCACTTCCTGCTCGTGCGGAGGTCGGTAAAATATATATATATATATATATATAATATATATAATATATATAAATATCTTTATTCTCTCTCTCTCTCTCTCTCTCTCTCTCTCTCTCTCTATATATATATTATATATATATATATATATATATATATGTAAGAAAGTTTTATAGAAAAACAACAGATGTTAAACATTTTAGCTGACAGATATCTGTTTCGACATTATGAATAGGTCTTTTTCAAAGCAACATTGTAAGCGGAAAAACGAAATTAATATATTAGTAATTACAAGCAACGAACGCTCTCGATCAGTACCGAAAATTAAAAAAAAAATTTTTTAAATACATATTTGTTGTTAAAAATAAAATAATTTTATTTTAAAATGTTTAAGCATTTTTATCATAAAAACTCAAAAGAGTTTGTAGTAAAAATGTAAATGAATATTAAAAAAGTTCAGGAAAATGTTCCGGTTACAAAATAAAAAGTTTTAAAAATGTAACAAGTCCAGCAACATGAATTTGCAATGATGTTAAACTCGCAGAGTGGATCCTTATTACATCCGAAAATATGAGCCTCCGGTGTAAAATAAATTTATTTTATTTTTAACAACAAATATGTATTTATAAATTTTTTTAAAAAATTTTCCGGTACTGATCGAGAGCGTTCGTTGCCTTGTAATTACTAATATATTCATTTCGTTTTTCCGCTTACAATGTTGCTTTGAAAAAGACCTATTCATAATGTCGAAACAGATATCTGTCAGCTAAAATGTTTAAACATCTTGTTGTTTTTCATAAAAACTTTCTTACATATTGTCGGATTCAATATCCATTTTTACCTTCATATATATATTATATATATATATATATATATATATATATATATATATATATATATAATATATATATATATATATATATATAATAATAAAAGAATATATAATTTAACAATATATATACTTGTTTGTCGGAAATGCATTCCCCTAATAACCCTAAAATGAATGAAATTTCTAAGGAAAATATTCCCCGAGAAAAAGAATATCCAGGATAGCACTAAAGTCGTCAAGTGTCTCTAACAATTTATATATATGTGGCATTATTAAAATAATTCTTTAAAATCAGTATACAACTTTCTAGAAAAAAATGTTTGCTAACGGAAAGAAGAATAAAGGCGTAAAATGTGTAGAGAAAAGAATGTCTTAAACATTTGTGTGTGTATAAATTTTATAAAAGGAATGAAATATGACGTGTTCTCCAATATGTCTATTCAACCTGAAGTATCTTAGTTACACGATATTTAAAAAATGTTGCTCGTATTTAATTACAGCTTTCTCTCCACTACTTTCTATTATATTTGAATTTCTTCATGAAAACAAAACCTCATGTACTTGTTGGCGGTAATTTCAACAAAATCATACATTCAATCTTCTAATTTCGGCCTATACACAGAACGGTATGATAAGGGCTAGATTTATCGTTGTCAACAAGATATTTTAATATTTTTTCATCCTGGTTCACTGATCGTTAATTGCAGGAATCTTGCAATGGGTATGAAGCCACATAAAGGGAAACAAAACAGGTGCAAAGGACACAGGTGACGAGACAGCATCGTGGCACTATTCGTTTTGCTTTCACATGATAATTTAAACTAAGCTGGAAACTTAAAATAAATCCAAAACAAAATAAATCAAAATTAAAAATTTAAAAAAAAAATTACAATTTGGCATAGGTGTGCATTAGAAAACTAATTCAAACTTTATATCCATTTTTTTAATAAAAGATCTGTAGTGTGCTGTTAAGGTTTCGTGGATAATATCGATAAAAAGAAGCGAAGTCTGTTTAAGAAGTGGGGCTTATTTTTTCTGGTTGAATCAGAGATTAATACACGGTATTAGTGTTAGTATAGCTCTAAGACTAACAGTAACAAATAAATGAATTAAAACTTAGTTTAATTCTAACAATTTATTAAAGAACAAATAAAACAATGACTAACAATATAAAGTCATTCCTGTGTATAGCGTCAAGTTTGATAGACTTACTGGTGTGATGTAGAAGGTATCTGGTATCGTAGTGATTTCTTAGAGAAAATTCCAGGTCGACGTGCACACGAGAGTTGGTCCGGAATCTCTCTGGTGATTTTTGGTATTTCTCGCCAAAACTTCTGGGCTCATCACGTGATTGGTATATCCAATAACAGAATGCCTCACCTTCACTTAACCCCTCCCCCTACAGGAATAAACATTTTACTGACCTAACAACAGTATTTTGGACAATAAACTGCATCACCAAACCATTTTCTACTTACAGCGCTAAGAGTCGACCGCCAGTTTATTAATACATATGAAATCTCTTTTAACTTATTAATAAACATAAAGTTAATGAACTTTATTTCTACTAATTTATTAATACACGTGAAATCAATGATAATTATTTTCAAAACTTTATTGATACATATAAAATTAATGACTATTATTCTTTTTTTAATACACATGAACGAGAGGAAAATTATTTCTTCTAATTTTTGATACACATGATATTAATGAAACTTATTTATATCAATCTACTAATTCACATGAATTTAATGAAAAAGTCTAATATAAAAATCCTTTCTAAACAACAAGGTCCATAATCGTAGTGATCTTTGTAATATCTGGGTTTTTTAAGTTACGATAGCCAAAGATTATTCATAAGCTGGATATCTACAACCTAATCGATTTGAAAGAAATTGCAAACACATTACCAGCAAATCTAGGGGAACAATATCACAAAAATGTTTATGCTAAAATGTCCCGTTTTCTCAATGATTACAAATATATATGAAGGATAATTAAACAAATAAATTGATTATTACATAAGGGGAAGTGTACAATCATATGCTTTATCAAAATTGTTACAAACACAGACACATACACACACACACAGTCACACACACACACATACACATGCACGAGATTTTTTGTACTTTTTGAAAAACCTTGTATTCTGAAAAAAAATAACGTCCCATTCACTGTTCATTTCTATCTCGGTAAATACAGTTTCAATCTCTATATTTTATGACACAACGTATATATACATAGATAAAATTCACATCTTGAGTCTGAATTTTTTATTAAATTTGTTTGCTTTTCTATTATTGTTATAATTGGCAACATATATAAGATTTTATGTGTGTGTTCGAAGAGGAGAGTTTTCACTGGTTTATAATGAGAAAGAAATAAAAAGAAAACTATTTTCTCCAATCTACTATTACTCAGTCTTTCTGTAGCAGGCAATCAAATAATTATATATATATATATACATATATTATATATATATATATATATATATATATATATATATATAATATATATATATATATATATAGGTGTGTGTGTGTGTGTGTGTGTGTGTGTGTTGTTTCTGCGTAGAGTTATGGAATCTTGCGTTATTCTCACACATCAAACCATCCCACAAATACAAGGTTTTTTAATATATCCCCTTATTTAGCGACACTTGTACACACACACACACACACACACACACACACACACACACACACACACACACACACACACACAACACAACATATATATATATATAATATATAATATATATATATATACAAATGAAAACAATAATACACAAATTAACCTCTCTGCACAATACAATTTTGGAGCTATATTATTCGCGTTTTTTAAAAAAAGTTTTTACTCTGCCAGATGAATGCCGCAAAGAAATACATG
>CM042137.1:96346642-96359142 GCA_023376005.1 Doryteuthis pealeii | reverse complement strand
TACTGAAGAGGATATAAAACAAAACATTTTCAAATGTTATCAATAAAATGCAATCTGTATCATTTAGATTTTCCAAATTGTTGTCCCCATCTTTATTGCTATATTCAAAACGTTTCAGCCGACGTGTCCTCCGGACCTCTTCAAGTAGCTAGGTAGCCTTCACGGAATTTCGAAACGAACGCTTTATTTAATCTATCGGCGTTGATTATTGTCTATCCCCTGAATATGGTACAAGTGTAAAATTATGTTAAGTATTCTATGTTATTTTTGCCTGCAGTCATGATTTTGTCTGCAACCTCCGGATGATTGTTTCTTAGAACTGTTTTACCTCAACCTTTATATCCGTTAGACCATGTATTCATTTGAACTATACAGAATGAATTTTTAGAACCTAATGCTCTTTTACGTAGAATGTATATTATTTATATATTCTTGTCTTTAGATGATAACGGTCATACAATTAAGGAACACGAGTATTAATATATGGATGGTCATCTTGATGATTTCCTTCTTCTTAAATGTTATTATCATCCTTAAGTCATGCTGATATCATGGATTCCCATGACTATCTCTTGTTACCCATCCCTATTAGTTATCACTCCTGACAAATCCTCTGCATGACATTCAGTATCTACATAGAGCAGATCAATATAAGTTTTTGCTGGTTAGCCAACACTGGTGTGTCCATGTATAGGTGTCCACAAGAGAATGTCACAAGAATGTCACAAGAATGGACTCGTCGATTCGAGTTCAATTCCTAGACGAAGCTGTTGGCATTTCACATAGCGCTAATACCCTTGGGAAAGGTATGAATCCATATATTCTCCCTCCAGCCATGGGTTAAATAGTAGGGCAGACTGGGCCCTTCAACCTTGGGTATGTAACCAGTCTATGAGAGGGATAACTCTGAATTCAAAATTCCTGAGGTCGGTCGTTGATTGGGTTTCTGGCATTCGTGCACCAATTCTTTCCTATCGACTGTGCCAAAAAGTGTGGATGGTCCAACACAAGCCTTCACCACTATAAATAAATCCCTGTGTGGGTGTTCATTGTGTGGATGAACCCTCATGCGTCAAAAATCGACGAGAGAGTCCATAATATATATATATATATATATATATATATATATATATATATATATATATATATATTATATATATATAATATATATATATATGTATATATGTGTATATATATATGCATATATATATATATATGCATATATGTTTATATGTTATATATATGTATATATATATATATATATATATATATATATATATATATATGTATATATATGTGTATGTATATATATATATGTATATAGATATGTGTATGAATATATTTATATGTATATATATGTATATATATATATATATGTATATAGAAATAAATAAATAAATAAATATATATATATATATATATATATATATATATATATATATATATATTAATTCCTAGACAGCAAAATGCATACGTATAATTAAGTGAAAATATTAATTTATAGCCGAACATTGCTCTATCAAACAGTGTTACAGTATTAACTCATCTGTTGTAGTTTTTAGGGAAATAAGTAAATCAAAATTCATTGGCTGAGGAATTTGTGGTCATAAAGTAAACTACTTCAGTGTACCACGTCGGTAGAGGAAAACTACACTAGCAGATCAATTATTTCTTTGTTGTGAATTTAATCCTTGCTAGATAGGCCACCCATAAAGTATTTATTTACCTACCTTATCATCACAGTCAGGATGCGAATGTTATCAATTTTAAGCCGAGTTTATTCAGTTTAAATTCAGAGTTTTTCCGTTTATTGACCACTTGCCAAACATAGATTAAAGAGCCCAGGCTGCCCTACTTTTTACCCATAAGTGTTGGGAGAATTGTTGGATTTCTACGTTTCTTAAAGTTATTAGCGCTTTATGTAATGCAACTAGCCTTATCCAGGATTTGAACTCGGGTTGTCGTGTCCATTTCTTACAACGATAACCATTGCACATGTGTTGAGCCCTTAAAATTGTTTGTTTATTTAATGTTCAATTCGCAATTTTTTTTTATTACGATAAGGAAATGCCACTTCCCTTCATCGGTTGTATAATTGCAGATTGTCCTTATTTTAACGTATCCTTCAGGAACTTCAAATCACTTTAACATTGCGGATAAGTCAGATAAAATGTCGAATAAAATCTACTTAAATTTAGTCTGTGCTAATTTGAAAATCATCATAATTTATCTAGGGACGATTGCATATTACATCTCAAAACATTAATCTGTTTATTTATCCATTACTTATTAATTTGATACTGGTGAGACCTGGGGATATACCAAGGTATGATAATCTAATTATTTCAACATTTGATATGTATACTTAAGTGCTGTTTTAAAATAGTTCAATAAGGAAAATAAACAAAAACACACAGTCTCTTTTTTCCTCTCTCTTTCTCTCTCTCTCTCTCTCTTCTCTCTCTCTCTCTATCTATCTCTCACACACACACACACACACACACTCTCTCTCTCTGTCCTTCTCCTCTCTCTCTCTCTCTCTCTCTCTCTCTTTCTTCCATTCGTCCTCCGTTCCTATTGAAACAGATTAGCATTATCGCTTTCGCATACGCTTTATTATCCACTCTACATTTATTTCCGCCTCCATATATTTATTTCTATCCGTCCTTTTTATTTCTTATGTGTAGAATATTATTTTTCTTTATTTCCTTTCGTCACGGTAAAACAGAATAGTCGAACATTTTTATCTGAGACTATAGCAGCGTTTTGCCACACGGTGGTAATATATATATATATATATATATATATATATATATATATATATTATATAGAGAAGAGAGAGAGAGAAGAGAGAGAGAGAGAGAGGAGGGAGGGAGGGATGGAGGGAGGAGGGAGGGAGGAGAGAGCGATGCATCCTTATTCAGAAGAAAAAAGAAGTAACTTTAATAAATATAGTTAATTAACTTATACGGAACATGCCAACGACATAGGACAATAGTAGAAGATCGGTAGATAGAGCGTTCGAAATGTTGTGAGTATGACACTAGACACTAGACCGAATCTTGTGAACAAGAGGTCGTTATGTCTCCTCATAGTAGAAATTAGACAGATCATCCTGATCTTCATTATTATCAAAACAGGTGTTGTGACAAGCACTCTCTCTCTCTCTTTCTCCTCTTTCTCTCTCTCTCTCTCTCTCTCTCTCTCTCTCTCTCTCTCCATATATATATATATATATATATTATATATATATATATATATACTTTGCTATCGGTCACTATCGGATCACCATTTCAACTCTTCTATACGGCACCCATAATCCACACAGACCTGATGAATGTAATTTTTCTTTGCTCGTTTGCCAACACTAACATTTTCATTCGTAGGAGCTCATAGAAGAACGCGGCTTATGAATCCGCTCTTACTTCACCAGTAGTGATCAGCATCTCTATCCCTTCTTTCTTGGATTTCTTGTGAGATGGGAGAAAATGGCCGTACTGCTAGTGTTTTGTGGGGTGCTTCATCCAGGATTTATTCAAAATAATACGCATCATCCCTGTGTATTTCCCATCTAACTTTTTTCCCCTAAAATTTGCTTAAAATCCAAGTGATTCAACTATATTATAGTACAGACATGATTACAGCTAGGCAGAATGCCGATTTTACTATAACAGAGATCCGATTTGCATATGTTCGTTACAATGTGAATAGAAACCCATGCTTTACCAATGCGTGTGTTGACACCCCCCTTGGTAGATGAGATATTGCTACCGATGTAAATGAACTGGTCTGATGTTTTTTCTGTGTTAAGTTTTATAGACTTCTATAGACTTTAAATCTAAATTTACCTGTAATTCTTTATTCATGATATATATGCAGGAATGTAATTATTAAATTGTTCCTATATAATAGGTATATCTGTCACTTTTGCGTAACATACAATACAATTCAAAATTGTGTTTTCTTCTTACAGGGAATACCTTCCGGTATTTCATGCAACAGGTGCTTTACGCCATCAACATGGATTTCAACTGCTCACCGGATTTGCCTCTATGGCTTGGGGCACGGCTTCGCAATCCGTAGTTTCAGGCCTGATCATCGAGATTCTTGCAACCCAAGCGCAATTTCCTGAACTATCTGGTTGCTTTAATGTGATCACATGCACTTTCAACGTTTGCACTACAAATGCTTTTAGTTACTTCCGCAGCTTTATGTCCCAGTTTGAACTCGTAAATCCTAAGGTCCCGAATGTGACTTTCGAATCACACACAAAGTCATGTAATGCACAATGTATAAGCGCAACAATTACCATGATATTACCAGCCACAGTGGGTAAGTCATATGGCTTGAACTACTTCGGTCATATTATAGTTATTTTATTTACTGGCACTCCACCATGCTAGTCAGACACAAGGTCCATTAACATGGGGAGCACACACAAACAGAAAATTATGCGTGGCAAATTAAAAAATTGTGTGGATCCCTTCGGAATTCCTCTATTGAGACCCCTCAGGCAACTGGCAATAAACACAGCCCTGCCTTTTTAAATCAATAGGGCAGGTGTTGCCTGTAGGTATGGCCTCTTGGAATCACTTCGGTCACGTTATATAAGCACAGCTAACTGGTATTTACCAAACTATTGAAAACCATTGTTTCACTCTAGTTTTTTTGTGCTTTTTTTGTTAATTATATATCAACCTTTGTGCATTATCTAATGCCAAAACCATCCTTGAAGAAGAGCAGTGGTGATACTATTCGACAGATATCTGGACGGAATAAGGATTATCATACTTTTCCCAATGGTATTAATCAGAAAGTGAACGTAATAGTGCATCTGGTTTGGTTTCTTTGTTGAAGGGTTATTAACATTTATGGGTTGTTTAATACCGAAACCTTCCTTTGAAAAAACATAGAGGTACTATTCAGCACATTGCAAGAGGGTATGAGATGGTTCACACCTTTTTCGTGACTATTAGTTCAAAAGTGAACGTAAGAGCCCGTCTTGTTTGGTTTAGTTTGGTTTCTCTGTTTAATGCCATATCAACATTCGTGGGTTGTTTAATGCCAAAATCATCATTGTAGAAGAACAGCGGTGGAACTACATAGATCCAAGGGATAAAAAGATGTATACTTTTCTCAAGGGTATTAATCCGAAAATAGCACGACTGAAGTTCGAACTCGATTACTAGGATGTCGCCGTCGATCATGTTATTCACTACTCCACGGGGACTCCACAGCACCGACTCACTCACTAAAAAAGAAATTATTATTTAAGCCAAATCAGTGTAAGTAAGAGCAATATTCAACGGTTATATAAAATCACGTTCAGGCTACGCCAGGGGGTAATATAAAATCCATTTTAGTTTACTTGAATGTCGGAGTACACCAGTTCGTATAGCCTGGGTCTATGATTGAATTAATGGTTGGCCGATAAATGAATGGGAAAAAAGGCAGCGAAATATGCGAACGGAACATTTATGAATGTAGACAAACAGCATGTAATATTTCAGCGGAAATATTTGGATGACGGCACAGAGGTTTATTACAGATAATACGATATGATTAAATATTAATGGTAACCAGATCTACTTTCCAAACTTTATACATGGTCCCTAATATCAAGCAAATTATATCAAAGTAAATACAGTAAAATCTATTCAAAACCAATTAAGCTAAAATATTTAAAAAGCCCCCGTATACTTTTGCGTAGTTGGACTAATAATGATCTGCATGTATTTCTAATGTGTTTATTGATACTAATACTAATACTAATACTAATATGGGATGTCTACAAAAGTAAACACACACACACACACACACACAGTAAGTCAATTTCTTAAGCGGGCTGTAATAGATTTGAATTCATAGTTTTTATTCTCACAGACTGGTTGCCTAAACAAAGTTAAAGAGCCCAGTATGCCCTACTATTTACCTATAGCTGGTAGGAGAATAGAGCTCTTTTACAAGAGTATTAGCACTATGTGAAATTAAAACAGTCTCGTCCAGGATTGGAACACGTTTCACCGTGTCCATTTCTACGACGGTAACCATTACACTATGAGCCTCCACAAAAGTAGCATATTTTCGTTAAACTTATTACAATTACGATACACAATATGGTGTTTAGGAGTGTCGCTTTTCGTAACGGTTATTTTCGTAGGAAATGGAACCGGTGAACCGAGTTCAAATCTAAGAAGAGGCTGTTTGCATTTCCCTTCACTCTAATGACCTTGCGGAAAGCATGCATCCATCTTCCACTTCCCAGCTATGCATAAAAATAGGACAGACTGGGTTCCTTTTGTAGTAGAAGGCGGCATGTCCAAGACAATGAGAATTCTGAATTCAAACCAGATTTAATCGTCGTAAAATCCACCTTTTATCACATTCAGCCCGTGGCGGAAGGGTTTGGATAAATACTACATAGTCTTATAGAGTAAAAATTAATTTACTAGTAAGGCTTTCAATGGCACTAAGTCTTTAATTGACAATGAGTCTACCAAAACAATAGATGTTGAGAAGGAAATGTGTATGCTTAAATTAAACAAAACGTATATTTTGTTTGGGTTATGTGTTTAACGACATATCAATTCGTTATAGGTTATTTTGATGACGAAATTTGGATAAATTGTAATTTTTATTTTTGTTTTTTCAAAGTATATTTCAATGTATTGGATTTCTTTTTTTTTTTAAGACCAAAAAAGATCACGCAAAATTAATTTCATAGACTGCACCAGCGGCAATAGCAGCAGCAGCAATAGCAGTACCAGTAGCAGCAACAGAAGCAGTAGCATTTTAGAAACATTCAAGGTCATTCACTGGATGCGAATTGCGACTGAATACGTCAGTATTTAGATTAACTGAAATAATTCGCAACAGGTTATGGGCCCAGGATCTATGTTTTTTTGATGGGAAATGAAGAAAAATATAAATTGTGGGAAGTATAATTTCTTTGGATATCTACGGATACACGTTTCCCCGTGTCCATTTCTACGACGGTAACATTACACTATGAGCCTCCACAGTAAAGGCATATTTTCTTATACGACATTTGAATTTTGCCAAACGTATCATTGAATTTCTATTCCATTTTCATATTTATTTTGCAATAATCATTTTTTTTAGCATACATTTACATGATATCAAATATTCTTTCTGATACAATAGTTTTCAAATAGTTGTATGGTTTAAGTATTCATGTCTACCAATAATGTTATTTAATTACAATCACTTGTTTGCACACAGCTATATGGTTTCACGTATTCGGTGTTACCTCAATGCAGATGATGCTATCGTGTTATTCTAAGCCCGCCAACAGAACCACTGATAATTTACACAATATCTCATTTCATGTATAATGATATTTTGTAAACAAATGCAGTTTCAGTAACTATTCTTATGTATTATATGATAAAGTAAGACTCTAGTTTTAAAACCATGCGGCCAGTCCAACAAAATTAGACAATGAAAAAATATTACTTTTCCCTAACAGCATGGTCTTGCCTAAATAATAACAGAATCGCCTTTGAAACACTAGAGTGTATCACCAAGGCTATGACTGAGTCCACGCACTCTAAAGCACATAAACCTATATTCATAGCCATATGGGGTTAGCTATTTGTTTAAGCTGGCGATGGGTTTTAAATAGAGTCTTACTTTTCATATAATACATAAGAATAGTTACTGGAAACTGCATTTGTTACAAATACATTATACATGCAAATGAGATATTGTGTAAATTATTCAGTGGTTCTGTTGGCGGGGCTTAGAATAACACTGATGCATCATCTGTAAAAAACATTGAGGTAACACCGAATACGTGACACCATATAGCTGTGTGCAAACAATGATTGTCATTAAATAACATTATTGTAGACATGAATACTTAAAACCAATACAACTATTTGAAAACTATTTGTATCAGAACGGAATATTTGAATATCTATGTAAATGTATGCTAAAAATATTATTGAAAATAAATATGAAATGGAAAAGAAATTCAAGTGATACGTTGGCAAAATCATATGTCGTGATACAGAAAATATGCTACTTTGTGGAGGCTATAGTGTAATGGTTACGTCGTAGAATGGACACGGTGACACCGTGTATAAGTAGATATCCAAGAAATATACTTCCGCACAATTTATCATTTTTCTTCAATTCCGCATCAAATATAACATAGATCCTGGCCTATAACCTGTTGGAATTATTTCAGTTTATCTAAATACTGACGTATTTTCAGTGGCAATTCGCATCAGGTGGAATGACTTGAATGTTTCTTAAATGCTACTGCTTTCGTGTTGCTGCCTACTGGTACTGCTATTGCTGCTGACTTTGCTATTGCCGCTGGTGGCAGTCTAATGAAATTAATTTGGTGATTCTTTTTTGGTCTTTAAAAAAAAAAAGAAATCATACATGAAAATACTTTTGAAAACAAAAAATTACAATTTATTCCATTTCGTCATCAAATAACTATAACGAATTGATATGTCGTTAAACACATTAACGGCCAAACAAAATATACGTTTTGTTTTTAATTTAAGCATACAACATTTCCTTCTGCAACATCTATTGGTTTTGGTAGACTCATTGTCAATTAAAGACTTAGTGGCGCATTCGGAAAGCCTTAACTAGTAAATTATTTTTACTCTATAAGCTATGTAGTATTTATCCACACCCTTCCCGCCACGGCTAATGTGATTAAAAGGTGGATTTTACGACGATTAAATCTGGTTTTGAAATTCAGAATTCTCATTGTCTTGGACATGCGCCTTCTACTACAAAATGAACCAGTCTGTCCTATTTTTATGCATAGCTGGGAAGTGGAAGAATGGATGCATGCTTTCCGCAAGGTCATTAGAGTGAGGGAAATGCAAACAGCTCTTCTTAGATTTGAACTGCGTTCACGCGTTCCATTTCCACGAAAATAACCGTTACGAAAAGGGACATCCTAAACACCATATTGTGTATCGTAATGTGTAATAAGTTTAACCGAAAATGCTACTTGTTTGTGGAGGCTCATAGTGTAATGGTACGCGTCGTAGAAATGACACGGTGAAACGTGTTCCAATTCCTGGACGAGACTGTTTTAATTTCCATAGTGCTAATACTCTTGTACAAAGATTGCTCTATTCTCCTACCAGCTATAGGTAAATAGTAGGGCATACTGGGTCTTTAAGAGAGAGAGATAGGCAAGACCAGTCCTGTGAGATAAAAACTATGATTCAAATCTATAACAGCCCGCTTAAGAATTGACTTACTGTGCTGTGTGTGTGTGTGTGTGTGTTACTTTTGTAAGACATCCCATATTAGTATTAGTTTAGTAATTAGTTAATAAACACATTAGAAATACATCAGATCATTATTAGTCAACTACGCAAAGTATACGGTGGGCTTTTTTAATATTTTGCTTTTAATTGGTTTTGAATAGATTTACTGTTTTACTTTGATATAATTTGCTGATATTAGGGACGCATGTATAAAGTTTGGAACAGTAGATCTGGTTTACCATTAATATTTAATCATATCGTATTAAATCTTGTAATAACTCTGTGCCGTCATCGCAAATTTTCGCGCTGAAATATTACATGCTGTTTGTCTAATTCTACTTTCGTTCGCATATTTCGCTGCTTTTTCCATTCATTTATCGGCGCAACGCATTAATTTCACTCATAGACCCAGGCTATTACCGAACTGGTGTAGCTCCGACATTCAGTAAACTAAATGGATTTTAATATTACCCCCTGGCGTTAGCCTGAACGTGTATTTTATATACCGTTGAATATTGCCTGCTTTACTTACACTGATTTGGCTTAAATATAATTTCCTTTTTAGTGAGTGAGTCGGTGCTGTGGAGTCCCCGTGGAGTAGGTGAATAACTGATCGACGGCGACATCTAGTAACGAGTTCGAACTTCAGTCGCTATTTTCGGATAATACCCTTGAGAAAAGTATGAGACATCTTTTTATCCCTTGATCTATGTAGTTCGCAGCCGCTGTTCTCTACAATGATGAATTTTGCATTAAAACAACCACGAATGTTGATATGGCAAATTAAACGAGAAACCAAACTAAACAACAAGCCGGGCTCTTCTTCACTTTTTGAACTAATAGTCATCGAAAAAGGTGTGGACATCTTCATACCGGCTCTTGCAATGTGCTGAAATAGTAACTCTATGTTTTTTCAAAGGAAGGTTTCGTATTACAACGCCATAAATGTTAATAACCCTTCAACAAAGAACCAAACAGATGCACTATTACGTTTCACTTTCTGATTAATACCATTGGAAAAGTATGATAATCCTTATTCCGTCAGAATATCTGTCGAATAGTATCACCATGCTCTTCTTCAAGGATGGTTTTGGCATTAGATAATGCACAAAGGTTGATATATAATTAACAAAAAAGCACAAAAAAACTAGAGTGAACAATGGTTTTTCAATAGTTTGGTAAATACCAGTTCAGCTGTGCTTATATAACGTGACGCCGAAGTGATTCCCAAGAGGCCATAGACCTACAGGCAACACTGCCCTTATTGGATTTAAAAAGGCAGGGCTTGTGTTTATTGCCAGTTGCCTGAGGGTCTCATAGAGGAATTTCGCGAAGGATCCTACACAATTTTTAATTTGCCACGCATAATTTCTGTTTGTGTGTGCTCCCCATGTTAATGGACCTTGTGTCTGACTAGCATGGTGGAGTGCCAGTAAATAAATAACTATAAATATGACGAAGTAGTTCAAGCCATATGACTTACCAACTGTGGCTGGTAATATATGGTAATTGTTGCGCTTATACAATTGTGCATTACTGACTTTGTGTGTGATTCGAAAGTCACATTCGGGAACCTTCGGATTACGAGTTCAACTGACATAAGCTGCGGGAAGTAACTAAAAGCATTTTGTAAGTGGGCAAACGTTGAAAGTGCATGTGATCACATTAAAGGCAACGCAGATGTTCCAGGAATTGCGCTTGGGTTGGCCTAAGAATCTCGATGATCGGCTGAAACTAGATTGCGAGCCGTGCCCCAAGCCATAGAGGCAAATGCCGGTTGACAGTTGGAATCCATGTTGAATGCGTAAAGCACGCTGTTGCATGAAATACCGGAAGGTATTCGCTGTAAGAAGAAAACACCATTTTGAATGTATTGTATGTTCGCAAAAGTGACAGATATACTATTATCATAGGAACAATTTAATATTACATTCCTGCATATATATCATGAATAAGAATTAGCAGTAAATTTAGATTTAAAGTCTATAGAAGTCTATAAAACTTAACACAGAAAAAACATCAGACCAGTTCCATTTACATCGGTAGCCATATCTCATCTACCAAGGGGGGTGTCAACACACGCATTGGTAAAGCATGGGTTTCTATTCACATTGTAACGAACATATGCAAATCGGGATCTCTGTATAGTAAAATCGGCATTCTGCCTAGCTTGTAATCATGTCTGTACACTATAATCATAGTTGAAATCACTTGGTTTAAAGCAGAATTTTAGGGAAAAAAGTTAGATGGGAAATACACAGGGATGATGCGTATTATTTTTGATAAATGCCTGTAAGCACCCGCGCACAAAACACTGCAGTAGCGGGCATTTTCTCCATCTCAACAAGAATCCAAGAAAGCGGGATAGAGATGCTGATCACTACTGGTGAAGTAGAGCGGATTCATAAGCCGCGTCTTCTATGAGCTCCTACGAATGAAATGTTAGTGTTGGCAAACGAGCAAGAAAATTACTTCATCAGGTCTGGTGTGGATTATGGGTGGCCGGTATGAAGAGTTGAATGGTGGATCCGATAGTGAGCGATAGCAAAGGTTATATATATTATATATTATATATATATTATATAGTATAATATATGGAGAGAGAGAGAGAGAGAGAGAGAGAGAGAGAGAGAGAGCAGAGCAGAAAGAGAGAGAGAGAGTGCTGTCACAACACCTGTTTGATAATATGAAGATCAGGCATGATCTGTCCTAATTTTCTACTATGAGGAGACTAACGAACCGTCTTTGTTCACAAGAAATTCGTCTAGTGTCTAGTGTCATACTCACTAACATTTGCGAAGCTCTAATCTACCGATCTTCTACTTTGTCTTGTCCCGTTGGCATGTTCCGTATAAGTTAATTACCTATATTTATTTAAAAGTTACTACTTCTTTTTCTTCTGATAGGATGCTCCGTCTCCTCCCTCCCCTCCTCCTCCATTCCCTCCCTCGCGCTCCTCTCTCTCTCTCTCTCTCTCTGCTCTTCTCTCTCTATATATATATATATATTAATATATATATATATAATATATATATATAATACCACCGTGTGGCAACGCTGCTATTAGTCTCAGATAAATGTTGACTAAATTCTGTTTTTTTACCGTGACGAAAGGAAAATAAAGAAGAAATAATATTTACACATAAGAATAAAAAGGACGGATAGAAATAACTATATGGAGGCGGAAATAATGTAGAAGTGGGATAATAAAGGTATGCGAAAGCGATAATGCTA
>CM042137.1:96345177-96346542 GCA_023376005.1 Doryteuthis pealeii | reverse complement strand
GTGTGTGTGCGCGCGTGTGTGTGTGTTCTCTTTGCTGTCGTCAGTGATGCCGTATACAATAACTCCGCTATGGATCAATGCGAAAATAAAATGGAGACCTTCAGTACGTCGATGTGAGTCATCTCAGTATATAGATGAGCTGGGAGGGGATGTGATTCTTGTTTCCATGCGAGCATTTCTACGTCCTTCGGTCTGCCCACACACTTTACGTTCTCCTGTGTGTAATTGGCTCTTCGGTGTTGAAGTTCGTATGTAAAAAAAAGAAAAGTATCACTTTAAAGTGCGCCTATTAAAGTCGCCCGTTGTTTTGATCCCTCGCCTGCCGGCAATGACCTATTTAGTTGTATTATCATTTATATAACCATCAGTTTTTCACACTTATTGGTCATCATTTTCATTTTTTATCTATCATATTGGCAACCCAGATTGAAAATCAGCAGTTCAACGTCAATCTTGAATGTGTCAATTTCATTTTTGAGAGAGTCACCGTGGCTTAGTAGCTATCATACTGGACTACATTTTAGTAAGCAAGTTCGAAATCTTACAATATATTTGGAAATCGCCGGAGGAATTCAATCGGTAGAGCATCCGCTTAGAAATCACAAGGTGTCGGGTGCATATACTTCTCCTCGCCAAAATCAGAGCATGAGTAGCAAAGCTTGGATATTTGCGAAGTTAGAAGGTGACGGTAGATGTGGCACTAAACTACATACGCAAAAACAATCTCCCTGGTCTAGCGCTATCGAAAATGTGCATAGAATCCACCGCTACCCGGCTGATATCGACAATAGGCCTACTCTGTCGACTTTACTTTATACTTGGGAAAGATATAAACCCAACTATAGGTTAAAAAGTACCACTATTGTTTTTATACCAGGATGGATTTGGAAGTAAATAACCCACTGAGGTTGATATGCCATTAAGCAAAGTAAACAAACTTATCAGCTCATTTTTGCCTCACATAATTAAGATGTTGTTGAGTAGTTTACATGTGTGTTTTAGTTAAGTGAGTAACGAAAATGGATGACATGTTCAACTTCAGGATAATGTGACTGAACCATTTAATAAGTTAACACAGGTTTATTGGGAATGGTTCTACAGCTAGGGCAGTGTTATATATTTACATTTATTCATATATCACCCTCCGATCAATCGGCTGGTCATGTCAAGCCCTAGTACCTATATGATTGCCCCAACCCTATTGCCCATATGGCAAGCCCCAACCCCTCTTTATCATATGGGTGCTAGGGCTTGACATGACCAGCCGATTGATCGGAGGGTGATATATGAATAAATGTAAATATATAACACTGCCCTAGCTGTAGAACCATTCCCAATAAACCTGTGTTAACTTATTAAATGGTT
>CM042137.1:96330177-96340177 GCA_023376005.1 Doryteuthis pealeii | reverse complement strand
AGACTTTTATAAGAATAGTAAAGATTTTTTTACAGAAATAAAAATAATTGGGAATAAGGACAAAAATCTAGTTAATTCCAAGTCATGTGTATGGCGGTCAAATCGGTATTAGTTTGATGACATTTCCTCTTCTCTCTTGATGTCTAGAATATAGTGTAGTTTTGTTAAGTGTGTAGTTTTGTTAGTAATGTGCCTTTGTGTATATAGGTATATATTATGTTTATATGTGTGTGCAGGTGTTTATAGGTATTAGTTAATAAAATTGATGGGTGTATTGTGTGCGTTTTAGCAACAGATGCACACACGCACACGCGTACGCACGCACACACACACACATATATATATATGTGTGTGTGTGCGCGCGTGCGTGTGTGTGTGTGTGTGTGTGTATGAATGTGTATATGTTAGTATAGCTTGGTCATGAAGTCAACACCGCCTGTGTACAGCTTCAACGTTTTCCTTTGGGGAAGATTATATCAGTAATTGATCAAATACTGGTCAATATATCCTAAAGAGTGTATGAGTATATATATATATATATATAAATATATATATATATATATATATATATATATACAAGCAATTTTTTCGAATAAGCTGGTCTCATTTCATACGACACACAAGGAGCTTTCTAACTATTTTTGAGGATGTTTGTCCTAGTTCTTTTACAAAACATTGTACATATGGATTAAGCGTATCTAGAAATCACCATACTATTTTCCTTTGAGTCCCAGAATATTCGACAATTCCCTAACAACTGTCTAGAAAAAGGTTAAGAAATTGATGATGTGTTCGGGTAAACCCAGCTATTTGTGTTAAGAGCCTCTATAAGATTTTAAATATTTCGTTAAATTACATCAATAAATCAAGGCACTTGAAATTGTTTATTTATATAAAAATCGCAACTCCACCCCCTGTTGACAAAAGAAAAAAGCAATTTAAGTGCAACACCCTCCATAAAGACTGTTTCTTTTTATTTGATTTTCGTGCCGTTTGTTATGTTTTGTTCGTTTTTTGTTTTTTTGTTTTTTTTTAAGTTTAGCTTAAATAAAAGACAAAATGTTCCTTGGAACGTTACTAAGAAAACCTTACATGTAAATAGCCATTTGAATTTTAATCAATGAGACTCATTTGTTTTCTATTTTTCAGCATGGCAACCATTATTGAAATAATCTGATTAATATTGACTTTCTATCAAATTCTCCCCTCTCTCTC
Source organism: Doryteuthis pealeii (assembly GCA_023376005.1). Classification (NCBI taxonomy): domain Eukaryota; kingdom Metazoa; phylum Mollusca; class Cephalopoda; order Myopsida; family Loliginidae; genus Doryteuthis; species Doryteuthis pealeii. The sequence goes on along the minus strand of CM042137.1, from coordinate 96,338,962 downwards.
TCTCTCTCTCTCTCTCTTCTCTCTCTCTCTCTCTCTCTCTCTCTCTCTCTCTCTCGCCCTTGCACCCTCTCGCCCGCCCACTCCGTCGCCCTCTCTCCTTGCCTGTCTCTATCTCTTTAGCTCTCTTTGTTCGCTTGATTTTTTATTTGATTATTTCCTTCTTTTTTTGCTTAACTATTAAACAAGTTATTTTGTTAATCTTGAGTGTTACTAGGAAAACATAACATTTATATGGTCATTTGAATAATAGCAAAGAAAGTAAGGAAACTATTTTTATTTTAATATCCCGTTGGTAACCTGATTAAAAATCCTCTTTCGCTTTTTTCTTCAACTGATTAAAACATATTACAACACATAATCCATGACATTCTATTTTATTATATTCTTATAAAACACAGTGCTATTTTGCCTATTTTCAAAAACGTAACAGAAAACATTATAGTGTTGTGCTGGAACAGATTAATGGCATTTCAGTTTATTTCTGTGTGCCATATTGAATTGATATACGATGAAATTGAGTTACGGACAGAACGAATTAAAATCATATGTCAAGGTGCCTTGTCCTATATATATATATATATATATATATATATATATATATATACTAGACAAAACGTGACCCGTTGGGTCACCCATTAAGCTGTCGCTAGATAATTAGGGAAAAAAGTAGGATCAGCCAAAATATCATCTGCTTTTCATTTTTAAAAACGAACTAAAATTTATTAAATTGATTATTTAAGGTCAAATTTTTGTCTAAGTCGAAAAGTAGTAACATAATGAGCAACAGTAAAAAAGCAAAATAATATTACACATATAATTTATTTTTGATATATTTAAAACTTTTTTTCGTCCATTTTGATCAAGATACCTGCCAAGAGGCTACTTAAAATCCGTTTTTACAAAATAAATTGTAACTTTTGCAATTGAAAAAATTCACACTGGATTGTCCAATTGAACACATATCCTAGTAGATAAAGGGGTTAGATTAAGACAGTTCTAAATGCCAATTATCTCTAGACTGCAGGTTCAATCCTGGTCAGGGACAGCAGTAACATAGAATAATAATTAACACAGCTTAACACCTGTACCCTAGCTATGGTTAGTGGAATGAGAACAGGATACCCACGTGGACCTAATAAAGGGTTGGGTTCAAAGTTCTGTGATGGCTCCCAATTACAAGAAGGTTCCCGAGTCCGACAAGAAATACCTGAAGAAGGCCGGAGGGACATCAGCCGAAACTTTGTACAGATAAAAATGAAGACGAGGACAATAGTCTGAATAATACAATAATGGTAATCTTTACGGAGTTCCGTCCTGGCTTCCTGCATCCGAAGCGGTATCACTTGAAAAAAAAAAAAAAGAACCAACTTAGGGCATTTTCCACTGAAAACACAACCCTAACCCTAACCCTAAACCCCCCTAGTTAAATTAACTGTTTTATTACAAAGTTCTGTTTTTTCTGGGTCACCCTGTATACAGGGTGACTCAGAAAAAACAGAGCCCAAATCATTTATTTATTTTCCATTAAACTAAACCTAAACCCCAACCCCAAATCCTAAACCCTAAACCCTAGTTGTTTTTGTTTTTCACGCCGCTTCCGCTACGGACTTCAATCGTAGCTGGTGTTTTTCTTTTGTTTTTTTTGTTTTTTCAGCAGTCACCAGCAAGCATGTTTTGAGGCAAGAGGCCATGACGGAACTCCGCAAAGATTACAATTATTTGTATTATTCAGACTGTAATATCGGAGTGGTATATATTTGATTGATACTATTTTCTGCATAAATAAAAAGACTAAAGACGGAGTTTATTTTTTTAAAGCCATACGTAATTAAAAACAACCTTAATCCCCTAAAACCGTAACCCAATTCACAAAATGTTAATTCATAGACTGTAGTTAAACTGTCATTGGGTACCAGCAAAAAATGTTCCGTTTTAATTTTCCAACCTAAGTCAGAAGTCAGTCCTACATTCTATGAATTAACATTTTGTGAATTGGGTTACGGTTTTAGGGGATTAAGGTTGTTTTTAATTATGTATTGCTTTAAAAAATAAACAACAAAAAACCCAAATTACTATACATTTAATTAACCATTGAAATTAATTATTGAATCTATTATTGAGACAGTTGTTTGTGTTAATATAGCAATATATAATTTCAATTAAACTTAGTTTAAAAAATATTTTTCAACATTAAATGTATAGCAATTTGTGTTTTTTGTTGTTTATTTTTTTTAAGCAATACGTAATTTAAAACAACCTTAATCCCCTAATACCGTAACCAAATTCGCAAAATGTTAATTCATAGACTGCAGTTAAATTGTCATTTGGTACCAGCAAAAAACTTTCCGTTATAATTTTACCGACCAAAATAAGAAGTCAGTCTAGTTTGTTTTAGTTTTAACTAAAACAAATTTTTAAGCCCAAAGAAAACTTTCACTTAAACAGTGGGAGTAGTCAATGTTTGCTCATTTGAATTCCATAATATTTAAATATATAACTATCTTTTTTACCCAACATGAAATATTTTTTAAGTAAGTTTTATACTCTATGAATTAATAATTAAAGTAATTTTAAAAAATCTATTTTAAAGCATGATTTCAATTTCGTAAAATTTACACTCAACTAAAATTGAAATCATGCCGTAAAAAGATACTTTTGTTTTTATATTAAAACAAACCAAAACGTTTGCTCATTTGAATAAGATTCGCCTGGAGAAAGGGAAGTGGGCGAATCTACGGTGGGTTAGTGGTGTGTGCGGGGTGATCTTCCTAACTGCTGGATTTTTTACTCTTTTTTTCACTCTGCTTAACTGACAAATAGAGAGTGGGAGGAGAGTTAACTTAACTGACAAAGGGAGATGGGAAGAGAGATAGTCTGTAAGACAGGGATTTTCGGTCGTTGACTTAATTGCTAATTACGCCTAATTAAAGCCAATTAAACTGAATTTTTTTCATACACTTTGTAGTGCTAACACCAAGGAATATCTAAGTATAAATATTGTGTCCATAACATAAATAGAAAAAATCCTTTAGCTGGAGAATGTTGATAAACTCAGCTTTAGTATAATAATAGAAGATATATCATGATAAATAACAAAGAATACTTAGGTTGTAAGCCTTATAGACAATTTAAGGGAACTATCTAGACTATTTCAGGGAATATATATATATATAATATATATATATATATATATATATGTGTGTGTGTGTGTGTGTGTATGTGTGTGTGTCTGTGTCTGTGTCTGTGTCTGTGTGTGTCTATGTGTGTAATATGGGAGAACATTTTAAAAGGATTTTCAGAACGTATGAGAGTGGACTGATGGTACCCGCCTATAATAGATAAATATTCCGCTGAACGAAAGGATATTTAAACCTGCAAACAGGACATAACCAATTTAATTTGGTTTATAGTTCATCCGATCAATAAAATAATGAATTAATGCATGCACATCTTGCAGATGTGTTGATCAATAGATTCAATTAATTGATGGTAAATACCTCCTGAATCTCCATTCGAATCAGTCGATAAGAGAAATGCTTAAATAACAAATAATCAAATTATTGATATTCCTACGTAGATTGGCCGATAAATACATTTGGATTACAGACGCGCGCACTCACAAAACACACACACACACACACACACACACACACATATATATATATATATATATATATATATATATATATATATAAGTTGTGTCATAAAAGTGCCGAGTTTTAAGCTGTATGTACCAAGATAGAAAGGAACAATGAATGGAACGTTATTTTTTTCAGAATACACGGTGTGTCAAAAAGTACAAAAAATCTCGATACTTTTTTTACATACTTGTATATATATATATATATATATATATATATATATATATATATATATATATATATATATATTCAAGGTCATTTTGGGCCAAGATTAACAGGTTTGAATTCAGAGTTTTCCATTCTTTTAAACCGATTGCCATACCGAAGTTCAAAAAACTAGTTCTTTTCTACTATTTACCCTTACCTGGTGGGAGATTAGTTGAATTCATATATCCCAAAAAGTTATTAGCACTCTGTGTAATGCACACAGGTCTTATAGCACAGTAATAATAATTGGATATTATAACTAATAGGTTCACACTTTTGGGATCATCAGGCAATATACATAGTATATTTTTAGCAGTATTTATCCATATTATATTCACGCTGTAAGGTGGTCATTCTTAAAAGAATAAAAGGCGCTGAGACACTTTTATTAACCCTTTGGATATGGATTCGTATTTATTGGTTGTTTGGCTTGTTTTATTGTATATTTACAACGGACTGATAATTTGTTTAGACAGCGAATAGCTTCGTTTTTTTTTCCGAGATATCAGATATCCCCAAGAAGCACTATGTATTAATAATTAATTACAATAGATATGTAGCTTTATTGTTTTCCAGATATCATCATCATCATTACATGATAGTGACAGCAGGGATGCGCATAACTCAATCTCGCCACTCGTCTTTATCTGCCATTGCTCCTGGCAAGTCTTGCTCATGATATACAGTACCCTCACAGAGATGATCAATGTAAGTTCTTGTTGGTCGGCCGACACTGGTGTGTCCATGTGTAGATAACCACGGATGAACGATATTATTACGAGGGTGAGTCAAAATATAATGCGATTTTGTTAAAGACAAATCATCAAACCTTATTTCATGAGGCCGAAGAGAGGCAAACATTATTTCAGTGACGAGGAAGTGAAATCTGTAGTAAAGAATTGGCTCAAAGAACAGTCAACATAATTTTACGATGCAGGGATACATGTTTCTATTCGAAGGTGGAACACTGCTATTGAGAGAAACGGTGACTATGTGGAGAAATAGGGATGTGATCCACAAAGGACCAGCTTCAGTTTGATGGTTTGGGAGATATGAGGCAATTGGTCAGAGATGCTTTTTGTGAGATGCTACTTTCAGTGGACGCAGCATCCTTATGTAGTTAACATCTAGCTTTTCCACAAGCGTTTCGGTAATGTTCACGTTATGCAGCTATACAGATGCATGGACATGGTTACAAATTATAAGAATTCTGGCTTTATCTTATCAAAGACCAGATTTCCATATGATCAATAAATGTCTATAGCAGTCATTGCCTTTCCTATGCATATATTGATAAATTTACCAGATATAGTATTTGAAATACAAAAGATATTTTGAATATCACCAATGATATATTATTGTATTCTATTTCTTTCTTTTATAATCTTCCACATACATTGACAACACGTTGACATTGGGAGATCTTTTGTTATCCAAATTTATTGTTATTAAACCTCTCCATGCTCACTCAGTTGATCCAACGTTAGAGCCTATCAGATCCAATTTGGTCTTTTTATTAGGAATTGGACGCCCTGTCAGTGGAGCTTAGAAAACGTTGATTGCATCCCCTGTAGAGGGATAAACACCCATTTTAAAGGGGAATTCTCGAGTATGATACTAAACTAAACTCCAATATTGGAACTCTAGTTCTGGAGCTTTGGACCACCAGAGTCATAGTACCAATTAATGTACCATCAGATTTGTTTCAAATTTTTTTCTGTTGGATATGGATACTTGATACAAATAAGTTGCACGCAATTGTATGGCATTAATAATATGTACTAGGGATTGTTATTATTACTAGCGAAATAAAAAACGCCCTCTGGGCGACGTAAAATAAGCATTGCCTGAGGGGATGAGAGTTGAAAATTTAATATCAGAGAGTTTGTATCATAAGTAAAGTAAAATCATCAAACTCATTAAAGGAGTAAAAAAAATTTTAAAAAATTATTAAAGGAGTAAAAAAAAATTGAAATGGAAACTTAGTTCTGATAACTTTAAATATATATTAAAATGAAATAAAAACTATATATAGATAGATAATACCAGGTATGTATTTATTAAAACTTGTTTAAAAAACCAATGAGGACTGTATAACATTACATGCTCTGTACCCGAAGCGAATCTCCTTTATCAATAGATTATTATTATTATTATTATTATTATTATTATTATTATTATTATTATTATTATTATTAAATAGGAATAGTTACTTTAAAATATTGACTTCTGTGGAAATTTCTGTTAGATAGGGAATCTTGCTGCCATATTACTGTGCAAACAAATGAATATCATAGTGTAGCGTTTGTCTACCCTTGATGGGATAGACGTGTCCAAAAGGGTTATCTTCCCTTGCCGCCATGGTTTCGCCACTAGGTGACACTACTAGCAGGGTATTTAAACAGCCCGTCAGGCCCTCTGTCTCTTCTCTTAGTCTGGCATCCACAAAATAATTACTAGACGCGTGGTGTTTCTGTCCATTAAGTGTGTGTGTGGGGGGGGCTTATTTATGAACTCTATCTTACTTTCAAAGGACATTCGTTCTATCTATTTGTATCTTGTCATGTATATCATTGTTCCATATCCTCAGACAATAAAGGCTGTATTGTTGTTATGTTGTACATCTTTGTTCAGAGTTAATTATATATATATATATATTATATATATATATATATATATATATATATATATATATATATATTCACCTACGAATAAGAACCACACATTTAATTCACATAATAATGAAATCAAAACTAAAATATTAAGAAGGTATTTTAAAAGGGTTCTGTAATTCTATTTTGTTTGTTTTCGTTACCTGTTGTTAAAATGAACCCTATTTTTAGCAGCTTTACAAACATACTGCCGCGGGGTGTCGCCTCAGGGAGGCGCAAAATCACCCTAATCCAAAAATAGCCCTTGCGTTGCTGATCATTGAGGTAGATTGTGTAACGATTTACACTATACTCTTGTCCTATGAAGGCAATGAATTGAAAGTGGCAGGTAGGTTAAGCTTTGGAAAACCTGTATCAGTATTTATTGGCCACTGAAGGGGACGCCGGGCAAATCGCGTGCCTGCTCCACAATGTTGGCATGTCACTGTATAAAAGCCACCTGTCTCTCAATTATTACTAACAATATGTAGCACTCTGAGACAAGCAACCCTTAAACAAAGGAATTGTAAGACACATAGTCTGGGAGAAGGACCGCACCTAAAACCTAACCCATACTGAATCTTCTAATACAGTTTGTCTTAAACAATCCCTGACATTTTGGTTGAAAAGTGACCAAAAATATGAAATTATTAATAGTATGGTCAGATGGACAGTTACTGAATTACAACACACACGCACTCACACGCATAGAGAAAGAAAGAAAGAAAGAGAGAGAGAGAGAGAGAGAGAGAGAGAGAGAGAGAGAGAGAGAGAGAGAGAGAGAGAGAGAGCGAGAGACACACGCGCACACACACACACATATATATATATATATATATATGTATGTATGTATGTATAAGTGAATAATATCAAATATTTACTTACATATATATAGATGTATATACATACTGTTATACCGGCCGTTCCTACAGTGGAGAATATACACCGGTTCTCACTATAAATAGTGAGACACCGAGGGAAAAGGGTACTGTTACCGTACTATTACCGTACTGTTTAGCGGCAAGCTAGCCGTTCTTGTACCTTATTGTAAATACACTTGTCTCTTTTTACCCTACCTCGACTTGACTTCTTTTTTACTGTTGAACTAACATCACAACACATACCCATACATTTACTCATATATGCACATATATTTGCATATCAGATATAAATTTATTTCAGCCTGTAATCTTTTTCAGATCTGATTTAAAAGGGAGCAAATATTACAACCTTCAAACCCAATCTATTAATAGCCCACTCCAGTCCATAATTCTGCTTCATTTTAAAATTAAATCTTAAAAACCTAACAGGTGGAAATAAATTTATATCTGATAACTTGCATCAGGATTTGAAGAAATTAATTTTTTTTCTATGTTAGGTTAGTATATATATATATATATATATATATATATATATATATATATATTATGGACTCTCTCGTCTATTTTCGACGCATGAGGGTTCATACAATGAATACCCAGTGATTTGTTTATAGTGGTGAAGACTTGTGTTGGACCATCTACACTTTTTGGCACAGTCGATAGGAAAGAATTGGTGCATCAAGGGTTGCCACAAACCCAATCAGCGACCGACCTCAGGAATTTTGAATTCAGAGTTATCCCTCTCCTAGACTGGTTACCTATCCAAGGCTGAAGGGCCCAGTATGCCCTACAATTTAACCCATAGATAGAGGGAGAATATATAGATTCATACCTTTCCCAAGGGTATTAGCGCTATGTGAAATGCCAACAGCTTCGTCTTGGAATTGAACTCGAAACACGAGTCCATTTCCCACGACACTGACCACTATCCAACGCGCCTCCATATATATATATATATATATATATTATACATATATATATATATATAATATATATATATATATATATATATAACTGATATTCTCTCGCCTATGCGATTTCAACCCACTTGATTTGAAATTTGCATAGGAAATAAGATCACCAAGCGCCATTGAGTTCGGGTCCTCGCTAATCTAACTTAGATATGCATGATCTCTCAACGATATTAATAACAATCTACTTAAAAATATACCACTAAATACTATCATTTATATATATATATATATATATATATATGTGTGTGTGTGTGTGTGCGTGTGTTTGTGTTCTTGTTTGTATGTGCATGTTTGTATGTTCACACATATAAACATAGCAGTGTTGTAACACTTGTAGCAGTAACTTATTTTTCTAAGTCGCCCTTTCATCGAATTATTGTATGATAACAACTCAAATAGAAACCTATTTTCATGTGTCATGCGTTATTTCT
>CM042137.1:96292677-96327677 GCA_023376005.1 Doryteuthis pealeii | reverse complement strand
AAAGGCAATGGCGATTATCCAGCTCGAAGCTAAATTCATAGATGCGGTTGTATAATGGCCTATAAAACACAATGATTCACCGTTGTTGGTAGATTTCCAATAGAAATATACATTGCGTCAAATTTGTAACCAAATACCTCATACGGTTGGTTAAACTTGAAAGCCATTGATTTTAGTTCTAATTGACTCCTGTATCTCTACATTTTCTTTCTAAAAATGTTATTTACTAATCTTTGTCTATTTTGAACCAACGACAAATGAACGATTTCGATTTCGACTTAGAATAATTTGTTCACTTTACTAAGAGCATATATAGTCTTGTATTTCTCTAGAGAGTTCTCCAAAGGGGGGGTAATCATAAAGTATGGGAGGTAACTCTCAATTACTTATTACAATCATTAACAATTATACTGTAATATAGTAATATGTAAGAGTTACATCGTAACATAAAAATTGATATTTAAAATCTGACGTTTCCTGGTATTGCAACCTAATCATATTGCCAGGGGACAATGTGAGGTTAAGGTTGTTTTGTTTGACCAAATTCAACCAATTTCAGCTCATATAATACCGTATTAAGTTATTTAATTTAATAAGGACGACGTAGGGTCCTTTCAGTACCTGTCGTTGCTTATTCTGATTATCCAATTAAGGATTAAGTTGTTTAATTTGGGGAACCATTGTTCCAGCGTGACTTGACCGTAATGGACAATGCAAAAACTCACAGTAGCAAATTAACCCTGTCTCGCATGACTCTTTCTAAAGTAAAAAATTATCTTATTTATATAATTGATAAATATAAAATACTCTTCAGTGCCTTATTTCGTATTATATTAAGGAAACTTTTGGGAAATCAGTGTATTATTTTTCAGTACGTAGATAATCATACCGATAGAGATTTCTTTTTAATTAAAAGGTTGATTTTTTTTTTAATTAAAAGGTTAATTTTTTTCGAAAACAAAGATAACAGGATTTTATTATCTCTAGTAAAAGATTATATAAGGGAAAATAACAAAAGCAAAATTGATATTATCAGATAGCTTATATTACTCAAACCTAAGACCATTAAGCGATAAGGTTTCAAAGATGCTTTATTTTGAATCAACTATATTATTAAGAATTTGATTGAAAGTGTTACTTTCATTTTTTTTCTCGTCGCAAGAATTCATAAACGTATGAAGTTAACATATCTCCTTGAATGGATTAACATTAACAACGCTATCCATACGCCCTAATCCTAACCAGTGTACGGCGAAGCGTTCTGAAATTTTCTAACTGACGTCGGCAAGACAAATAATTCTTAATGATATAGTTGCCTTACTATAAAGCGTAGGTCAAATCTATTATCGTTTTCTTTTTTTTTAAGGTAGGATAATTTACTGAACACCGCTCATACGGTCGAAAAAGTTCAAGTATGCCGAAAATCACATGGAATGCCTGCATAAAAATTGAATCAATTTAAACTTTTATATTTTCAATCCTTGCTGTTACAACAAGATTAGAATGCATGATCCTATTGGATTCTCGTTGCTCATGTTTGAAGAAAAGCAGGTGCGCTTATCCAGACTTCCCCAAGGAAAGATGACGTGCGTTCGAATCATATCAGGAGATTGCACTATTTCGTTTCGCACTGCGACCTCGCTACTGAAGACTGGTGTTCCGAGTGAGTTGTGATAAAAACTAAATCATTTTTTATATCTTTTTAAAAATAAAGATAATAAAAGGTAGACCACACTCCTTCGTTTAAATAGACTATTCCTAGCAAAAATTATCGAATTAGTTCACTTAAAGGAGCTTCACCTCAGCTGATATTTCAGCTCTAACAGATAAAACGCACAACTTGTTATATTTCGTAGCTGAACCGTCTAGCCTCATAAGATATATCTTAAGCAAACAAGATAAAACTATTTGAATACATGGGGCAATTAAATTAACGGTATACTGCGTTGTTAAATAGAACCAGTGAATCAATTTCAAGTTGAAAATATATTTTTTCTAGTCCGATGACGAAATTCCACCACTGCAATTGGCAGCAAGAGTACAGAAGTAATTCGCCTTGTGTTCTATAGCCAGTTCAAAAAACAATTAGTGGTTCTATCACTTGTGCCTTCTTTTATTGTGTCCTTCATCCTGGGGAAATTTTCATGTGGCAAAAATCTAGTCTTGCCAATTATCTTGACTACAAGCGCATGTCTTTTAAATCATAGCTATGGAGCAGCCATGTTATTCTTTCACAGTTTCTAAGCCTCACAGATATATACGAACGCGCTTCTTTCCCGACGGTGGACCATCTTCACTTCTACATAAAACTTTTTCAAAGATCTACAGTAATGTTTTGTTGAGGAGTTTTTACAGACGGTCTTCCTTTCAAGCATTAAGCCCTGATTTGCTTGACATAAGACTATAGTAATTCAGTAACCAGTAAATGAAGAATCGACTCCACAGAAAATGTCAAATATCACAATAATGATGAGAACAACAGACCGAATAATCAAAATTATACACATCAAGCATAATCTAAAAAAATCAGACAAATAATCTGAGTAACTCCCGAGTCTGTTCGATACTGTTTTATTTGACATTTTCTGTAGAGTCAATTCTACATTTACTGGTCACAGGATTACTGTAGTCTTATATCAAGCAAATCAGGGCCTAATGCTTGAAAGGAAGGCCGATGAGTACAACTGTCCGAAAAATCAAATGTATACGCATCAAGCCTAATCTAAAAAAATCAGACAAATAAACTAAGTAACTACGGAAAAATTACTTTGTTTAGTTGAGTGTACACAAAGCGTTAATGTGCAGTGACTAAAAAAGAACTAAACACAACGAAACAGAAAATAAAAAGATGCCACACAATTACCTCGCCGGTTACTCTATGTCTTATGTCGAAAGACATTTTAAATGTATTTTCAAAAATTATGTACGATACCAGAGTTTCCGATAACAACTGTGTTTTACAATTTAAATTTAAAGTTTCACTTATTTATTTTATCACACTAGGTCGTGAAGTCATCGGCCGTATTTCTTTTTTGGCACAATCTTATAATTGTATGTCGACTAAGAAACACAAATAATTGACACCTTTCTCACTGTTGATTAACTTGGCTTATGAATAGGTAGACGTTTTGATGACGAGAAAAATGAGAGAAGCCGTCGTTACCAGACCCAATCGTATTCGTATTATCGATTTGTTGCGTGTTTTATGCTCTTTTTAGCACTAGAAAAGCCACAGTTATTTAATATATTTTCTTTTCTTGGATTGTTTGTCATTATTTCTTTAGTTTCTCTTTTTCTTCTTACAAAATATTGTTTATCTTGAATTCTTTTTTTTCTTAGTTTTTTTTTTTTTTTTTGTATTTTTCTTTCAACTTTTTCTCTATTTCTCTTTGTGTAGTGAAACATTTTTCCGTTATATTTCTATAATTCATCCCATGTGGTCCTATGTCAGTCACGGTACTTGATAAGATGACTTAGTTCCGTGACTACCACATGTGTCTTTCGACTAGTTGCTTTGTCGATGATTTCTGCGCGCACGTCGTGTTCATTTGACCGACAGATCTGAGATCGATTCAACTTGGTCGGAGCGTCTTTGTGTCGGGTGGAAATGATCTGCCGTGGTTGCTGGCAACTCTAAGAATGAGGCAACACATCGTTAACAATAACAACAGTTTTATCATAATATATAATGGAGATGAATATATTTTGCACATAAGGATCGGAGAGAAAAGACACGATGAGGAGCTTTGTCTGGCATTTTGTTCTATGCTAATTCAGCAAATGTGGACTGTTCTTTTATCAGAGTTTTTCTTCAAGGTCTATTTCTTCTAGTGGCAATTTTCTTATTTCAGCAATTCTGAAGAAGTCTCGTGGCCCTGTGACAAACTTCTTTCTGGTGATCCGGTCTTACAGAATTTCTAGCTATTCAGAGAGTCTTTTATATAGAAATAATATAGCTATTCTGCCATTGTGACAAGGTCAACGAGTGCTAAACGCCATCCCCAAAATAAGTCTACCTCTGACAGCTTGATAAATAGATCATCTTAGGTCACTGCAGTGATTTTTGCTTCTATCTGTAAACAAAATTAGTAAAATAAAAATTCATACAATATTTTGATTTTTCCATTTTAACAAAACCATTTCCTAATAAAAATAACTTATACACTTTTCTCTTTCGTTAAAAAATAGTTGACGACGACAGAAAGAAATCGCCATGTTATATCCGTAAATTTTATTATTTTTTATTATCTTTTCACTGGTTTCTTTTCATTATTTTGTTGTGTAAAATACCTTCTATACAACGCTCCAGGGCGTGTCGTCATAGTGTAATTCTAACCAAGCTAGACTCGCCGATCCATTACTACTGGATAGAGAGTTCAATTCTCACGGGGTGTCCCATACTTGCTACATTATGTCCCATCATACCCTCTGCGAACAGGTTGGATAAATACCTAATACCCAGAGCTCGAACTGGAGCTTCACCACATGTTGCATTTTTTTCTTATACACAGGACACTTTTTAGTGGCGGTGGTAGTGGTGGCCTCCCTCCCGATATTCGGTTTATTCTAATCCCCGCCGTTAGGGCTTATCAGATCGACTAACCCGTTAAAGATTGCACTCTGCGCGGAGCGCACTTCTTTGACTTTTGTTTTATCGTTGAGCACATATTTTTGAAATGGGTTAAATCAACAACGCTGGAGTTTGTGTAGTCACCAATGCAATTAAGAAGCTTCTAATGCACGGCCATTATTTTTCGGCATTTCTAATATTGACTAATGGCTGCTCGACTGCTTTTCATTAGAGCAGGAAACGGGAAATATTTGAACATTATTATATATTTCACTTAGCGAGCACAGCGCTAATGCTGATAACAAAACTACATTGACTGTTCATAAATATCCTAAACACTGAACATGATTTAAAGTTACTAGGTCGGTAAAGTCATTATAAAATATACATAATATAATAAACATCATTTCAGAAGCTCAGAGGCTTTTCCTACGATTGCACTTTGTGAAATGAATGACCAAGAGATAGTCTCTAAAAATAAATGCGATTGATAGTGTGCCATTGTCACACTTTTCAACTTTACTCCTAGAGCTCGTAGCCTAACATACCATACCATTTTAGAATCTGGTTCACTACGTGAGCAAATTAAATCCATTTCGGAGATAATCCGAAACTGCAAACCTGGAATTTTGGATTCCCATGTTTGAATTACTGCGATATTTTTCAGCGATTTATTAGGAGATTTTTTGATAAATTTGTTTGTACGATAACAATGTTTATAACTTGGAAATAAATTTGAAATAAAAGAAATTAATTACGAAATCCAGCGAAAGCCAATCAGGAAATATAGATATTTGTTATACGCAGAGTTCGGGTCTATGTGCATAAAATTGTCTTTAAATTAAGTTGCAACTAGAGAATTGTCATTGAACTCCAAAGAAAAGTGCCATTGTTGGGTCAAATATCTAATCAAGAACCCTCTGCATGATCTAACTAATTTTCCACACGATCGGGTAGCTTTTGAGCTAGTATTGAAAAGTAAATGAATTTTTTTTTTTGTAAAACTGAAAGGGACACATGAATTTAAGAAAATAGTGAAAGAAAAAGTAAGATTTTAAAAGAGACATTCAATGTTAAACCGAATATTCAAATCTCACTTTCACTACATTCAGAAACATAAATATCTTATAATTTTCCAATTGGTTGATGCATTTACCAACCACTCTATACGAGCAGAATGTGGCACAAGGTCAATCTTTAAGCGGAGTTTAACAGATTTTAAATAAAGTTTTCCTTCTTCTACACCAGTAGCCATACCACGGCTAATGATCTCAGTCTGCTCTACTATTTACTCATAACTGAAGGGAGAATAGTTTGATTTATATATTTCCCAAGAGAATTAGTACAATGCAAAATACAACCAGTCTCCTCCAAGATTTGAATTTCGTTAGCCGTGTCCATTTCCTACAATGATAACAATTAAACCAGTGGCGCCTCCACTCGGCGTATATCAAATTAACTTGATGATGTCAAAGTCATTTTCCAGGACGATAATGCATCTTGTCTCAGAGCAAATATGATTAAGCTTTTCTTCAGGAAAGGCATACAAAATCAATGACATCTGGCGAACTGTTCGGATGTAAATCAAATTGAAATTTTGTATTTTTAATTTTTTTTTTAATTATTCAGGAGAAGGCACCATCCACTAAAGAATTAACTAACTTTCGAGAAAGTTTAATCCATTTTAACAAAGAATATAAACTCTAAAGTTATCACTTGATCCCCAGTATGAAAAAAGTGGCCAAACAGTCATTTAAACTTTCGTCATCACGTTTATAAATAGTTTACCTCTTTCGTTGTCAAATCCCCCCCTCCCCTGTGGCTATACATATTTCCTTGGTATAATTTACCAGTATTCTGTAATATTTCAAATTTCACTATCTATTCACTTCAGAACTGGTTCTATTCAAATAAAGTCCTATTAATATTGTAATCTGAGTCCTTCCATTCAATCATAATGAACTAACCATCAGTTTTTGTAGAAACAGTTACTGATGGGATAGCCGCTGTTAGCGGTTTAAAGTATGTAAATTGTTAATAATTAAAACTAGAAAACTCTCTGAGTTTCCAACCTGTCGGTTTTAGAGTTGAGAGAAATCCCTACATTTTCTAAGGATAATATCGAAGCCCCTCAAATGATGTTTCTAAAACGTCAACGCACTCTAAATATATATATATATATATATATATATATATATATTAACTGATATTCGAGAAAGTTGGAATGACTTTGATATAGATTATTGCTTTGACTTAGTGAAATCCATGCCTGGAAGGTTTAAGGCAATCAGAAAACTTGAGGAGAGAACACTAAGTATTATCATTTTTTGGTCAATGAATTCCATACTTGTTTACGCATTTTATAATGTACATCAGTTGTAAAAATAAATTATACCATTAATTTAAATTATACAATCGAATCTGTTTAAATACTTACCTACTTTAAACCGCTTGCAGTGGTTCTTCCACGATTGGAAATCTACCGTACAAAGACTGTCGTCTAGTTCATTATAATTGAGCAGAAGGATTCAGATTACAATAAAAAAGAAAGAACTTGTCCACTGGTGGATTTTGCAGTGCCAGCAGATCACAGGGTGAAGCTAAAGGAAAATGAAAAAATGGACAAATATCTAGACCTTGCCAGAGAACTGAAAAATTATGGAACACGAAAGTGAAAGTGATACCGATTGTAGTTGGTGCACTTGGAACAGTCCCAAAAGGATTAGAAAAGGGTTTGGAAAGTTTGGAAATCAGAGGAAAAATTGAAACCATTCAGAACACTGCACTGCTGCAATCTGCCAGAATTCTCAGAAGAGTCCTGGAGACCTGAGGAGACTTGCTGTCACTCAGACTCCAGTGAAATACCATCAGCTAACACTGATGTGAAAACTCAAAAGGAGTGAATAATAATAATAATAATAATAATAATAATAATAATAATAATAATAATAATATGACTTTATTTTAATAAAATGAGTTCTTAGGTGAATAAAGAGTGAACTTTCAAATATCTCTTCATATAAGTAAAAATTACCATGACAATTTGGTACAGCTGATTGGAAAATATGATAAGCAAAGAGTTAATGTATATATTTTTTTAAATCAGAATGTTCTGCTATCTAATAAAATTAATTTTGCTGCTTGCCTGTTCTTAGTTTATTTACTGATAAATAAAATAAAGAAATAAAACTGTGAATATCCTCTAAGTGTGCTAATTCTATAATGTTTTCCGGTGATAATATCTAGTCACCAAGTTAAAATTTAAAAAAAATATTATAACACAATACAAAGTAAATCATCATCATCAGCAGCAGCATCAACATCATGTCATGCTGACAGCATGGATTCCCTTGTGTCTTTCTCCCCCTCGTCCTTATCGGCCATTGCTCCTGGCAAGTCCTCCTCATAACATCCAGTATCCACACAAAATGATCCATGTAAGTTTTAGCTGGTTGGCTTATACTAGTGTGTCCATATGTTGGTAACCACAGGCGAACTTCACTTATGATTTCATCCTTAATTCTTACCAGCATGTATTGTTCGTATGATAGGAGGCAGGTGGCCGTTTAAATGCTTTTTATGGACGTGCTGCTTCCAGGATTTGTTAAAAAAACACGCATAATTCTTGTATAGTTCTAACTTTTCTAAGCCTTTCGTTAAAGTCCAAATGGTGCATCCATGCAGTAGCACTGACACGACTACAGCTTTGAAAAAGTCTTGCCTTATCTTATCAGAGACATCAAATTTCTATATGATCGATAATCTGTCTATGAAAATCTGTCCACTTTTTAAAAAATAAACACCTGAACCTTCCGTACAAATGACACATTGCTTGAAACTACGATCAACAACTATTGACACAAGGACTTGCAAATTCCCGTATTTGACAGCATATAGGACACACTTTTCCCCCAACATTTTGGGCGAAAAATTGCCCTGCGTCTTCGTAGGTGAAGTTTTAAGTTTTTATTATTATTATTATTATTATTATTATTATTATTATTATTATTATTTACTCCTTTTGAGTTTTCACATCAGTGTTAGCTGATGGTCTTTCACTGGAGTCTGAGTGACAGCAAGTCTCCTCAGGTCTCCAGGACTCTTCTGAGTATTCTGGCAGATTGCAGCAGTGCAGTGTTCTGGATGGTTTCAATCCTTCCTTTGATATCCAAACTTTCCAAACCCTTTTCCAATCCTTTAGGGACCGTTCCAAGTGCACCAACCACAATTGGTATCACTTTCACTTTCATGTTCCATAACTTTTTCAGTTCTCTGGCAAGGTCCATATATTTGTCCATTTTTTCATTTTCCTTCAGCTTCACCCTGTGATCTGCTGGCACTGCAAAATACACCAGTTGACAAGTTCTTTCTTTTTTGTTTATCAACACTAGGTCTGGTCTTCTTGCTGGGATAAGGTGATTTTTATTATTATTATTATTATTATTATTATTATTATTATTATTATTATTATTATTATTATTATTATTATTATTTCCTGTTATTGCGATGTCTTGTGTGTGCTTCTTGCTTGCCTGTACTGCCAAATTGCATTTACACAACTGTGTTTCTGCTTGTGTAATGCACAGCTAGACTGTTTTCAACAATATATGCTAAAATACACTAAAAACTTTTTTTCTGTATCTGACCTGCTGAAATGGGGATGCGTCTTATATGCCCGGGTGTCTTATATGCCGTTAAATACAGTACTTTTTTGCCCAACCGAATGATAGCCTTGTGAGAGTGTAAAACACCTGGATTTTAAAAGGTTAAAACTGTGTTTTGAGGCTATATTTTCTTATATTACAAAGATGTTTTAAGTAAATGTATCATGTTTCGCCCTGTCTCACTTTTAATTAAATATATTTTCTTACACATATGTAAATCTGCTTTTCATTTGTTTTTGTTTTTCGTCCTCGTTCGACGTACATAAATAGGCTCCAAACAAGACAAATATAAATTGCTCCAACGTGGATTACTACAAACGAAGGGAAAAGAAAGAAATATCACTTTTTAGAAGAAGGGTTTACGCAATATATATATTAAAAAAATGTAATAACAGTATGCTTTCCCGAAAAATAATTTTGCATGTCGAAATGGAAAATGAATAAAAAGATAAATATTTGAAAAAAAATCAAATTATAGGTACATGATGGGGGAGTAAATAAGGGAAATGAATTTATTAAAAAGAAAAGGAAATGGAAAGAAAAAGAATGAAATGAAAATTAGAATATATGGAAACCAAAAAATAAAAATAATAAAGAGCCGATAAGAAGAAATGCATGGTTAGTCCGAATAGATAAATAAATAAATAAATAAATGAACAAATAAATACATTAAGCTAGAAATGGAGAAAGTGTGTAAGAGATATGAAAACCCGTACAACATTGGTCGGACGCAAATCCATTGGGAATGAAAGAAAGAAAGAAGACAGAAGGAAAGACATAAAAACATAAACATGTTACCAATTGAATCGAGTCGAAAGAAAGAAAGAACAAAAAAGAAAGAAAGCTAACTTAAAGGGAGAGAGAGAGAGAGAGAGAGAGAGAGAGAGAGAGAGAGAGAGAGAGAGAGAGAGAGAGAGAGAGAGGGGGGGAGTAGAGTTAGCGTGAGAGTAGAAGTGATATAATAAAAAAGGCACACATTGAGTCGAGTCAAAAGAAATAAGGTATGAGAAAAAGAAAGGTATCATCAAGAAAGGAAAAAAGAGTTAAAGATTTATTTTAAAAAAAAAAACAATATTAATCGAATGGAAATAAATACAGAAAATACAGAAAGGTGTTGGTACAAAATTAATCAAGTGGAAAGAAAGAAAGAAAGAAAGAAAGAAAGAAATAAAGAAGAAAGATAGGGTAACAGACAGAGAGCAATTTAATGTAAAAGAGATATTAAAAAGATACAAGATTAGCCGAGTGACAAGAAAGAAATTAGGAAAGGAAGAAAGAGTGTAAGTAATATTTACAAAACTACAAAATAAATCGGACACAAAAGAAAAAAAGAAAGACAGAGTGGAGGATATAAAGAAAGAGTGAAAGAGATATAAAAAGGATACAAAATAACTCGAGTGGAAAGAGCGAAAGAAATTACGAAAGGAATAAAGAAATTCAGTCATCGAGTAAAGGGAAAATATTGGAGAAATATTGGAAAAAAAGCACAAAATGTATTGAAAGGTAAGAAAGAATATATGTAAAAAAAAGAAGAAAGGAAAAAAAAAGAAATCTAGTTATCGAGAGCGGAAGAAAGAATATAAGAAATATAAAAAAGGGTATATATATAAAAAAAAAAAAAGAAATGAGACGAATGGAAAGAAATAAGATAGGAACAAACAGACACACAGAGCGAGTGAGCCAGAATTGTAGAAAGAATAGAAGATATATAATAACGCATTTGAAAGAAGTCGAGTGGAAAGAATGAAAAACAAGAAAAGAAAAAAGATCAATAAGCATTACAATGAATTTATAAGCAGAATAAATTACTTCGCAAAGGAAAACAAAATTAATAACGTGGAAAAAGATCGGGCGGAGGAAAAATAAACAATAAATAAATAAATAAATAAATAAATAAAAGAAAGCATAGGAAGTTATTTTGTCCTGCGTTTTTCATCTTATCGCTTCATGTGATTGTGTTGGTCGAAAACAAGAGAATAGCAAGGTTAAAAAAAAACATTGAAGCTCTCACAGGCAGAATCGCCAAGGTTATCTTCTTTCTCTGATTCATATCTGAACTGTAATTAAAAGGAAAAGTTGAAAAACAATGAGTTAAACCGGGGATATAAGATCGTCAGTTTAATATTTGCCGATTTTTTTTTTAATTTTTAAAAATATTTTTTTTACAAAAGCAAACTGGATTTTTAAGTGCATTCGTTAGTTGATTAATTCTAATGTAATAATTTCTGCTCTGAAGACTAATTTGTACACAAGACCCTGAAATATTTATTGTTGGAGGCGCATGGTGCAATGCCTAGTGTCGCAGGAAGAGTTCAATTCGTGGACGAAGCTACATTTCACATAGCGCTAATACCCTTGGGAAAGGTATGAATCCGACTACTCTCCTTCCAGCTATGGGTAAATAATAGGGTAGACTGAGCTCTTTAACCTTGGTTTGGCCGCTAGTCTAGGAGAAGGAAAATTCTGAATTCCGACCGTTAAACTCCGCATGTGTTTGTCACTACCAGAATAGACTTATTCCTAATTAGTGATCTATTTCACAAATTTAAATTTGATTTAATAATTTCAGATGAAGTCCTTCTGCACATGTCTTAAAAGAAACGGTTACATTGCCCAGTAGTTGGACGGGGTGTCTTTTTTCACGTTT
The DNA here is from genome assembly GCA_023376005.1 of Doryteuthis pealeii. Lineage (NCBI taxonomy): Eukaryota > Metazoa > Mollusca > Cephalopoda > Myopsida > Loliginidae > Doryteuthis > Doryteuthis pealeii. The sequence goes on along the minus strand of CM042137.1, from coordinate 96,315,796 downwards.
AAATAGTATGTGTATTTAGCTATCCAATCTGATTACGTCAAGTCGTACAGAGAGCAGTTATGGTACTATCATATACCAACATTGACATCAGGCATACAATTAGTGAGAGTGAGAGTGTGACTTCCGATAGAAGATAGATCTTCAGTGATAGAGAGAGATATATTATATATATATATATATATGTATATATATATATTATATATATATATATATATATATATAGAGAGAGAGAGAGAGAGAGAGAGAGAGAGAGAGATTATAGACTTACTTGGAGAGGAGATCTTACTTGCTTTATCACTTGTTAACATCTTTACCCTTCCAGTTGCCATGTTCCTGTTTAGTTGATATCTTTTAGCTGCTTCTTCTTAACTAAGGGCCGTTTCTTTGGACTTAAGGGCCGATTTGGTCATTTTAATTGAATTAACAAGACATTTTTTGTTTCTTGATCAAGTTTTTATTTTATCCAGCCCATGATTCTTATTCGCAAACCAGTCTGAGCACGTTTGAACTCTTTGACGGCCTGACTGAATCTCAAAATTCTCACCTCTCACTCCTCCTTTCTTCCCTTCGCCACGTACCATTCCTCGTCCAATCAAAACATGCTAGGCGTCTATGTTGACATCACCATTCATTTTTTTTCCGTTACAACCCCCCGGTCAAACTTTTCCGTAACTAATCAGACCACTCAGACCACCCCACGGTCCCACGTCATGGCCATTTTGTAACACAGTGGTTACTGCAAGATTAACGAAGTTAAGCGGCAATGAGACTGGTCAATAATTTCGAGAGAGGCACTCTAAGTAATCTGAGGCTTTTGTTTATTAAAATTTGATTCGACATTAAATGACCCGGAAACCGTTGATAAAACAAAACCAACCTAACCCGGTCTACACAAGCAGGATACATCATAAGATCAATTTCTATGCGGAGTTTAACAGGTTTCAAATCAGATTTTTCTTTTCCATATACCAATCACCATATCAAGTCTAAAGAGCCCAGTCAGTCTAACTATTTACACCAAGCTTGAGGGTGAATATTTAGATGCATATCTTTCTCAAAGGTATTAGCGCGATGTGAAATGCTAACAGCCTCGTCCAGGATTTGAACTCGTCTCACCGTGTCCATTTCCTACGATAATATTCATTAAACGTATGTCTGTCTGTCAGTCTGTGTGTCTCTGTCTGTCTGTCTGTCTGTCTGTCTGAATATTATCGTAGGAAATGGACACGGTGAGACGAGTTCAAATCCTGGACGAGGCTGTCTGTCTGTCTGTCTGTCTGTCTGTCTGTCTCTCTCTCTCTCTCTCTATATATATATATATATATATAATATATATATAGAGAGAGAGAGAGAGAGATGGAGAGACTAGGCGTGTTCATTATTTAAGCCATGAAGTACGTCTGAGAAAAATAGCATATGTAACATATGACCATCAATAGCATCTCTGGTCAGGTCTTTGTCATCAAAGCCTCGTTACGCTGGTATTGTGGTTTTAGTTTCTTTCATTTTTCTTGACATATCGACATATTTTGATTATTTAATATCATACTCATCCTTGGGGAAGAATAGTATTCGTTGTATTTATCCTATACGTATGTTTTTAGGGGTTTAATATATGTCCCATCGGCATTATATATATATATAATATATATATATATATATATATATAGAGAGAGAGAGAGAGAGAGAGAGAGAGAGAGAAAGAGAGGGAGATAGAGAGACAGAGAGATAGATTGTTTAATTTTTCCGAAATGAAATAAGGAAAATAAATTGCTCAATTACAAATGTAAGAGCTTTATTTATTAAATATAACTGTTTATACAAAGGTTTTAGTAGGCATCTACCTAAGGTTTCAAGCTTTTTGCTTTCGTCAGGATACCTTTAATCCCTCGGGTGTGTCGGCAAAATCATTTTTTGCGGTTAGGTATTTGTGAATGACTGCAATATTTCGGTTGAGTTCATGGACGCTGATAAATCCGAAAATATAAATCTAAAAATATAAATCCAAAAATATAAAGTTATCTCCCTTTAATTATTTATAAAAAACAAATTTTTTGGGGAAAAATATATAAACAAAAAAACACATATGTAAAGAAACTTATGCACATTCAAATTTCCTGATGGTAAAATCCTGTAAAATTTTGTAACATTTTGTAATCTTGTATTTTAGGGTGGATGGTGAGTTTCACTTCGTAAATATTTTTTCTTGTGTGGGCATGCCTTAAATATTTCAGATTTTGGGTTCAGGTGGTTGTCTGTTCATGTTAAGGAGTCCAATATTCTGAATTTTTCCATCACACATAGATTACAATTTTTTTAACCATTTATGTAGCATTTGGGATGGTCTAATATACTAGACAAAACGTTAGCCGTTGGGTCACCCATTGAGCTGGGTAGATAATTGAGATTAGGCAAAATTGAGAAAGCAATGCGAATAATAATAACCGGGCGAAACTTTAAAATCATTTTTGAGAGTATTCTGATCACAGCTCACAAATGTCAAGAAATAAACTGGACTTATTTTGTTTTAAAAAATATATTCCTTAACTGACAACGATTTTTCTCCTAAATCAAGTCAGTATCTTATTCATGCACAATTCTTAGGATTTTTTTACAAATCTGAAATACATTCTGAACGTCGTTTTTAGAGACAGTTTTTAAGTCTCCCACCGAATTTTTTGTCCCTCATCTCATTTTAAATCGACGACATTTTTATGGCGGATTTCAGCTTTTAGAAAAATCCCATGGCGCCACATTTCCAGGCGCATGAAGTAGAAGGGTTCTTTTCGTCGTTCACACACAAAAAATCAATGTGACCATCGTTCGTTTATAGAGAAGGTAGTAAAATTTTCGATCGTTTTTTGGAAGATATTCTTTCTGATTGGAACACTTGTAGCACAAGGGACATTGAGTACGATAAAAAAAAAACTTCAGCATATGCTCCTTTTAACAGGAGAAACGTTTCCATTAATGTTTTCTTTTTCTATAAAGTGTCACATAATTTTATCCAAGGATTTTTCGTTGCACAATGAGAAACTCATAAAAAATACATTCTCATGTACACAGAAGTCTCCTACATCATCAATCCTACGTAATGATATAATTATTAGTTTATGAATAACTCCTTAAAGTTGGTTGGTTGGTTGGTTGGTTTGCTGTCATATCAACCTTTATTGGTTATTTAATGAAAAATTAGTAATTTTGATGATGGCTGCGAATTACACTAAAAATTGCTAGAACTAAAAAATGCTTAAAAATAAACTCTGCCACAGGAATATAATCAAAAGAATGAATATCTATGTTTTCTGGTTTATAAAATACTCAGCACTCCTCTTAAACTGGGCAAGATAGGAATTTATAAATATGGACGATAGAACAAGGAAATTGATGACAATGCACCACCTATTCACAAGAGATTATATTGATAGACTATGTGACAAGAAAAGATAGAATTTGAAGACACGCAAGCATTGACGACAGCGTGGATGGAGCAATACAAGTATAATTCTTATAAGATCAGAGATTGATTCCAGCACTCAGAACTGATAACAGTAAACAGAAAATTCTTTAAATTGGACGAACAATAGATATATGGATACTAAGGACATTGTAAATATGATGACCTGGACACGTTTACAAGGTTGCACTTAAATACAGAAATTGAATCTCTAATAATAGCTACACGAAATCATAGCAATTATATTGGGACCAATTACATTAAATTAAAAAATTGAATTCCTATAATAGAATCTCAAAATTATGCCAATTATATCAGGACAATTGTATCAACTCAAAAAATTGATAAAACACGGGAGACTAGCAGTGATAGGTTACGTGTAGATAGAGATGTAACAGTTGATCACATAATAAGGGGATATACAATTTAGCATAATAGGAATACAATAACAGGCATGACTGCTGGTGGGGAAAGAAAATTCCTGGGAATTATTCAAAAAACTTAAATTTCACCGTACTAACAAATGGTGCATATACAAAACGGAAGCTGCCCTTGATAATAAAACAAATTAAGCAGTCTGAGATTTTAAGATACAAACGGATCATCGAATCCACGTGAGAAGGCCATTAATTAACTTGAAGGGCATAGTGAAATAATGGATTTTGCTGTGCCAGAAAAGTAAGAGTCAAGTAAGGGGAAAATCTGGAATAATACTGTGATCTTGCTAGGGCTAAAAAAGCTATGGAATATGAGGGTGCAATCTTAGGTGGGGACCATTCCAAGAACCTGGATAAGAGACACAATAAACTAGAGGTTAGAGGAAGAATTAAAATTATCCACATAATATATGAAACGATATATAAAAATAAAGACAAGTAACACAATCTATGAAAATGAAAATATATAAAAATAATATGTAAAAGTATATATATATTTATATATTAAAAGGCTTATTCCATCAGGGGAAATTTGTAACTTCTTTCTCTTAATGGTCGAGTCATCGGCAGTGAATTGATGAATAAAAGAGTATAATGGTAGACAGAAAAGGGCTATTTGTAAACGTTGTTAGATGCTACATAATAGGTATTATATATAAGGAAAAAGGTAAAATAAACCATGTAAGAATAAAGCATAACAGGTAAGGGTTATGCTATTATATAGGCCCTTACATCGTACACCATCTTATCCTATTGTACTTATCTTCTAGTGTTATTGTGTCTCTTCTCTTCTGATCGGACATCACTATCATCTGTTCTATGTTGGCTCTGCTCTGTGTGGGTCTGGTCTGTTCTCATGGGACCACCTCGTATGTGTTCGTGGTTGCTTTTATTAAAGAACACACGATTTAAGTGTTTCAGACGTCTTTATGCAGCCCAATTTACCCATAAACGCACAGAAGAATAGACATTCTTGAAAATGTAAACCAGAAGTACCAGAATTCAAATTTCATCTCCCGCTTCCACGACCATACTGACCAATCAGAGTACAGCCCTGAAGTCACTGAAAGGACAAAGCCCTAAGAATTCAGAATGACTGATATTTTTTAAATTTTTACTTTACCGTACTGCAACATAATAGATAATATGTATAACGAATCTGTAATAATGTAATAGTTATTATATATTTGGCAGAAAGTAATATGCAAGATGCAAGATTTAAGTGCTCTAAGGTAAAAAGATCAGTTACATGTAATATCTGACAGACACAAATCAAAACAACAAGTCTTGGTAACTCAAAACTATAGTATTTTAATTTGTGACTAGGCCTTTCCTTCCAAATCTATTCTGAAATAGCAGAAAATTTTATTCGTCCTTAGATGAATTACAATTTTTGGGAACAGAATTCTTGAAAAATCAGTTCGGGAAATGAAAAATAAAAAATAAAATGTTATTTTAGAACATTAAACAAAATAGTTGGGGTCTCACAGGAACCGAATTTAGGAAATTTAAATTACAGTTATTCTCCTTAAAGAAGGAAAAGATTTTTAAAAATTACCAGATTAAAAAGTCTCCAAACTGACCAAATCTGCTGGATCTAGCAATTCACTCGTCAAAATAATAACAATAATAATAAATAACAATCATGACAATAATACATGAAAAGTATAACATACAATAAATAAGATAAATCAATTACAACAATGTACTATGAGCGTGTCCCATCGTGATGTAATGGCGACTAGCTTCTAATCCTGCAGATCAATTACCTCTAAAAAGGGATTTTGATCCTTGGTAAATGTCCCATACTTGCAAACTTGTGTCACATCTTAACCGTGGCAAACGGGTTGGGTAAAGATCTACCATAATATATTGTGACATTTCTACCTAAAAAAATTGAATAAGATTTTGAAGTAAATGTAGTAGTCATTTTTAATGATGTTAAGCTAATATATCTTTCGACTGAAAATCGTTACATTTACACGTCTGGAATAGATAAAGATGTTTGATAGCTTTTATTTTTATAAATGTTTCGCACAACTGAATGTAGGATTTATATCCTCGATATCAGATTTTATCCAATTTCCCTAGATAACAAGTAACGTTCTTATTATTCTTACTGTGCCAAGTATTTCAGATTCGTGTATTAATGCAAGTTGTGTAGTTATTATAATATCTGTCAGGAAGAATTTGAATTTATTATTTACGTTGCCTAACGCGCCAATATATATATATATATATATATATATATATATATATATATATATATATATATATATATATATATATATATATATCAAGAGGTTTTATATTCTCCTTATCTCTTTTGCCTGGTTTGATATGCAGCTCATTGGGACTCCGGGGGATTTGGATGTATTTACTTTCCAACTATTAATTCTTATGATTGTGGATTCCGTAATCAAAGATAAGACAACATGGGCGAAAGAAATGACAAACCGTTCAACATTTATCATAAATAGTGAAGGGTATAATACATTCCCTTGTGGGGAGAGCAAAACAAATTCCCCATCTGTTAGGTGATTGTTTTCAGTGTCTTGTCTTGTCGAGCTGTCCCCTGCAGCGTCCCGTTCGCGCCGTCTCATTCTAAGTGAGCAAAGAGGGAAGGTCAAATAAGTGGCGTTAACAAACTCCTCGACAAGAGACACTGTAGAAGCCCGTAAAGTTACTTAGTAAAATAGCTATAGGCTCTTGCATATATAGAGAGGCTTTGTGTGTGAGAGAGTATTGTCTCTGACTATTCCAGTTTATCAAAATTAGGTCCCTCAGTCGCATTTCAAGAAAAGGAATTGTTCAAAATTAGCATTTGCTATTTATATCAGTTTTGAAAAAGCCCCGTGGGTTGGTGCCTTAGAATACACCATTTTCACCTCTGCAGAGTGGTAAAACCCCAAACCAATGGGGCCACCTGTTGATCATGTTTGGCGATCTGTGATGCTTAAGAACGGAATCTTTATGGCTGGTATTCCACTTTGACCTTTACTTTGGCTTGACAGGCAGGCGGAGAGGCATCCTCCGATTAATCGGCTGGCCATGTCAAGCCCAAGTACCTATATGATTGTCCCAAACCTATTGTCCTTATAGCAACACCCAACATTTTTATCATATATGTGCTTATAGTTGGTGACTGAGAGTCTTCTTGTCCTGGAATGACGTTAAACTATTTGATGGTGAGGTTCCATTTCTGGAAGGCTGGGGAATTTGGAGCCCCCCTTCATTACCATGCCCCTAGAACATTTGTTAACAAAAATTGATTTTCTTCATAACAATCGCTACGAATCTTTTAAATCTTTGCTGGCATTAAATGAACCTCCGATGTTGGCGTAAACAAAACAAACAAATAATTTTCAGATATCAGGAACTTGAAACCTAGACACTTTTATCTGAATTACATGAATCGGCGTTAAATGACCCCATAAGTGTTGATATGCCGTAAAACAAAGCAACCAGCAATCAAAATCAGTTTTGAAAATATAATGATCGATAAGAGCAGTCACGTATACCGCTCCTTTTATTGAAAAATTAAATTTAAAGCTTATACTATAATTAAAACATTTCAAATTGTTGTATCGCGAGGTGGAAAGATACACAGATGCATAACGCATTTATTAAGCACGAGCATCCGGTGCTAAACGGATTCATACAAACACAGAACAAATAAATACAAACAATTAACAAGACAAAACTTACAGTAAATAGAGGAGGGTCAATTCGGTATAGCCAACGCAGCAAAGTCAGTCTGAATATTATTCAGCAAATTAATCTACTTTAATCGTAAGCTATTTATGGCTATGAGCCAAGAAGTGGTATACGCGTAATGTTACTTCTTATGGTCAGATGGAATCTTCTAATCCAGAACTGCGTTATTGTTATTACGAAGGTAATTGCTAGCTCGGTGACTTAAACTTACTATATCCTACAGGGTCTTCCATTTCCGGTTCTCACGATCCATAAATGTCACTCACTCTCCTAATATTATGGCTGCCATAATCATTAGGTATCTAATAATTATGTAACAGTAACACACATACAGATGAGCAGATTTATTTTTGTATCAATAACTACTATTTTTTTAAAAAATCTGGAATAATAACTCAGCCACTCATTTGAAAAGCCCATTGCATTAATGTTATAATAAAATACATATTTTTATCAGTTAGAATCGATTATACCAATTTATCAAATGCTATTAGTAGTGTTATGATTTATACGTCGAACACAAATTTTGTAAATATAGTTTGTTTAATGTGTAGAGAGGTATGTATGTTATGTTCTTGTGAATATTGTTTGTTTGGTCTTTTGAAGCATTGGAAAAGAAGAACAAAAACAAGAAAAACTGAACAAAAATCAGAATTTTTATATATTCAACCGTTGCTCTGTACCTGGTTTAATCTATTCCGATATTTCGGGTGAACCTTCATCCTTTTTCAAGGTACTAACAAGACGGTCTGGAGTTAAAAAAAAAGATGAAATGTTGTATATGAGGGCAAAAAAGTAATTAAATGAAGTGAACGTATTTGGCGTTTTTTAGCCGTTAATTTTCTTTCGAAATTGTGTGACGTAACTCATCCGAAATACGATCATGGTAATCGTTCGAAATGTTGCATGACGTTGATCGTGAACACACACACACACACACACACACACACACACACACACATATATATATATTATATATATATATATATATATATATATATATATATATACTTTACCGTTAGCTGAAGGATGGCAGAAGGCCAAAGCTTAAGGCGTGGAAGAGATATAAACATTACTTAAAAATGCAATCTTGTAAAAATAGAAATAGATCATGACAACTGGGAAAAGAGAACTGACTGGAGAATTCATGTGGATGACGGCTGTACCAGTTTTGAGAGTGAAGAATGAAAACCTCAAGGTCAACTTCATAAGGGATACTCCTTTCATATTGGTGGGAACACGGAGGGTTGGAATTGTCAAAAATGTGTCGGATTCTGCTTTCTATGGCTGGATATATCAATCATCGGAAATCTCATCAGGTACAATTCATGCACACTCCAGGAACAAACAATGTGTCTTGTGCAATCTGTAACAAAGTCTGTAAGTCCGCTTTTGGTCTTAAGTGACATATGTATAAGCATCAAATTTAATCATCTGATTCATCCGATACAATTGGAAGGACGTTCCTCCTATATCATACATGAATAAAACTTGCAGATCCGCTGCGGGATTGATGAGTCGTTTGAGGGCTCGGGAGAGGAAAGGATCTGGTGGTGGGGTTATAGGATTTTGAGGGTCAGCAGGATCTGTAAAGATTATGCTATATATATATATTATATATATATATATATATATATTATATTATATATATGAATAATTTTTGGTACAGGCAAATCTAAACATATATATATATATATATATATATATATATATATATATATATATATATATATATAAGTTAAGATAAGATAGACGATGATAAGAGTTACCGACGCTTGGTCACTATGTGGTTACTCTATCCTAACTTTAATATCTTCTACTCTCTCCGATTTAACCGTTGAAATGCATTTTTAGTTTAGAAAACAAGAACCAATTCAAATGGGAATCGGGCTCGTTAGCATGAAGAGTGCTGCATTGCACGGAGTGCCAAAAACTATTAAATTAAATTTTGCAGGCCATTGAGAAAAGCATATGGAGAATTGGTATTTTGCCCAGACAGCAGTCTAGATTTGGCCTCCCAAAACTTCTGGCTTTTCTTAAAGCCAACATTAACCAATGAATATAACGTAGACAGGATTAACGGGATGCTGCTGATTGTAATCCCTAAATAGGATATTATTGATTCTTATGAAAACTGAAAGGAATGCTGGGATACGTGTGGTATTTCCAAGTACAGTATATTGAGTATAGGTATAATCGTTGGAAAGCTAGTCTCGCAGAGCGATTACTAGAGTAAAACGAGTACCACGTTGAATTCCCCTTAGTTGTAACCTTGTATCAAATCTTACCCGTGGTTAAAGTGTTGGGTATTCTTTTTTATAGAGGCGGGTTGTGTAATGTTTACCGTCGTAGGAAATAGACACGACGAGTTCAAATACTGGAAGAGGCTGTTTGAATATCACATAGCACTAACACCCTTGGGAAATCCAACAATTCTCCCTCCAGCTATGGGAAAATAGTAGGGCAAACTGGGTTCTTTGACCTTGCTTTGGCAACCATTCTAGGAAATGAAAAGCTTTGAATTCAAATCTGTTAAACTCCGCTGAAAATTGACATTGTGTCACATTCTACTCGTGCGGAAAGGTTGGTACAGATATAAGAGAGTAGATATAGGGGAGATGATCGTTTTAAAAACAAATAAGTCAAATTATACCTATTAATTATTTGCCTATTTTAAGCCGCTAACCGTGGCCCTCCCACGATCCTACCGTAAGCCGCTGGTTGTAGTTCTCACATGTGCAACTTGTTTACATGGGAAAATCGCTACGTGAACATCCTTGCCATCTTTATTTGAATAGAATGAGTTCTGAGATGAATAAATAGTGAAATTTGAAATATACAGAAAAATTTGGCACAACCGTGGGAAATAATTAAATATTGGTATTTGGTAACATATCCCTGTGTGCTAATAAATAAATGAGTTTTTTTTTAATGAATGCAATAAGGCGTTGAAAATATGAATTGTTATAATTCTAAGCAAGCATTACAGATAAATTAGATTTTGGAATATAATATCCCATAAGAAGTTGATATGCCGTTAAACAAATAAACAAAAGGAACAAAACCATTATATCACAATGTTTCTTTTTTGGTCGGGCTGAGAAGTTTTAAGCAAACATTAATATTAGGAGAGTATACTATATTACAACTCTATCGAACCATATATCATCAATGTTTGGAGGCAAGTAGTGTAATGGTTAGAGTCGTAGGAAATGGACTCGTCAATCTGAGTTCAAATCTTGAAGGAAGCTGTTTGCATTTCACATAGTAATAATACCCTTGGGAAAGGTATGAATACATATATTCTCCCTCCATCCGTGGGTAAATAGTTGGGCAGATGGTGACTGAGGGTCTTCTTGTCCTGTGAATGACGGTAAACTATTTGATGGTGAGGTTCCATTTCTGGAGGGATGTGGAATTTGGATTTGGATTTCATTACCATTGCACCTAGAAACCATGGATAGGTAACCAGTCTAGGAAAAGGAAAACTCTGAATTCAAGCCTGTTAAACTCCGCTTAAGAAATTGACTTCATGTCGCATCCTGCTTGTGGGGAGGGGTTGGTAAATATATATATATATATATATATATATATATATATATATATATATATATATATATATATATATATATAATCAATGTTTATAGCTGGTTTCCTGTGAATTAATTAAGAACATACTATATTGATGTGTTCTACATTGGTACATTGTTAAGCAAGAATATTAAATTTAAAATGAAGCAAGAGAAACACATTCTTTTTACCTAAAACCCGAAATATAATGTTATAAATCGTTACTATAGTCATATTATAAACAGCTTATCAAATCAGCTTATTCTAGTATCAACTCGCTTACTACAATGTAGAAGTCCAGCATATTAGCCGCTACGCCACAGGAATTATCATACTTGTTTTAAATACATATTAATATATCCTATAGTGCCATACAGGCGCGCATACACACATACACACATACACACAAACTTATATATATATATATATATATATATATATATATATATATATATATATATATGTATAGGAGAATATGTGCTTAATTGAAGTCGTACCTAATTTTGAAAGGCGTGCATATTAATTAATTAACTTTCAAAATTAGGTACGACTTCAATTAAGCACACATTCTCCCAAAAATTGCCGGCTAAAAAAAGCTATATCATAAACACATCGCTTGTGTGTATTTACTTCTCATATATATATATATATATATATATATATATATATATATATATAGTAAAAGTAAAGTCGTCGGGGTGGCCTAATGTCGGTATCAGCCATGCAGCAAAGGAGTCTATTTTCACTAGCGCTAGACCAAGGATATTGTTTTTGCGTCTGGGGGTGGAGCGCCACACCTACCACTAGCTCCTTACTTTACCGCACAGATCCCTGTGCTACTCATACGCTGAGTTGGTGAGAGCCGGTATTGAACTAGGAACCTTGTGGTTTCTAGCCGAACGCACTACCGGCTGATATATATATATATATATATATATATATATATATATATATATATATATATATATATATGCCTTTTTTAAATATAGATAGATAGATAGATAGATAGATATACTTTTTGATTGTACGTGGGTGATGCTTTCAAATTAAAGACGACGGCAACATATAACGGAAAAGAAAGTCTAAACAAAAGTGGATAGAAAAAATAAAATAAAAAAGAATCAACATCAGCGCGCCCTGCTGGGAAATCATAAAACTACCATTTACAAGACAAATTTATGAAAACTGCGTTAACAACTGGATGGTTGGTTTTGTCTTGCGCCGTTCGCACGCGGCTGTGAGATGGACGCGACGAACGATGGATAGCCGGGGGAATATCAGATAAATATCAGCCGTGATAAATTCTCGACGGTTCTCAGCAATAAGATAAACAGACAGAAAGTTCTACCAACTGGAAATGGGAAGAGCTGCACATATGGAGAAGGTTATTCTCGTTGACGCTACACTGCCCGGTAAGCAACAGCGGCTGGCAAAGAAATCGTGCCCACTCACTATGAAATCAAGTAGATCACATGACCAAACTGTTATTTATCTACTAGCTTATGTACGTACCAATGTCTACAAAAGCAACGGGTCATTATGACAGTCAGTATCATCCTCCTTCTGCTCCTCATAATCATCATCATCATCATGTCATACCGTCAGCACTGGTTCCCAAGACTCGTTCTCGCCAACCGTCACTTTCGATCATCGCTCCTGGCAGGTCTGCATGACATCCAGAATCCGCTCAGAGCTGATTGATGTTGGTTTTTGCTGGTCAACCCATATTGCCGTGTCCATGCTTAGATTTCAGTCGAGGAACATCACTTATGACTTCGTCCTTGCTTCTTCAACAGTGTCCAGAAAGTCTTGTTGGTATCACCTGGTTTTTTTATGTAATTGGAGACATGTGACCGTACAGGTGTTTTCTTGGTAGATGCTACTTCCAAGATTTGTCCAAAACAGCGCACATCATCCTAGTGTAGCTCCCATCTAGCTTTTTCTCCAGACGCTTTATTTGGATCCAGGTGGTGCAGCCGTAAAGTACCAGTGATACAACTAGAGTTTGGAGGAATTATCGCTTCATCCTATCATTGAAATCAGATTTTCATATGAAGGATAATCTGTATATAGCAGTCCATGTATTTCCTATGCGTATATTGACATCGTTTTCTCTAGAAGAGATAGTGCTTCCTAAGTATATGAACTCGTCTATTAATTTTAAACACTTAACATCTACTAAGAAGATCCGTCCATTTTGATTAAAATACATGAACTCAGTTTTATTTGGGTTTACATACTACCTTCTGTAGACAATACAGCGGTGTTTCTGCTTGTGCCGGTGAATCTGCTAGAAACGCCAGATCATCTGCAAAGTCTACATCTGGGTGGGATATCACCGGCCTTTTGCTTTTTTGGGTGAAACCTTTTTCTTTCATGGGATCGAATGAAGTTACGAATTCGTAGTCTTCGCATACCATAAATATATATGGTGTATAAAGTATGTATATACTCGTAGGACTCCAATAGCAATGTCAAATAAATCTGTTTCTTTTCGTTTAACGGACCACTGCTTTTGTGTCTTTGTAGAGCATCATTACAGCGGGAGCATTTTTTAGGGAAATGATATGTTAATAGTTCTTTCTTCATCATTTTTTGAGTATCGAGTCAAATGCACTAGAGAAATGTACAAACAGTAATGTTGTTTCGAGATTATTTGCTCGAATTCCATTCACGATTCGACAGATAAAAAATTGACAGTATAAGTAATAGTAAATCCGGCGGAGTAGCCTCTCGTCGATATCAGCCGGACAGTGAGGGAGTATCTCGCCTTTTCCCTAGCGCTAGACCAGAGGTAGAGCGCAACACCTACTATCAGCTTCCCAATTAGCCGTATTCGCAGCTTATATGAAGAAGTCTTATATATCGTATGTTTGCATTTACCCCTAAGCACGAGCAAAGTCAACTTTTGAGCGGCATTTAACATATTTGAATTCAGGGTTTTCCGTCACCTAGACCAGTTGCCATACCAATTTTAAAGATCTCTGTATGCCTTACAATTTACCACCCCTCCGAGCGAGTAGCATGCGACAAAAGGTCAATTTCTTAAGTGGAGTTTAGAAGTTTAACGTTTTTGAATTCAGAGTTTCCCCTCTTTTTTCCCGATTGCTATTCCAAGATTTAAGAGCCTTGTCTATCCTAGATATACCCATAGCTGGGGGGAGAATAGATGGTTGCATAATTTTTTGAAGAGTATTAGCGCTTTCTGTACACAATTGATAGGTGACCTATCAATTATATAACAATAGGGTTACCCCAATCCAAACTACAGGATGTTTGAAAGAGACCGGTGCATATGAGAATTAGTTCACCTACTCAGCACTCAAAAAGTGTATTAGCGCTATCTGTACACAATTGATAGGTAACCTATCAATTATATAACAATATGGCTACCCGGATCCAAAGGACAGGATGTTTGAATAAGGCCAGTGCATGTGAGAATTATTTCACCTACTCAATAGTATTGCCTACGCGGTTTCAACTTGAATATCTATAACATCATTACATATACTTGTGCGTAAAATCTATACTCGTATTTTTAAGGGTTGCATCGTTAATGAAACAGGCGGTATTATATGTTTTTTTTTTGCTACTTCTGTGTATAAAGCTGCAAGTAAGAATCAATAGCATTATACTAGTAATCGCCAAACATAAATTTTGTTAATCATTCCTGTACGGTGATCCACCCATATTAAAATATTGACGCCTCCTAATCCTTGCGTAGGCTGCTACAATGCAATCAATGCGCAGTACCAAGTTAGAATTAACTCCATCGTAATAATCGTTTGAAATAATAATGCTTTCTAGTCATCACACTATAGTGAAAGGCCCTCTCTTTTTTTCTTATTTTTTCGTTATCGTGTTTATCCCTTTGAATTCCTTCTAACTCTCTTTCTTTCTTTGCGTTTGGGTTTATTATAATTCTGTTTATCTTATTTTCTTTTTTTATTTCTCTTTTTTTTTTTCTTTTTTTTACCCGAGAATATTAAAAGCCCTTCGCCTTTTTACTCTGGTGATTTTTTCTGCCTTCTTTTTTTTTCTTTCTTTTTTTTTTGTTCTTTGTTTCTAAGTCTTCACTGCATATCTGCCTCCACTTCCGTTTGAGCGATTCCGCCCCAACGGTCGATACTGTACATACCGAAGAAAAAAAAAAAATCAATGAGCTCTCAACCAATTTCTCTTCTTCTTCTTCTTCTTCTTCTTCTTCTTCTTCTTCTTCTTCTTTAGACCTATTTTCTACCTAATACTTACACCATAATATGTTAAATGCACAAAAAGTGGCTCTTATTCTTTCGTTTTCATTTTCCTTCTTCTAAAAACAAAACAACGAAAAAAAAAAAAAGAAGAATAAAAACAAAGAAAATGACTTTACACAAATACTATTTGGACACTAAAGCAAAACACAGAAACATAAATACACAACAAAAAGATTCTCGCCATTCATTCATCCGGGCAGTTAAGCACAAACGCTTTCCAATGAAAGTCCTGCTCCAGCTGGAATACAATGAACGCGTCACGCTAAATTTATTTCTTCTGTGAGTTTTATTACAGTCTTTCATTAAATGTGGTCATGTCTGCTTTTCTGACTCATGCGCACTTAGGCACAAACACGTATATATATATATATATATATATATATATATATATATATATATATATATTCAACAATAGGGAGACCGAGCCCACGCATCTAATGCATCTAATACAAAGAACAAATACCGATCTAAAAAAATGATGCATGCAAATGAGCGTGTTGGATTTCATTATATGCCGGACATTATCTTTTAATCTCAATAAGGAACTAGCTGAATTTAATTCTACTGAGACCAGAAGTAAAGAAATCAAAAAAACAAAAACAAAAATACAAAAACAAGGAACAATGTCAAAGCGGCATTTGGAAATAAAATAAAAAATAAAAACTCAATTAGAAAGAATTATGAGATTTTTAAAACTAAAGTTGACCTTTGTGTTTTAATCAACCACAGTTACAATAAATAATATCTCGAAGAAAAAGAAAATTAAGTGCAGTATCAAGGTTAACAGTATCTTGAAAATAAGCCAACACAACATTAACCCTTTGGCAAACAAGTACATAACCCCAGTGTATGCAAAGGTTTAAGGACTCTGAAGAAAACAGAATGTTGTTTATGGCCTTTCGTAAAGATTATCGTCGTAAGAAAATGAAATCTTTAACCCCAGTTCAAATCCTGAACGAGACTGTTTGCATTTCTTGTCATCTGTATGTTAATATGAATCATATATCCATCTATGGTTGAATACTAGAACAAAAGGAGTTATTTAGCCTTGGTAAGGCAACATGTCAAAATAAAGATTCTACAATCAAAGCAGCTGTATTGCTCTTTAACTTGTGTCCCATACAGTTCGTGGCGTAGAAATTGAGTAAGTACATATGAATGAGCTGATATCTAAGAGAGCAAAGTTGTTGGAGTTCTAATATATCAAATTAAATCTGCTTTGATCTAATATGGAGGTGATTGGTTGGTTTGCTGCCTGGTTGGTTGGATTTACAACATATCCTTTGATGTGATATTTAATTTCGAAGTAAGTTTTTAAAGTTTTATAAGCACCGGTTTAGCTCACTCGGGGGAGCATCCGCCTCTGAATCACAAGATTTCGGGCCCTGATACCATTCCTCGCCAGCTCAGTGCCTGGATAGCACAATTGGTCATCTGTGGTAAAATGGAAGCTGATGGTAAGCGTGGCATTTTCCTCAGATCTCATTGATCTAGTCCTAGTGTAGACAGATAGATTGTATTTGCGTATGAGGTGGAGCGCCACACTACCATCAGCTGTTCACTTTATCGCAGAGATCAAATTTCTGCTACTCTGCG
The DNA here is from genome assembly GCA_023376005.1 of Doryteuthis pealeii. Lineage (NCBI taxonomy): Eukaryota > Metazoa > Mollusca > Cephalopoda > Myopsida > Loliginidae > Doryteuthis > Doryteuthis pealeii. The sequence continues at coordinate 96,298,763 of CM042137.1, read as the reverse complement.
CTAAGTGTGCGAGCCGGTACCGAACCCCGAACTTGTGGATGCTCTTCTGCCTGGGCTAAACCGACCCCTGCAATTCCGAACATTTCTAGATAAGTTTTAGATACGATTTGCTGTGGTTCCTTGAGTGAGATTAGTGGCAAGATCCAAAATTGCACTGGATGTTAAAAATCTCAATTACTGTTAGTACCTTTTCTAGTAATAGAAGTCAATTCTGCTCAAACTATGTCATTGGGACTTTGTTGCTATCACTCTCTTATTATGAAATAACACAACAAATTAACATGCCCAAAATCCAACCAAAAACCAACCAACCTTACCGCCACTACAAGGATGGCACGAGATCAATTTTTAAACGGAGTGAACCTAAAGGGAATGTATAATTTTCCTTCTCCGAGACTGGTTTCAAAACCAAGTCTACAGAATCGTATTTACTCTACTATTTACCTATAGTTTTGGTGAAATGGATTTATTCCTTTCCTAAGTATTAGCGATCTGTGAAAAGCAAACATTTTGGTTTCGGATTTAAAATTGGGTCTCTGATTCCATTTTCTCTGACGGTAATGGTTACACGACGAGCGCTTTCTGAAACTCAAAGATCCCTGTGCTGCTCATACGCTGAGAGCCGGTATCGAACCTGGAACCTTGTGATTATTAGTCCAACGCTCTACCGATTAAGCTAAACCGGCCGTTCGAAACGCGGGAAATGCATAAACACCGATATCTTATGGCCTTTTTTTTTTTTTTAAATAGCGAAATTGATTTCCAAAATCTTTCCATTCCGTTCTTCCCAGCAAGATATTTCAGTAATTCACCTCTACAATCAACTTCAGGCGTCCTTCAATTGATTAAAATTTCCATTCTGTTGCTTGGAGATCACCGTGAGTGTTTCACATCAATCATGTTCCTTGGAAATTGCAGGCAATGTGATTGGATTAGCAAGAGAACACGATAGAATGTATCAAAGTCTCGTTATACATAGGACTGACCTATTCTCTCAGTAATTCCAGCATCAATTATTTTTAATTCATTTCGCATCGGTCGGACACTTCCTCGTTTGTTTGTATTACCCGGGCTCTCCGCAGGAGCAGGATATGACTTACGGTCAATTTTCAAGCGGAGTTTAACATGTTTGAATTCAAAGTCTTCCTTCTCCAATACTGGTTTCCATGACACGGTTAAAGACAGCTGACTGTCTTACTATATACTCATAGCTGAAGGTGAACTTTCGCGTTTGTCGGACACTTCCTCGTCTGCGTGTATCTACCCAGCCCCATCGACACGAAAAGTGTGTGACCCAAAGTCAATTTTCAAGCGGGCTTTAACATGTTTGAATTCAGAGTTTTCCTTCTACAAGACTACTTTTAATCCGACCGTTAAATAAACATGTCTGCCCAACTATTATCCATATCTGATGGGGAAATAGTTGGATTTATGCCTTTGTTGATGGTATAAGCATTACGTGAAATACAGCCTCGTCCAGAAATTGACCTCGGTTCGCCGTGACCATTTCCAGCAACGATAACCATTACATGACAAAATCTCTCTTCCTTTTCTGTGTTGTTCATTTTTCACGGGGTTTAGACTGTTTACACCCTAGACTTCTTCATGTGTATTTAGAGTATAAATCATTCATTATGTCTAGAATATTTGTCTAGAAGAAAGCAGCGGCATCAAAGCACCGAAACATCAACATCTTCAGGGACAGCCTTCAAATGCGACATCTATGGTCGAGAATGTTTTTCAAACATCGGATTTCACAGTCACAATAGGCGCTGTAACTTCAGGTTAAAAAAAACAAAACATATTATAGTCTTCCGAGACTGAAATGCCAATCCAATACATTCATTATGAATTTTCATAGTTCTGTCCGAATGAGAATGAAAATTCCGAACGCCTCAAAATGAATAGATATTTAAACTTCCCTTTTATTTCCCTCAGAATCAGTGTCTAGTATCTGTCCACGAGGAAACTTAATTAAATTTATTTAATGAAATCAAAATCAAATACAATAATAATTTACATACATACTTATACGTCTATTCCTTTGTGATCATTTGTGAGAAAGTAGAAACGTGTATACTTTTCCAAATGGTAAACGAATTATGTTGCATATCTTATGTCTTGTGAGTGTATCTTGAGAAATTCAGTTTCCACATCTCCGATCAGGCGGGCGTATTATATTATTCTTTTTAGGGAGGAAATACGACAAACTGAAAGTCATGCGTGGCCACTGCAAAAATGCGGGGTCCTAAATATAACACTCAATTGCATCCAGTGTTGAGGCTCCATTTCTATAGCGCTATGGAGTGTGGAATCACTTTTTCCTTGGCATTATTCCCTGGTCTTCTCTGACCGCAGTGTTAGTATCTATTAAGCTCCCATGTATGAGTTGGATCGATTTGCTTGCGATAATAAAGGGTTCACCTGTTTAAAATTATTAAAGATACGTTTCTATATAATTGAAGACAGTGATTATTAAACTGATTGCTTGGTTGTTTTGGGAGATTTGTTTTGTTTTGTTTTGCTTAATGGCATATGTAACTCTTGTTTGGGTACTTGGGCGAAAACTTGTTTTTTTTATGTGTATGATTCGTTTAAGAGATAATTTTCATTAACATCGTGTGTATTAATAAATACTGGTGGTTGACCATCAGCCACCACCTTCTAGGATCTGCATGATAAAAAAAGTTGTGTGTTTGCCATAAGAGCAATTTGAAGAAGAAGGTCGGCACAATCCTATAGTTGCTAGAGATGGACATGCCGAATCGATTGATCGAATGGAGACTCTCCGATCGTCAGTCTAACCAAATTAAGGACCGAAGTGATGTGTTGTATTACCCGTGACTACTTAGTACCAAGATCAAAGACCGCTCGTCTCCCACAATCCTTACCTCAGGGTTACGGGTCGCTAACCCCATTTGAGGGTTTTACGACTCAGCGTATTCTACATCCCAGCCGACAAGGCGACTCAAGTTTGGAATAGATAAAAAGTAAGACTGATGGATTGGACTATTGGTATCAGCCGGACAGCGATGGGGTATATCGCCTTTTCACTGGTGCTAGACTGTGGAGGCTGTTTTTGCATTGGACTGCCACACCTACGATCAGCTCTCCAGTTTACCGCACAAATCAAAGCAGTGCTACTCATTAACTGAGTTGGTGAACACCGGTATCGAATCTGGAATCTTGTGCCTCCAAAGCACATCCTCTACCGACTAAGATAATCCAGTCGTTTTATCCCAATATTATTTTACGTACCATAAAACAAAGCCAGAGGCGTTTAGATTTAGCCGATGGGCTGAGTGGGATAGAAAACTGACAATTGCCTAAGTCTTCACCCACATCAAACCTGCCGTCCTCGAACTACGAAAGTAAATAAAAAGATAATAGGTGTACATTCTAGAATCTGTTTTGTTTCTTTTCTTCTGTGTGTAGTTAACCGTGGTTTAGACACTTTTGACAAAACCTGCAATCGGCTTATATTTCGTAAAAATTAACTTAACGTGAGATGGGGCTAATTTAGCAGGTGTACCTGCACACGATAATTCCATAGCGCTATCATATGTTTAAACATAGAATATGGTCATCTTCGATATTTCTACAAGACCCATTCACGAAAATGTTCTTGTGCCGACTGAGATAATCCAGTCCTTTTAACCCAATATTTATTGACGTGCCATAAAACAAGGCCAGATGAGTTAAGATTACGGTGTTGGGCTAATAGGATAGAAAACTGGTCATTGCTTAAGTCTTCATCCATATTCACATTTAGCAGTGAACCTGAACGATCTGCACACGATACCTCCACAGCATTTCATATTTTAAAACCCAAAATATGGTCAGCTTAGATATTCCTACAAGACCATTTCACGGAAATGTTCGTGATAATCCGATTGAGTCATTTATTCCCTTTAGTCAGACAAAATGACAGTAAAAAAATAGAAGCAAGAAAATATCATAGATGCAACCGCACTGTCTGAGATGTCTGAAGCTTATTTTTGACAGCTAATAATGCAAAAAAAAAAAAGACACAAATAGCTGCTATAAAAGCATAGACTTAAACAATGATACTGTGGACGCAGTAACCTGATCCAACAAGCTGATAAGACACGATTTCAATGCAACTTTGAAATCATCATGATAATGATGATGATGATCATCATCATTGTCAAGAATATTGTGAAAAGAAAAGTTACCGACAAGAAAACTTATTAACTCTTACTGTAACATCAGCATTATTCCGATCGTTTACATCAGTACAATACTGACAAACTTGGCATAAAAAGTGAAGGAGGCCAAATATTGCATTGTGGATGTCACGAAGGCTTTCAGCTTGAAGTTCAATTTGAAAAAAAAAATCAAAACTTTTCCTCCCGTTGTCATCGCAGCAAAAATGGTAAATAAAAGGCAGCAAAGACTGATCGTTGTTTAGACTTAAAAAAATGCTCACACTATCGGACTTTTACGGAATATCTCTTCTAAAATAAGCCCATTATAATGAGGTATTACTTCATCTTAATGATTGGTAAGTGTCGGTTTTTCTGTCCCCAGTAGATGCTCAACTAGTTTGATGTAGAGTTATCAAATTATCGAGATCAAGATAAATGTTAACTAATTTTTGTATTACATGAAGAATGAGGGGATATCATTGGAAAATGGAATCTAACACTAAACAATTAGCGATAGCTGGGTATTCAATGTATTAGAGATTTTAATTTGAAAATTGCATATATATTTTCAATTTCAACGAGTATTAAATTCAGGAAAGTTGAGAACAAAACAAAATAATTCTTTCATTAAATATTCCCACATACATGAAAATAAACAACATATAAGTTCATAAGTATTTGCCGAAAATTCTATTTCCTTCTCTGGCGATGAAAATTTTAATCCTCAGTTTTTTACGGCACATGATTCTGTTTTTCAACATATTCAAATGCACAAAGAATTAAGTAAATATTAAAACCCAGATAAATGTTATTTTTATTCCAGGAATAGAAAACATAAATTCCTATTTCTCCTTCTGAATAACGCCAGCTTCAAGAAATCTTATTGCCTCGGCATTTCCCGATCTAACAATCTCAAAATCGTCTCCTTTTTTCCAAAATATTTCTTTGTTATCCTCTCCTTCAAAACAGTGTCCGTCTACTCTCCAAGTGGTCGTTAGCGAAAAAAAAATCTCTGGTCTGTCTTCTGTTACATATTCAATCCTGGATCATTCATTTGTTAACTTAACATTTCAACGGGAGTAATATTTGTTATTTTTAAAATTTGACTAAATTTAAAGATTATAAACAGATATCATTAACTATACAATTTTCTTTCTTCTTTTTCTAACTATTCATAAACTTGATAATTCTTTGAACTCTTTTTTAAGAAGTTATGACAGGGGACATGGCAGTACGTTTCTTTTACTGTTTAAGTTCATTGATATGGTAGTCCTGCATAAAAGGCTTTTAGAAATTTAAATAAATTTCTAAAACTCCTTAGAAGTCCAGTCTCATCAGACAGAAGACACAGATAAAAATAAAATGAAAAACCCAAACAAAAATGTACCAAAAAATCCATCAAATGTAGGTCAGATAGCAAATATACATTTACAATTTCAAGCTAAAGAAAGAGTTAAAAGCTATCTTTAATTTCCTGTTTAAACAGACATATTCCAAAAATGTATATGTATGATTTTAATATGTAAAAATAGAATAAACATTTGTCTAGACTATATATATATATAAAAAAAGTTATAAAATGATTAAGAAGGGATGTTATTAACCTCAACGTAGAATTCAGTATATAAATCCAAATCTAAATTATTTTGAATAAGAAAAAAAAAACAAATAAGAAAACAATAAAAATGTAACAATATATAAATTGATAAAAATAAAATTATGAAAACAAAATATAAAATTATCAAATAATAAATAGTAAAATTAATACTATTATACTATACTATATATATATATATATATATATATATATATATATATATATATATATATATATATATATATATATATATATATATATATATATATATATAATTAAAATATATGTATATAATATAAATCTTAATAACTAATTAACCA
>CM042137.1:96282677-96287677 GCA_023376005.1 Doryteuthis pealeii | reverse complement strand
TAAAACAAGTTTTAATTGAAACATCCCCAGTATCATATATTTATATATAGTTTGTTTTATTCTACAAGATATTCAAAGTTAATAGAACTTAGTTTCGATTTCAAATTGTTTTTTTTTTTTTTTTACTCCTTTAATAAATTTGATGATTTCATGATTTATGGTTCAAACGCTCCGACATTTAATTTTTAACTTCCACCTCCTCGAGCAATATCTTTCAAAAATTTATTTAGTGACAAAGCCGTTGAGTAAAATAGATATTTCTTTCATGATTAGGTTAAGGATTGTCTTGGTTATTTTTGTATGAAAGTTATTAAATTGATATTTATTTGACATTTCATGACTTAAAAAAAAACTAAGATTTGAAGATAGATTTCATTTTTCATAAGACTGAGTGGATTCCTAAAACGCAATCATCATCATCATCATCAGGTTACGCTAGTAGCCTGGGTATCCATGGTGATCTCTCGCCACCCATCTCTATCATTCACCTCCTTCGGAAGGTGTTCTGTACAACATCACTATCGACACTGAGCGGGCCAATGTAGGTATTTGATGGTCGAGCCACACTGGCGTGCACATGAGCAGGTTTCCACAGAGTTTGTCCAGCAGCACTTATGAGTTTGTTGCAGCACTTTGAGTTTGTCCAGCAGTGTCCAGCATGGCTTGTTCGTTTCACTCCGATGGTTTATGTGATAGGAGGCAAGTGGCTGTACAGCTCCATTCTTTTGGGTTTTGTTTCAACCATTTGTTTAAGATCGCATGCAGTATTATTGTGAAACTCCCATTTAGTTTATTCTCCAGGTGCTTTGTTAGGGTCCAAGTGGTGCAGCTGTAGAGTAGTACTGATACAACTACAGCTTGAAAGAATTGGCGCTTTAATATATTAGTCAGATTAGATTTCCATATGATTGATAATCTCTCTATAGCAGACGATGCTTTCCCAATGGGTGTAACATCGCTTCCTGTGAATGAGATATTACTAAATGTAACTTTTCACGATAAATTGAATGCGCGTTCATTAATTTTTCACATCTAAAACTGTCGGTAAGTGAACTCTAATCCGGCACTTTCCAATCATACCCATCGAATTGTTCGTCAAATTTAGTACATTTTTAGGGATGTGAGAAGCATTTGTGTAACTATATATACATTCATATATATATATATATATATATATATATATATATATATATATATTATGAGATGTGTCATAAAAGTATAAAGATTTTAGCTGGATTTACCAAGATAGAAATGAACAATGAACGGAACATTAATTTCTCCGGAATACAAGGTGTGTCATAGAAGTATCGAGAATGAAGCTGTATTTACCAAAATAGAAATGAACAAGGAATGGAACGCTAATTTTTTTCAGAATACAAGGTATGCCAAAAAGTTTTTGAAATATGGATACTTTTTGACACACCTTACACACACACACACACACACACACATATATATATATATATATATATATATATATAATGATGATGATGATGATGATGATGATGGACTCTTGCGTCGATCGACGTATGAGTGTTCATACAATGAACATCCACACAGTGATTTGTTTATCGTGGTGAAGGCTTGTATTGGACCATCCACACTTTTTGACACAGTCGATAGGAAAGAATTGGTGCATCAAGCGTTGCCAGAAACCCAAATAACGACCGACCTCAGGAATTTTGAATTCAGAGTTATCCCTCTCCTAGACTGGTTACCTACCCAAGGCTGAAGGGCCCAGTCTGCCCTACTATTTAACCCATAGCTGGAGGGAGAATATATAGATTCATACCTTTCCCAAGGTTATTAGCGCTATGTGAAATGCCAATAGCATATATATATATATATATATATATATATATATATATATATATATATATATATACGTGATTCTTAGAGTTTGAAACCTTAATTTACATGAGTGAAGTTACCGTGCCTTTTAATTCCTAAATTATGACAGTAAAATCGAGAGGACCGTCTCGTTGACAAGAATGCAACCGGTAGTGAGGGCGTGCCAGCAAATATCTTGAAGGCATGGTGCAGCACGGCTTCAACCACTACACTAGCGACTCTGCAGTGGCTGGGAACATGGACACATCCCACCGGACAAGCGGGACCCTACCATCGTCTCCTTATATAGGAACAAAGGAGATCGAAGCGACTTCAGCATAGCTTGACAAGTCTTGTGCATGTTACACTGGCGCGTATGCAGACTTTGCATCTTGCACCTATCCAGGAACTGTGACTTCCGAGAAACCAACTGCAGGAGGTGTCCCGGGAGAGCGGATGTCTCTCTGCACCGCATTGACGGACCTAACGAAGGCATCCAACCTGGCCACCCGAAGTGTTCACAGTCACTCCACTAGAGATTCCAGATATTGCCATTCAAAATTGTGCCGCTCAACCACTCATGCAGTTGCAGGAGAGAAAAAAGTGGACTCTACGCCATCGTCTTCTGTAGACGGAAAGATGCCAACAAAAATATATACTGTGTGTGTGTGTGTGTGTGTGTGTGTGTGTGTGTGTGTGTGTGTGTATGGCATATACATTTTTTTGCTGGTAAGTAATTATGTCATTATCTGAAAAGTTAACTTATTTGCTGAATGGCTATTAATTTAGTTTTCGCTTTGTACAGATGTAAATGACGCTGAATATAAATTCAGAAAGAGAGAAAGAGGTAGAACTTTGACAAAACCAGACGCAAAGTGTCATAGAGTGTAAGAAGAATAAACAGAAGGTGTTCCCGATGTGTATTTGGGGGTGGAGAAAATAATGACTAAATAATCATATTGAAAGATGCATGATTCGATAGAGAGTAAAAAAAAAAAAAAATTTAAAAAAGAAATAGATATATCGTAGAACTAGATTAACCTTTTTCATTAAAATGAAACAAAATTGGATAAAAAAAAAAATACGTTTTAAAAATTACGTTCGTCTATTGGGAGAGAAAAATGTGTTCGAGTAGGCACAATGGAAGAATTCAATTTCATCGAGTAATTTAGCAAAAAAGAGAAAATGTTGAACCCCAGGCATAATTCTATCGCAGTATAAACAATTTGAATAGATTTTTGTTTTCAACTTTAAAATCATATTTGTACATTTACATATGGTCTAGAAGAATGATATTTGATTGATATTATTTTTTTTTCCTTTCTTACTTACAATTAAGTTATTTCTCTAATTAAATATTTATTTACATTCCAATGAAAGTTCTTATCTTTCGATGCTAATGATATATATATATATATATATATATATATATATATATTATATATATATATATATAGTGAGAGAGCGAGAGAGGGAGGGAGGGAGAGAGAGAGAGATGAAAGTGTGTGTATAAACGGGTATGTGCTTATGTGTGCATAGCTTTGTGTAGACACACAAGGTGCGGCCAAAAAGAGAAACCAAGACTTTTACAAATAAAGTTCTGTTGCGTGATTAAAACGTTAATGAGACACGTCTTGTCCAAAATAAGTAATCCCCTGTTGATACGCCGTTTCCTCTGCTAGTCCAGTTCAAGAACGTCTCCTGGATGTCGTTTCCAGAGATACGGATGTCTTGGAGGGCATTTTCTTCTTTTAGAGTGAATTTTTAACTTTGGTATATAAAGAATACAGACGAGAAAGAAAAGAAAAACTTTTCGCTAATAACAAATCTGTAATCTACAACTATAGTGAAAAGTGACAACAAGTCTCTCAAAATATTCCAATTATTTTTAATGGTTGTTATACTGTTGGGTTCTCAATGATCTCAGTTCTGCAGCTTTTTCAATCTCTTTTACACGTTCTTATGGGATTATTTGAAGTGTCAGAACTATTGTAAAACTACACTCTTGTCGGAATGCAGAGAAGTGTTAGATACGTTATTTACTTTACCCTCTCTTAGGTGGAATAGCAGAGATTATGACGTGTCAAACTCTTCTTAAAGTCTCGCAGTCATTTCTGACTGGGAAATCTTAGTTGTTGCAGCTTTACAGTTGTTGGCAGTTCTGGGATGTCAGGGAATTTTGCCTTGTGTCCTTAGGAGTTCTAAGTAATTATGCAAGGCCGCTTTTTTTCTCAAGAGTATCTTTTATTTTCCCTAAGTTATAACTGCCGAGAGCAAGACATTAAAATTCTTACCCTGTTCACGCATTCAGCCAGACTCAATTCTCACTCTCACCTCTCACTACTCCTTCGCCACGTACCATTCGCTCGTCCAACCAAAACACACCCTTCATCACTTAAACTTTTTCCCACTAATTATCCACTTTTTCGCTGTCCTTTATTATTCACTCTGTGATCTTCTGGAATAGATAAAAACTGAATGTGTTTGGTTTGGTTTCTTTGTTTAATTGCATATCATATTTCGTGGTTTATTTAATGTTAAATCCATCCTTGCATAACAACAGCAGTGATACCATTCAACTCTTATCTAGGGGTATGAAGGGAATCATACCTTTCCTAAGAGTATTAGTCCAAAAGTGAACAAAATAGCGAGGTTAGATTTGAAACTAGCTTAATGCGATGTCACAGTCCAGTTAGACATACCGCCATGGTGACATCCCAACATTAATTGGTACCTTACTTTTGTTTAGTTATTTTAGCGTATCACAACTCACAATGTTCATTCTATGGCCATGAGAACAGCTTCAATCAGATGACAATAACTGATGAGATTCCGCGGATATTAAAATTCCGATCACGACTAAATCAAAGTGCTGCTTTATCACTTAGTATACGAGAGCCATTGGTTTTCCTATTGCATTTTGTTTACACTTTCACCACTATTCTTTATTATTTTACCCAAATATTGTTTATCTTTATTTACTCAGCCTGTGTATCACACGGATCTGTGCGGTAAAGTGAAGAGCTGATGGTAGGTGTGGCGCCCACTTCCGACGCCAAAACAATCTCCATGGTCTAGCACTAGTGAAAAGGGGATGGACTCACTCGTTGTCTGGTTGATACTGGCTTTAGGCCACCCGATGATTTATTAAATTTGAAAAACGTTCAGGA
>CM042137.1:96260177-96275177 GCA_023376005.1 Doryteuthis pealeii | reverse complement strand
GATTATGTGTTAATTGCATATAGGTATTGGTCCGTCATTAACCAAATAGTTCCGAGAATATGTATTTGATGTGTGGCGGCTGCATACCTACATCCGACTCCATGAAACAAATATAGCTCATTTATTTTTTTATGGGGAACGGGGTACAAACCTGGTCATGCTGTTAAACTTGTATTTCTATCTTAGCTTGTCTTATTCGCCGACCGATCCATACTAAAATACAGTCGTCCATCGCCTTCCACTACTGCTTAGTTCCGAGAATATTCTTGTTGCAATCAGGTTAATTGCAAGGTTGTCGTGCGCGCGCAACAGGAAATGGCAAGCAATCGTCACGTGTTGTCATGCCGCGTGATATCGTGCCACGTGATACCATGCTATAAAGCTGTTTGATACGCGTTTTTGTTACCTCATTCGCGTGTCTATTATCAATTTCAAGATATACATCAAACTATAGCAAGGCGTCTCATTGTGGCATAATGCAATATCCATTCTGCAGATCCATTCCAACTAAATACCGGGTTCAAACTTGGCAGGATATTGCATAATGCAGGATGTATTACTCCTTGCACGTGGCGAACGGCTTGGGTAAATAAGGTATACCATCGTGGTGTAATGGTTAGCAAGCAAGTCTCAAAGTTCTATTACTACTAAATACCGAGTTCAATCCTCGTAGAATGACCAATACTTGATATCTTTTCTTACATTCTACTTAGTTAAAATTAGAAAAATTGTATGTACATATTGAGGATGTAGTTTTTAGTTTAAGTATATATCACCTTTGTTAGTAAATATAATTATCATATTTATATATGCGAAAACATTGCTAAATGTTATGTGGGTGGTTCATTTTAAGGCTATATTTGACGGTTATCGAGAATTTACTGTTTGATAACAACACCATCACCGCCTATAATGATAGCTATCAATAAAACCGTACCTATATATATATATATATATATATATATATATATATATATATATATATATATATATATATATAATGAAAATTACTACTAAAACATGGATATTTTTACACAAACAATTTTCAGAGCGAATCATTTATGCGTGATACTTTAGGCAGATAATGCTTGGAATTATTACAAATATTGGAAAATATATATTAAGAAAACTCTAGTCCATGTCCTTATTATTGTATCCAACGTAAGCATGTAATTCAACTATTATGTATTAATTTCCCACAAAAAAGGTAAGATTATGGTAGTTATAAAATATTTGATATTTGAATATATATGTATTTTGGACACTCGCTACTACCTCCAATTTTCTGAATATATCTTTTTTTTACAAAATGTTATATTCGTATATTTCTATCAACAAAATTGCATGTGAAAACGGCGCGGAATCTAACATGAGAAAAAAAAACTGGAAAATGATAAGACAAAAAAGAGTTGCTAAGGGTTAGCTTCAACACCTTTGAAAATATCTAAAACGATCTGAATTTTTTACGTTGGTAAATTCATTTCTGACTATTTATCAAACGAAAAGTATATATTTCTTCGGCAGTAAGCAAATATTGAAAATAAGCCTCACTGTGATGTTAACTTTGATCAATTTAGTTTTTTGGGGGGTGGGCATTTTTTAGGTTTTTTTTTTTTAGATTATGTATCTGAATCCTATCTTCAAAATCTTTCTTTCCCGGCGTAGATTTTGTTTCTGTATTCTTTCTTTTGTGATCTCATAATTCCTCCTCCAGAGACAGGTCTTTTTTTTTCCTTTTTCACCATATAATCATATTCTTTCGTCCATCGCCTTCTCCACCTGCTGTATTTTAGAAGTTTCATGTACCGGTTTTTCATCACAGAGTAATCATATAATTCTTTGAATATTATCGTGGTATATTTCTTTACTAACCTTAGTTTAGATGAGGCACACGGCCAGAAGTATAGAGCACTCAATGATAATCGAACTCACTAACAATGGTCTGTGAATCTAGTTTTCTATTTATTGCACGACGTTAGGTGCCCATATTGTCGTGATATACTTATTTATTACGATTAGCTTAGATGTAGCTAAAGGTCAGATGTATCGGGCGCACAATGATAATCGAACTCACTAACAATGGTCTACGAATATAACTTGATAACTATTAGACCACGTGAGGTACCCATATTATCGTGATATAAGATGTAAACACAATCGTCACTTCTAAATAGAGACACTAAAAGCAGTGGTTGCAGCAACTTCCGTTAAGGAGTAACCAATGGGCTGACAGGACAAAAGTCATTTGAGATCGTTCGCTGTCTTGAACTCATTGACTTATCAATGGCAAGGAATGACGGATGAATTGTCTCCCGAGTGGGGTCTTGCTACAGACTTGGATTAAGTGCGATTCTTCAACAACAACAACAATGGCTTCAAAAATTAAAACATGAATACATGAATTAACACACAAAATAGACAAGATAAGAGAGGAACATGGAATTGGAAATTAAGGAACATAGACGAAGAACATTTAGATTTCGATTTGAGTAAGTTCATCTTCTGCCGCGAAAATTGTTGCGTAGTAATCTCCTTACGCGTATGAATAAAGTAAGTAAAGTCGACGGGCTGGCTTAAAGTCGGTATCCGCCAGAGAGCGACGGTGTCTATCCCCTTTTCACTAGCGCTCGACCAAGGAGATTGTTTTATTTAGCGTCAGAGTTGAGCGCCACACCTACCATCAGCTACTCATTTTACCAAACATTTCCTTGTGCCACTCATACGCTGAGTTGGCAAGGGCTGGTATCGAACCAGGGACCTTGCGATTCCTAGGCAAGTGCTCTACCGACTGAGCTAAACCGGCGAGCAATTCTGTGTATAGTTAAGGTCATTTTCGTTATGCTCTTGTTTATTTCTGTCTTGATAAACAGACCTGAAAGTATTAGGACATTGAGAATTGTTCGTATTCTTATGCGATTCTACACCACTAGCCGTGTGTATAACATTGAAATAAGAAATAAAAAATAATTTGAAAAATGAAGGGAAAGAAAAAGTCTCGTTAGTCATAAAGACAAGAAACAGCTCCCCACAAAACTAGCTGTACAACCACTTACCCCCTATTACACAAAACATTCAGGTAAGACGAAGAAGGCATGCTGGAAACTGCTGGAGAATAGGGACCATATAAGTCACATTCTCCTGTAAACACCGACACATGTACACACCAGAGTGGGTCGACCAGCAAATACTTAAATTGATCAGCTCTGTGCGGATACTGGATATCATGAAGGGGGCTTGACAGGAGTGACGACCAATAGGGAGGAAGTAAAAGAAATTCATGGAAATCTATGCCTTCAGTACGACGTGATGATGAGGATTATGGTCGTATATCCAATCGTAAGTATCTTTGAATGTGGGAATCGAAGTACGATTGTCCAACAGATAATAAAATAGTATCAATTTTATTATTGCGGTTTTTAAAATTTTGTTAGCAATCATCAACAAACATGCAATAATTATGTTAAACCCTGACCTGGTCTTAGTTTTCAAGCAGATGGGGGTCAGTCGTAATGAGACCAATTCTCCCTGACTTGTCAGAAACGTTACAGCAATTCCAATCTAAGCTATTGAGATTGCGTTGATCTCCTCTAGATTGTATGAAAGAATAAAGTTGTGCCTTACGCCTAAGGATACTAAATATCGACCCCTTTGGCTCAAGGCTATGTCTGGGTTGAGAAAAATAAATCAGCTTCTATTGTTATTCTCAACTCCTTGTTGCGCTTTTTCGTTTATGTAGGCCTAACATTATGCTTATCCACACCAGTAACAATTTCATATCAAACGTCAGTATATTTCTTGTCAGCTTCTCATCAGTAACCCAGATTATCTACTTAGTTAGTACCTTCTAATTGCTGCTATTGTTATCAATGATCTCTTCACACAACACACACACACACACACACACACACACACACACACACACACATATATATATATATATATATACCACATACGCACACAAATAATAACTATAAACATTTTCAATGTGGTATACATACAAAAATACAAGATACGTTGCCTTTTTTATAATGCCCAATATATAAGATAAACATACTACACCGTAAATCTATATTCATATAGTGTATAGAATATTTTGCCGTGTTTTAGATTAAGTGTAAGGAGTGATTGTAGCGTTACATTCAGTTTCACGGATTTATTATCGGTCGTCAGACATTTGAAGCTTCCTACATTTCTAAAAAAATAAATGAATAAATAAATAAATAAAAACACAGAAAAACGAATTAAAGAAAAATATAAGACCTATCAGCACAAACATTTAGAGTTGGAGGAAGTTTCCTGAATTTATTATCAATTGTTATATACGTCTGTGGTTTCAAAACCGCATCTAAAACCAAACCAGCTAGTTATAACGACAGATTGCCGTTACTACTAGTTTCACGAATTATCGAAACCATGGTAGATAGTATACTTCTTTTGCATCAGGACCACCTTGCAATCCGGGCAGAGTAGCGACTCTTGTGGGACAACTACCCTGTTTTCTTGGAGTACACACAATATTGATGTTACAGGATTCACGGCTGTCGATGTCACAATGGAAATTCCATCGTGTAATGGTTTTGCCCAGGTGCTATTGAGAGTTTCGTCGTTAAAGAAGGGTAGACTGTATTGAGGGTAACTTATTCATGCTTTTGTCGGTTTCGAAATCCTTGACAACGTTCCCTACTATGTTGGTAATTAGAGAAAGAGCCCTGTAAAGTTGTCGACCTTCCTCATCTTTAGGGGAGATGAAGATTGGAAATGCTTTGCAAATCCTTTGACATAGCGGCACGTTGCGTAATTAGCAGCATTGCCTGTGGTGTTTCTGGAAGATATGGATCCGTTAATCAAAGATTCCTCTAACAAGCGATGCAACATGTGTGCCTTTGATAAAGTATAATTGCAGCAGATCCAAAGAAATCTATGACTGGCGATGTTAAATTTCTGAAATAATATTCATGAACATAGACGATGCTTATAGATTTCCGAAGCTTTGTTATACATGGGTTATTTGTTATTTGCACCAGTATATATATCCTTATGTTACGGCCATCTTGCTCGTCTTTAATGCTGCTTCTTCCGGATTTCTTTTTCCTGTGAGAGGCATTGTGACCAACACGGTCACAATTTAGGCATTTCTTGCTCCGGTAAATACAGTCCCTGTATCAATGAAGGGATTCACACCCAGAGCAAGCATTAGGGGGGAAATCGTTGTGTCTCTTATTAGGTGAAGAAGGAGTGACTTGTTTTTTTTGGGGGGAGGTCTGAATTGGTTTATATTATAACGCAATTTCCTAATGCGTCCTAGAGCAGACTGCTCGATATTTTTGGAATTTTGTTTCATACTGACAAACTTTTGAGAGTCTTCTGCTAGTTGTTGCAGGGTCAAGGTGGGCTCGTTTTCCAGCTTGTTTAATACCCTTCGTCTAATTTCAGCGTCTTTCGCTGATACTAATCCCTGGCAATAAATTAGACATTTAAATTGTCAGATCTTAATTTAGCAAGAATGTTACTCTTGATTACGTTTTTTTTAAATATTGAAATCTTACAAGGAGATACAGATTTAGATTTAGAGTAAAAATGACATCCGTAGACTCTGCAGAACTTGATGCCTGCCATTGCAAATATCTGAGAAATATCACAGGATACCGACGGACTAACAACTTAATCTCTAGCAAGGCTCTGTACAATATGTGCAACAACATTCCATCATAAACAAAGGTGGCAAACTACGGTATTTCATGTTTGATCATGTGCATTGAACGCCCGAAGAAGCACCTGCAGAAAGATAAAAACATTGAATATAACTGTAGTAGCGTAAAAAATACTACTGAGCACGAACTGGCCGTCATTGCATAATTTCACTTGCTAAGCTGCCGACGAACCTCCAAAATGCAGGATTCGGGTTCCTTTATGGTGACTGAGAGATCAACGGACGCTTGCAAAAGAAACGGTAGAGACTGAATGCTACTGTAGGATATTCCAAATGCAGCGGCTGTATATATTAAACAATTATATATATATATATATATATATATATATATATATATATGCGTGTGTGTGTGTGTGTGTATGTATGTGTATGTGTGTATAAATGTGTGTATATGGATACATATATCTATATATATATATGGGAGAATATGTGCTTAATTGAAGTCAAACCTAATTTTTTGAAAGTTAATTCATTAATGATTAATTAGGCGGGATTTAACCATTAATCATTAATGAATTAACTTTCAAAAAATTAGGTTTGACTTCAATTAATATTGTCGGCTTAAAATAGGATATATATATATATATATATATATATATATATATAGAGAGAGAGAGAGAGAGAGAGAGAGAAGAGAGAAAGAGAGAGTGAGAGAGAGAGAGAGAGAAAGGAGGGTGTAGATAGATACGTGTCTATGTGTGTCTGTCTGTGTAAATACTGGAGTATCCGTACAAATATGCATTGTTATTTTAAAATTTTGCGGGGATTTAAAATTAGTATGAAAACAATCTCTTTAAGGAGAAATAACATAACTGTCATGTCAATAAAAATAAAGAATGAAATCATCAACCGCTCTAACCAAATGAATTTACAATAACACATTTTTAGAACTAATAAAAATATGAGCAGATGCATACATTGTATTGAAAAGTAAAAAATGCTGATAAAATATGACCTATAAATATTCTTAGCATCCAGCCACAGTATAACTAATAACACTAACCTAAAAATACGTCAAAGAACTGCTTTTTTTCAAGAGTCATGTCCATTATGTGATTGAATCTCTGACCGCAATAATAAAAAAAGAACCAATGTTTTTTTTTTTTGTTAATATTGGTATTACTATCATATCCTGTAGTAGATGTTTAGAGGTATCCGTATATCTTTATTTTAGCCGTATTCGTAAACATATTTTAGCAGTATTTGTACACTAATTCATAACGTTTGAAAGCAACAAAAAATCTCCAAATATTTTACAACCATCAGTTGATTAACAACGATAAATTGAATACTTTTGATATGTTGATATACTTATAAGTATAAGAACAAAAAATGATTGTACGATTTTGTCTATTTGACTGGCAATGTTAATTTTCTGACATAATATTCCTTAATATATACGAGGCTTGAATAGTTTCTGTAGCTTTGTTTAGATGGGTTATTTGTTTTTGATGAATGTTACTGTTGGTTTCTTTTTAAAAATATTGAAATCTTACAAAGTGATACATTGGTATCATTTCCATTCAAAATCTGCCTAGATTGTTTATTATCATTATCAGTAGATCTAATGAAAAAATGGTTCCATACTATATGGTAACTTGAGTATCAGAGTTAAAAGAGAAATAGTAGGAAGAAAACACTATGAGTACTGAATATAAGAGAAATAGTTTACTAAGCAAGATACAAATGAACAGATGAGTGTGTGGTATAATGGTTAGAGTCGTAGGAAATGGTCTCGTCGACCCGAGTTCAAATCCGGGACAAGGCTGTTTACATTTCATATAGCGATAATACTCTTGGAAAAGAAATGCATCAAACTACTCTTCCTACATGTATGGGTAAATAGTAGGGCAGAAGGGGCTCTTTAAACGTGACTAAGTATCCAGTCTAGGAAAAGGTAAAACTTTTAATAAAAACCTGTTAAACCCCGCTTTATAAATTGACCTTGAGTCACATCCTGCTCGTGCGGGGGGCTCTGGAAATATGTACAAGTGAACAGAGTAATTAGCAATCGGAACGTTGCATTAACAAGTCCCGTGAGGTCTCGTTGGTCTTTTCAAAGAAAAACTTAACAAACCGTCATTTGACTATGAAGATTTATTTCCACCAGAAACTCAAAATGTGTCTAGCCTCTTCAGATAGATTTTACAAATAGAGGGAAAATCAAATAGACAAATCATTCACCAGAATTAAGTCTTCTCACACACCCACATAAGAAAACAATTTATATGACAACAACAATAAAAAACTTGAATTCCGGGGCAATACACGCCAAAAGAATACTGCTTGTCAGACTTTTTCTAAATGGAATAAATATGAAATAAAAAAAATAATTGAATTCAAAGTTGTCTAGTCATTTTTAAATCCATTGATAAATATAATTATTGTTATTAAAATCATAAAGAACATTCTTCAAAATTACTAATATTAAAAATTAAAATAGAGTTAAAAAAATTATGTAAAAAAATATTAAAAAATAATATAGATAATAGTAATATAGAAATAATATAAAAAACAATATAAAAATAAATTGTGTATGTCAATAATAAAGATATGTTATGGCGAAAGTGTGGATAATTGTTGACAATCCCTTGTAAATGGGAAATATTTTATATTTTATTACTAGAATTATTTTTAACATAATCGATATTACCTCTTTTATTTTCTAACGAAAGCCTAGAGATCAATCTACCAGACTATACGTTCATAAGGGTTATTCAATTAATATTCTTTAATAGTAAACGAGATTTTCACCAAAGGTTATTTTCTATTGATTCAAATTGTGCTTTGTTTGTAATTGGTTTATAGCAACAAAAATATAATATCGCAATAAAATTAACGGTATTCAAAATGCTAGCAAAATATAAAGAAAATTTGTGATATGTATGAAGAGGAAAGTTATAGTCAAAATATATATACCTAATAAACATGGATTTGCCACTCCGATTCGAAGAGACCGTTCATAGATTGGAAACATACTGAATATTCGGTAAGGAAGAAGTTCTGGGCGCAGTGGTCAGTTACAAGATAATTCTGACAGGCGTCTGAGACATAAAAATACCTATCACAATTGATTTATTTGGAAAAGTGCAAATGTAAACTTTATTCCCTATTGCCAACTACTGAGACATTGTTATGCTTATCCATCGAATTGCACTCTTAGATATATATATATATATATATATATATATATATATATATATATATATATATATATATATATATATATATATATGAAGACGCATTTGTTTTGACTTATAACTAAGAAAATAGATGTCATATGCATTAAAATCACATATGCACTTTACTATGTTTATAATATAAAAAATACAAAATATAGTCTTTGCTTTTACTGATTAATGACATAATTAGATAATTAAAAATCAATCGATTTCTTCCCAGTTCTTTATTAGTAAGTAAAAAATAATAGAATAAACGATAATTTTCATTTGAATGTGTACTCGAAATTTTACACCTAAGAATAAGGACACAAGTTTAACTTTTAGTTTATTTTCATTGTTACATTTTTCGGGGTAAAAAAAAAAGTACATTAAACGAACACTTTCTTATCACTTTAACTCAAAAAGCCATTAAAAACCGAATTTAAATTATTGTCATATGTAGAAAAGAGATTTAGAAAAACTAATGCTTTAAAATACTCAAGATAATATCTTAAATAATAAAAAGCAATTATCAATAAACAAATTTTGTAATACGCTATTTTTTACCGAAATATCCTTACTCCCTCTCATATCTCTAACTCTCTACTTTCTCACTCAACCCACGTTGTTCCTGAAATCTTTTAGTCTGGTCATAGAACGGGATAGTTCTGCTATTACACACACACAAACACACACGCGCGCGCCAGCACATATATATATATATATATATATATATATATATATATATATATGTATATAGGTGTGGGGTGTGTGTGTGTATGTGTGTGTTTATTCCTGTCAATGACCGATTATTTCTGTAAGTATACATATATATATATATATATATATATATATATATATATATATATATATATATATATATATATATATATATATATACTTGCAGAAATAACCGGTCATTGACACCCACACACATTCACAAACACACATTCACAAACACACTCACACACACTCACACACACACATACACATATATATATGTGTGTGTGTATATGTATATGTATATATAATACCAGTTGTTATGGAGCTACATAAGCATTTCTATCAATTTTTACAATGAATCAGCATGTGTCTAAAAAGCTTTCAGTGGCAGCATATTTTGGAATTCAGGTCAACGGAAGAATCTGTCTCGTTCTCATAGAAAATTCTGAAGAATTATTGGGAATTAAATTCGGTATGATGTTTAAATAGAACATCGCAATTTATGACCCACTTAGGCACAAGACATTTGATTAGAGAGAAACTCATGTGAATACCACGGATCAAATGTATAAAGAATCGGCTGCACAATCTTAGAAGTATTAGATATAAAATGTCTTGGAATTATGTCGAACTTAAGTTATAGGTAGAAAGATAAATAGCTAATTCTATTTCAGGAGAAACTGAACCTATTAACATAAACTTTATATTAAGCCTATGAAATCTTTATAGGAGCTTCAAACAAAATATATCAAGACTGATTCTTTATATTTGCTTTAATTTTCAAATGGAATTTTTTTTAAATTCATGTTTGAATTTATTTTAACGGCTTATACACTCCATATGGATTATTTGATGCCGCAGTCTGATCTAGTACGAAAATTTCGATTACAATTATAACTATATGATCAACGTTTAACTTTAATCGTTTATAATAAACATTTTTATTTTGTTTATAATACTCAGTTTTTAACACAATTATGTTATCAAGTATGCATATCAGATACTAACATTTAATTTAACATTACATTTGTTAAAGTAAATAGTATTTCATAATAATAAATTGGTAGCCTATAGTTATATGTATATTCAAATAAAACAGACTGGGGTAAAATATAGACCATCCTGACAGCAGCATTGCTAAGATCGGCTAGAATCCTTAGAAGATGCCAGACCTGAGCAGACTTGTTGTCCTCCAGATTCCAGAGAAAGTCCACCAGCTTATGCTGGATGGAGAAACTCGCAAGGATTGAATAATAATAATAATAATAATAATAATAATAATAATAATAATAATAATAATAATAATAATATAATGCACAAAGCTCTACACCCTAGAGATGATAGAGATATGCTATATGTATGAAGAAAAGAAGGTGGAAGATGTCTTGCCAACATAGAGGACTGCGTAGAGGCCACAATCCAAGGACTCGAAGAACACAGCAAAGAAAGATTACTTATGGCAGCTAACAACAGCAGATGTAATGTATGGATAAGCAGAAAATCAGCGAAAACTAAAAAACAAAGATGGGAAGAAAAACAATTAAATGGACGCTTCAAACAACAAATCGGAGACATTGCACATGAAAAGACTTAGACATGCTTAGGAAGAGGAAGCCTCAAGAGAGAAACTGAATCACTAATAATTGCTGCATAAAATAATGCCATAAGAACAAATTATATCGAAGCAAAAATTGATAAAACACAAGAAAAACAGTAAATGTAGACTGTGCGGTGACAGAGATGATCAACCATGTATTAAGCAAATGTAGCAAACTAACATAACTGGAATACAAAGCTATGCACAACTGGGTTGGGAAGGTGATCCACTGGGGATTATGCAAAAAATTAAATTTTGACCATACAACTAAATGGTATATGCATAAACCAGAATCTGCTCTTGAGAATTAAACAAAATTCTCTGGGACTTCGAGATAAAGACGCACCACCCTATCCCAGCCAGGAGACCAGACCTCGTGTTGTTTAACAAAAAAAGCGAACTTGCCAACTGGTGGATTTGCGGTTCCAGCAGATCAGAGTAAAGCTGAAAGAAAACAAAAAGATGGAAAAATACCAGGACCTTGCCAGAGAATTGAAAAAGCTGTGGAATGTGAGGGTGAAAAACTTGGGAAAAAGACCGAAGGGTCTGGAAATCAGGGAGGTATTGAGTCCATCCAGACACTACATTGCTGCAATCGGCTAGAATAGTCCTGGAGACAGAGGATAATTTTTGTCACTCAGACTTCAATGAAATACTCAAAAGGAGTGAAAATAATAATAATGGTTAGGCTACCAATCTAAGAGAAGGAAAATTCTGAATTCAAAGCTATTAACTCCGTTTAAGTAATTGACCTTGTGTTAAATCCTACTCGTGCGTATGAGTTGGTATATATATATATATATATATATAGTTGGGAATTTCTGATATTGGATGGAAATGCTTGACGCTATGTAACTGTATAATTAAATTATAGTAGCTCTTAAAACATTGATATATTAACTAAGAATCTAGTTGTTTACTTGTTTAAAATGATTGTGAATATATATTTGTGAGCTGTATATCATTGACAACCATATTTGTTAAACAGACTTTGGTACAAAATAACTCAACAAGGTTTGACATACAACAAAACCAACAAAACAACGTTCAGTCACTATATTTCCTTACTCTCTGTCGACTTCGTTTCTTCCACTTCATCCTCATTCCTTCCGCTTCCGCCAACCTTTCCCTACCCCGCCATTAATATATCCACCATGTCCCCTTCTGCTTTGTCCCTTCTTTTTTCAGTTACTCTGTCGTTAATCTTCATTATCATTGAACTTTTTATTCCCTCATCATAAACGTGTCAAGATAACCTTGCTATGTCATCCATTCAGTGCCATTGACGTCAACGTGTCAAATAAATTCACGTAAAAAATCAAAAACTTTGCGACCGCCATTTTGATTTACGAGTACCACATACTTATTCTACTCATAACAGAGAGTTACACAGGTTATCATTGTTGAAGTTGTACGAAAAAGATCTCATAATCTTTCTTCTTTATCTCTTAAATCTCTGGGTTTTAATCACTGTCAATCGTTATTTACTGAGCTTCGCTTATCACTCTACGCTACATATGTGAACCACCCAGTAAAGATTGAAGTAGTTACATTAGCAACGGTATGATAGAAAATACTAATCTGTAAACCATTCAATGGTGAATTACGCTGATCATTCTCTCTAGCAATCTATCTAACAATATCTAAGAGAATAACCTCTCAATATATATAATATATATATATATATATATATATATATATATATATATATATATATTAAAATAAGTGTATTTTGGAAGCATTTTTTGTTGAACTGTACAGACAATTCTGGTCGGACAAGTTTTTTG
The DNA here is from genome assembly GCA_023376005.1 of Doryteuthis pealeii. Lineage (NCBI taxonomy): Eukaryota > Metazoa > Mollusca > Cephalopoda > Myopsida > Loliginidae > Doryteuthis > Doryteuthis pealeii. Next base: position 96,262,199 of record CM042137.1, on the reverse strand, counting down.
GTTGATCCTTTCTAATTTTCGGGACATCTTTTTGGTGTCGGGGTGTAACTGGTGTAACAGGCCACCAAAAGTTTAAAAACGAGTGCTTTCGGCAATACAGGTTGCCATCATAAGGTAGGGAACGATGGTATGGTTTCGAGTCTCGTTTTTAACAAGAACGAGTATTAGCAAGGAATTAGAATTGGGAGGAAATAAAAATTGGTAGTGGGAGGTTGTAGTAATGTTAGTGGTTCGAGCGAGCGATGCAGTAGTGATTTTTGTGGGAGGGGAGACCAGATGTGAGAAGGGGAGGGAATAGCTGAATGCATACCTTTCCTAAGGGTATCACCACTATGGGAAATGCAAACATCCTCACACATGATTTAACTCAGAACGACGAATCTATTTCTACTGATTTCATATATGCATTGATGTATCTATCTATATATATATCTAATAACCTATATACCAATATCTAAGATAATAACATATATCCCATCTATCAATAACTAAGATAGAAACCATCGAGTCCATTTCCTAAGAAAATCGGGTGCTTATTGCCAAAATGCATCCTAGCCTCTTGTCCTAAAAGACGCTTGGTGATGCTGCAGAAAAAACAACTCGTGCTACTTAAGAACTCCCTAGACCTTTTCCCGAAAAGTTAATGCGATATGAAAGTGAATTCTCCACCACCAAGTTTTTCTCTACAAGAAAATGTAAATATTTACCCCCCTCCTTAAAATATTTTTTAGCGGTTTGAAGGCTAATCGACAAATAACATTATTTTTAGTGGTTTGAAGGTTTTAAAAGTAAGTCACTCGCATGTTTCTTAGCAACACAAGTAAATGTAAATAGTCTATCCTTCCCCTTTAAAATACCTTTTATTCGGTATTTTCATTATATTTTAATTTAAAACAACAGTTACGAATTCTAAAATAAATACGGCCGAATTTCGAAAATAAAAACAACCAACATATTATTAAACAAATCCAAATAAAAATAAAAACTATCAGATATTCTTTTTAATTTTTAATTTAAAAAATATCGTTTTTTCGTTACATTGTTTTATTTTAAATCATAACGCATTAACTTTTCGCGTAAAACAGTTAGGGAGTACATAGGTAGAAGGGATCGTTTTTTTAGCGCGCGCCTAGCGTTTTTTAGGACAGCAGGACAGACGCATTTATGTGATATGCACCAAATTGCTCTGAACGAACTGTCTACCTTTCAATTTTGCGCTAATGCCCTTGGGAAAATCATGAATCTCTCTCCACTTTCCTGATATGGATGAAATAATAAAGCACATTAGCCACTTTAGTCTTAGTAAGACCACTGGTATAGGAGTAAACAAATGTTAACTGAAAATCAGGGTCTGGGGCAGCATTTCCACCCATAAAAAACACTTGCTACAAAAACCACGGCACCAACACAGACGGGTTTGATAGCAGCCCTATGCTATGCAAAAGTGTGAGAAACATTTAAATTGTATATTTACCTATTCAAGTATATTCCACTATTTTCTAAATATCTTCTTTTTTTTCGAAATATTGGGTAGAACAATGTATCTGTGTTATTGATTATAATTGAAAAATTTTATTAGCAATTATAGAAATATATTTTCGTTTGTGGATTTTGAAAGTTTTTTTAGCGGGGCGGTGACGTCGTAAAAACAGTAAGTGGATACAGAAAAAGACCAAAGTTCAAATAGACCCAAACCTTATTTTTGCCTGAGGGAGGGGTTAAATACCTTTTGTTCTAGGGACTGGCAAACTGAGCCTAAAATGTGTTTTTGACAAAATGACGTTAGCCCCCCTACAGAAAATAATTTACCAAAAATCAGGGAATTATCGGATTTAATGAAATTTTCAGTGTTTATGTGTCAATGAATGATCTTTATAATGCATTATTCATTTTATTTCAAAACTTTCTCATTTTTTTCAGGTCACTTAATTTTGACCCCCCTTATGTTGGGGGCGTAAAATTGTTTCGAATTGGTCCTTGACTGATAGTGATTACAGTATGAACAATGAGATAAAAGACCGA
>CM042137.1:96245177-96255177 GCA_023376005.1 Doryteuthis pealeii | reverse complement strand
CAATGAAAATATTTCGTGCAAAAGTACTGAAAGTATAGTATATTTTAAATTGACTCTAACTGGATATTGTGACTCAGCGAGGATTTCCGCTAGCGCTTACAATTTATTAACGGAAAAGGAAAAGTAAATGACTTTTTGTATGTCAGAGGTTGTTACGATTTTTGTAGCCATCCATAGGCTTCAAGCAAGAGCACTCTCCAACGGAGATCCCTTGTGTTAAACAGAGCGCGATCCTTACTGAAGAAATCGTTGCTTCTTCCTTGGTGTCCTTTACTGTTGGGTATGGTGCTTTGGTTGTAGGTCCGTTTGTCAATATCGAATAACGAGCAAATGAACGGCTGTCAATATCAGTGGTAGAATAGATAACTAACCACATGTTAAGGCTCGTGATTGCGCTGGAGTTTAAACCATGTGACCTCGCTGAGTCTATAAGTTTAAGTGGTGGATTACAGCACGCCTTATATACACAAAAATCATCCAACGGAAGTAATTTCGTTAAAAGGAAAAACATATAATACCAAAATATTGGTTAATGGTTAAGGCTTCTAACTGGGATTACCGATTCAAAGTTCACTGCCGCTCCTAAATTCATAAGTTTATTAAAACGATCAAAAGTCCTAGGTGTGGATTTGACGAGGGAGCTCAGTGTACTTCTGTGACCTTTTTCTGTAGCCGGACAATTGCACTGGTTTACATCAACATGTCGCTGGCCAAACAAGATATCTCAATATTGTTTTCTAGCCCCATCTCCTCCCATTAGAATAAAATATTGTATTGCCAAAATTCGACACCATGTATTTTCTCTGTTACTTAGTTTGCAAAATGTATTCATTTTATAGTATCTATGAATTTAAAAAAACGCATGAGGGCTCATCCAGTGAACAACCTACACAGTATTTTGTTTATAGTGGTGAAGGCTTGTGTTGGACCATCCGAACTTTTTGGCACAGTCGATAGGAAAGAATTAGTGAACAAGGAATGCAACAAACCCAATCAACAACTGACTTCAGGTTTTTCAAATTTTTCTTCTCCTAGACTGGTTACCTATCCAGGGTTAAAGAGACCATTCTGCCCTATTATTTTACCCATAGCTGGAGCGAGAATATATGGATTCATACCTTTCCCAAAGATAATAGCGCTATGTGAAATGCAAACTGGCTTGTCTAGGATATATATATATATATATATATAATATATATATATATATATATATATGATTACATAAGTATATAACAATGAATTTGTGTTATTGTTAATAGTGAGTTGTATCGCTCTTGAAGTTGCCAACAACTATGGCAGCTCATTACCACTTTTGATCATTACCGCTTTTGATCAATCATGAAGACACCCCGATCAAGTTGTGTCGATCACCGTTCTGCGGATCTAAAAAGAACACAACGTGGGTACAGAAAGCATCTACAAAGCAATAGACGGAAATACATCTACCCGATAGGATCAAAATATAAAATATTTCTCACTAAAATTCAGCAGAATTATTGTGTTGAAGGGGCGTGAATATTACTTTTACACCCGAAGTTATAAAATATTTGCAAAAAATATTTTCCAGCGCACCCATTTAAGCAGGTTTTTAAACTTATCCTTATTTTAATCTAGTCCCATCCATAATGCGAACTCATTAAATATTGTACCGAAAAAATGTTTCAAAAATTCATTTTAGGAGCTTGTAAGGATATGGAAACAAAATACCAGACAAATCCCTCACCCTGTCCTTTCTCTCCTAGGTAGTGTGAAAAACGTATTCTTTTCTGTTATATGTGATTTATGTTATGTTTTATTTCAGAATCTTATAACAATAAACCCTTTATGTTGTTAACGGGGTGTTGCCTCATTCTTGGAGTCGCCAACACCCGTGATATCTCATTTCCACTAACCAATTCGTATGACCACAAAGTCGTCCCGGTCATATGAATCCGAGGAAAGCTACAACATAAGCACAGAAATCATGTGTAGGGATACAGACAGCATATTTTAAGCTCCTCCGATAGAGCAAGAGAAATAAAATAAAAACACACGCGTAAAGTGTACAAATGTCTGGGATGCAAGTAAGTAAAGTCGCCGGGTCGGTTAATGTCGGTATCAGCCAGACAGTGAGGAGTCTATCCCCTTTTCAGTAGCGCTAGACCAAGGAGATTATTTTAGCATCTGAGGTGGAGCGCTACACCTACCATCAGCTCTTCACTTTACCGAATATATCCCCGTGCTACTCATTCGCTGAGTTGGCGAGGGTCGGTATCGAACCAAGAACCTTGTGATTCCTAGCCAAACACTCTACCAACTGAGCTAAAGCGGTCTTGGATGTAATACACCATAACTAATCCTGTAATGTACCACCTTTGGTATATGTATCGTTGCTTGGCCATACCTGCATTAAAGGATTATATTTTAGATGAATACACAGGTTGTTGTGTACTTTTGATTTGTTTAGATAAAAATAGAGGAATCAGTTATGGTCAGATCTAATTCAATCTCTTTCTAGCCTATTTAAAATCTGCTGTTAGATTGGATTGAGTGAACAGTAATCCTATATTTTTAATGGGTATCAGAAAATCAAAAAAGATTAGTCTAATTCTAAATGAATCAGCTTTTTCTATTTTGTTAAAAAATCCCAAAAATAATCCGCCAAACCAGGAGTTCTCGAATTTTTTCTTGCACAAGGTGGGTGATATTTTATTATGTTTTACAAGCAAGTATATGTACCCTCCGTTACAAGTATTTGAATTTTAATGTAATAAAATGTTAATGTAATAAAACATTATATTAAATTAGAAAGGCTAGTGAAACTAAATAAGAATGCAGATAAAAAGAGTTGAAACAGCGGGGTGTATAAGCGAAAAATAAAGTAACTGAAACTTACTCCTCCATCACTCCCGTCTTCAATTGCTAAAATTTCCTAATTTAACTATTTAGTTAAGGTAGGAAGTAAAGAATAAAAGTACAGATATTTTTCTTGTTAATGGATTTCTTTTAAGATGTTTCTCCGAGATTTTGCTCATATTCATTAAGATAAAACCAAATAATTAGAAATCAATGATATTTAGCACATATTTATTAAAATCAGATTTTTAATATCAATATGCAAATTAGCTTTCCCTTTTACGCTGTAAACCGCTTTTTTGTTGTATATATAAATACAATTGCATGTTTTAGTACATAGATATGGTCAACAGTATAAATAATTTAAAACACTTTTATTAATAATTGAGGTTTGAATAAAAAATAAAATCATGGGGAATGTGACGTAAATAACTAAGGAAATTGTGACTTGAGTAGTAATATAGTTTCGGTTACAGACGGAAAAACACATTATCTGCATTATAATAAGATATAATATTATACTATTTTTCTTATTAAACAACGTAACAAAAAATATCGTGTTTTTAGTCGTGGATTGAACGGGTTAATGGCATTTCAGTTCATTACAATATGGACAATTAATTGGATATACGATTAAATTGAGTTACGTTAAGGTACCACTGTATCATATTTTTCATTTTAACAAAACTACTTCTGACTTACAAAAAGAAAACTAGATTTATTTTCTAATTAATAAATATTAAACGCCATCAGAAAATCTCGTCGTGTGATACTGCTATTAGTTTATTTACTGCTAATTAAGTAATGCACGTGAACTAAGTGTATTAATTCCATTAATTTCCTCAGGGTTAGAAGGTTTCGAACAATTTTTTTTCTTTCACTGACGATAATTATCCGGATATTCCTATATTAGATTAATGTTCTAAAGTCAGATAATAAACAACGTATTCTTTTCCTTGCCTTATATTTATAGTAATAAAGATACAGCCAATAACAACACCCAATGTGTTTATGCAAAATAATATCTCAATACCATAGATTTCAACGCTAATCAATAGGAGAATAGACTTTGTTAAAGTTGACGTCATGAAATACTCTTTCAAAAATTATTACAACAAACTCCAAAGAAGCTATTCAATAAATTGCACTTGCTGGCATTTTGCAAAGTAACACATCTGTATGCATAGCTAATTATCATAGAAATCTCATTTAGCTGAAAAACTTTACTGCAAGGCGATTGAAAGTATTTTTTAATAAATTTTAAAGAGAGAGAGAGAGAGAGAGAGAGAGAGAGAGAGAGAGAGAGAGAGAGAGAGAGGAGAGAGAGAGAGAGAGAGAGAAAATGAACGCATTTTTTAAAAAGAAAGCATGAAATGTAATCATGACGGAGTACAATGGGGTAGAGGTTGATTTATTAAAACTTTGGAAAAGGTCTTTCAAACAAAATCGACTAGAACTAGCAAACTGCCTCTGTTTTCAATAGCTTTTTACAAGAGAAAAGAATAGACAGTCGTTGAAAGTGTCAGATTATCACCTAAAAATCAAATAGTAAATGAGATGTGTTTTTTTTGTGTAAGCATATTGTTTATCATCATATTTCATTTATATTATTATTTAATTTCCGGGACTGGCTACAATCAATATTTTTAGATTCAACCAGTAGATATGAGGTGTATCGAATATGAAGATCTATACATCTACAATTAAACGAGCAGATTATAGATAATCCTAGCATCATTTTTGACAGCAATAAAAATACTATAATTTGAAATATTCAATATATGGTGTTTTAGCAAATATATACCCATCCTAATGTATGCGAGAGAATCATGGGACCCATTGGCACCATTTGAAACAAGTTTATAGTTTAGATATTACCAGATAAACACTAAATATTCCGGAATGGGGAATATTTATGAGGTATGTCAGAAAAGTTCCAGGTCTGATGTCACAAAAAATATTTCAAATCCAAATTACAAACTACAAGTTATCCCCTTCAAGATAATCCCCTTGGTGGCTAATGCCCTTTCCCATCCTTCTCTGCCCCGCTTGTATGCACTCCTGGAAGTATTTTTCTGGAATTCTCCATAGATCTGTCGTCACGGCCATTTTGATGTTGTGCACATCCTTAAAACGGGATCCCTTGATGACCCCCTTGAGTTTGGGAAAGTGAAAAAATCCCATGGAGCCATGTTGTACGATTAGGGAGGTTGCTCCAGTACAGTGTTGTTCTTCTGAGCCTGGAACTCTCGGATACTCCAGGCAGTGTGGGCAGGTGCGATGGCATGGTAAATCCCCGACGAGTAATCCTGGCACATCTCTCTCCTCTTCTCGTGCACTGAACGAAGCAAACTCCGCAATATCTATTTGTAGGAGTTGCTGGTTGATCGTCTGGCCCTGTTGCAAGAATTCGCAGTGGACGATGCCCCACACATCGAATAATGCGATCAACAGGAACTTTTTTGACATATCTCGTATTTATTATTGAAATATTGGTAAATAGTAAGTGTGATGTTCTCCTTTGGACAACTACACATAGACGCACCAGAGTGGGTCGACCACAAAAGTTTAGATTGATCAGAAACGTGAGGATAGTGGATGCCGCGAGGAGGATTTGCCAGGAGAGATGATCAATTTAGACGGATGGTGAGTGAGAGAGTTATTAATATCCTTGCTGTCAGCGCGATATGATGATGATGAAGAGGATAGACTGTTGTCTGTAACCCAGATAGGAGAACCGGCATAGAAAGTTCCATATAGTACCTAAATAATCAGAATACAATCGTTTGTCTTTTCTGTAAATAATGCTTGACGAAATTTTGGAAACGACTGAAAACGAGATCCAATGTGACTTATTAATTCTGTTCACTTTGTATATTTGCTAAGTAACCGTTTTTCCTAGTCTTTATATTTCTTCCTATTATTTCTCTGTTTATTCTGATCCTCGAGTTACAACAAAAAGAAACACTGAATCCTTCCCTACAAATGCCACATATTAACCTGCTGCAGTAGAGCGCAAAAGTAAAAAGCTGGATTCCCTAAAACAGACCAATGCTGTATTTCTCGCCATTCAGATGATTGGGTGACACTAATGCCAAATTGTATAGCAACTTTTCTTGGAAAGAAAATGTGTCGTGAATACATGCAGTATGAGCAACTATCGGTCTTCCATATAATCTGACCATACTTCTGCCGAAATCTAAGCGCAGATACATTGTCTCGAAATTTCATCTTATCAGTAATGGGTTAAATAGTACCACTATTGTTCTTGAGCAAGGAAGGCTTTGGCATTAAATGACCCACAGAGGTTTATATACCATTAAACTAAACCAAACTAAGTTTAGATTGGTATGTATTTGTTCAAGCTCTCTGCCACGGACAAGATATTTAACAAGGTTGTTTTTTATCGGAGTAAAGTTGGTTTGAATTCATAGTTTTCTTAATCCTAGAGGTTGCTTTGGTTAGTATGACACACGATCAAATTGTGCGAACAGATGTGGCAGATTGGGTTTCCCAAGTGAAGAAAGCCTACTTATCTTGACAATAAGCATTCAAGATATAACCTTTTACTGGGCTCAAACACCATCATATAATTCCTAAATACCAGGATACTAATTTAATTAATACCTGGCATATTTCGGTGTGATAATTATAATGAAACCTTTAAAATAGTATTGCTGCCCTCTAAAAATACGTTAGGTTTAATACGTTTTTAGATGAGCGCACACTGAAGCAAAATTGGTGAAATCTAATAATAAAATAATGCACTACGTACCCTTGATATATACGAGGGTGAATCAAAAAGTAATGCCATTTTATTTAGGACAGGTATAATTACCAATACATGTACCATACATCAACATGAAACTAGTTTTCTGTGGATCACATCCCTACTTATTTGTTTCTTTCAATAGGATTGTTCCACTTTGAATGGGAGCCTGTATTCCTGCCCCGTAGAACTCTGTTGACTGTTCTTTGAGCCACCTCTTCACTACAGATTTCACTTCCTCGTCAATGAAATAATGTTTGTCCATCAAACCCTCTTTCATCGTGCCGAAGAGATGATAGTGATTATTCCAGTGACGAGGAAGTGAAATCTGTATTGACTAAGTAGTTCAAATAACTCATTCGAAGGTGGAACATTGCTACTGAGAGATACGGTGCCTATGTGGAAATGTAGAGATGTCGTCCACAGAGGGTCAGCTTCATTTCGATGTATGATACATGTTTCTATGTTGGTTATTATATCTGTCCTAAACACATAACTTTTTTTACTCACCCTCGGAGATTTGTATTTCGGGAAATCAACCTTTTATTAAAAAAATATCCTAAAGTTTATTTTTCTTTAAGCAAGCAAGAAAATAATTATAAAACTTTATATAAAATGAAAAAAAACATAAGTTTTTAATCATAACCTAGAATTAGATTGTTATAAAAATCAATAGTTAATTCAATCGACAATAAAATAATATTTACGCCATATTTGATGAAAGTAAAACTGACAAAAAGTGAATGGCTGAAGATGTCGATATTCGATTAATTTCTTTATGTGTGAAATTGTTTGGAAACCATTGTAATTGGAAATTATTTCTTTCTTTTCAATTTCTCAATGTTTTTTTTTTTTTTTCAATTGTCATTAATGGTCAAAGGAATTATCTTTGAAATATGTGTAGATTTACTGGAGACTCAGTTATCTATGTAAAATAAATCATTGAAAATTAAATCGGAGGGGGCGTGTAAACAGATGACAAAAAAGCATCATAATTTGGAATTTTTTTAAAAAGACAATCATTTTTTTTCTGACGAAAATTTTATTAAAGTCAATAAATAGTTTATCGTGGGTAGATATTTACAATTTTCAGAAATGCTCGAATATATATATATATATATATATATATATATAAAGCAATCTACAGACGCGCGTTTCGGGGTTTACCCCTCATCAGTGCAGCTATACTTATTTTTCAGCAGCTACTCTGGTCGGGTTCGAGACCCGAACAAACTTTCGCTCGTCAAGTCTGTTACCGATGGTTCCACAAGCAGCTGCCAAGAATAGAAGGCAGAATAATCGCTCTATTTCCTAAAACGGAAATAAACTCACCAGAGGTCTCTAACTTATATAAACAAGTGAGACTAGCTTTGCGCCGAAGCGGTGAATTTTTGCAATTAGTCCCTTCTAAACAGAGTGCTCAACCTGAAAATTGGGAGCGTATATATATATATATATTATATATATATATGTGTGTGTGTGTGTGTGTAAACCATTGAATCAGGGGTGGAGACGTGTAAATATATTACGTAAAAGCATCAACATTCGGAAATTTGGTTAAGAAAAGTATTTCTTTATATTCGTTTATTAAATACGTGACTAAAATTTTATTAAAATTCAATAAATAGTTTACTGTTGGTAAATCTTCGTAATTTTAATAAGTGCTCTAATGTAAACCTGTACGTTAGTTTTTTATGTTGCCATTGATTTTTACAAACATATGCAGTTTTATAGCCTTTACTCAAAGAGATTTTATATCTGAATAATCACCAAACTTTGTTTTGACTAATAGCAAATACATTTTAACTATGAAATTAGCTTCTATAGAATTATATTTTTCCCAGGCTGTCGATTTTAACAGAAAGTATTTGTTCCTACTTATCTTACGATATCCTCCAAATGTATTTATTTCTACTTATCCACTTATATCTTTATTTGCCTCAACTTCGGATGATATGGTATATATATATATATATATATATATATATATATATATATATATATATTAGTAAAAGTCGTCGGGTAGGCCTAAAGTCGGTATCAGCCAGACAGCAAGGGAGTCTATCCTCTTTTCTCTAGCGCTAGATCAAGGAGATTATTTTGGCGTCTGAGGTGGAGCGCCACACCTAGTATCAGCTCCTCACTTTATCGAAAAGATCTCTGTGCCACTCATACGCTAAGTTGGTGAGGACCGGTATCAAGCTCGGAACATTGCGGTTCCTTGTCGAACGCTCTACCGACTGAGCTAATTACCAAAATTATATATATTATTTAAAAAATGAATTTTCCGCGATGGTATCCATTAATATTAATTTGTAAATACTAGTATATATTATGAAACATAGCCTTGATAGTGAAACCGGCTTATGAAGGACACACTTAATCATCTCCACACGCGCTCACCAGTGTGACAGGATAACTTTTCGGGGTGGAATAGCAAAGAAAAGAACCAGAGTCCCTAAAACAAACTGATGTCCTGTTTACTGTCATCGGTGCATATAAATGTAAATTTGTAATTTAGATTCTTAAGTACCCAACATATTCGCCACTGCTAGTATGTAAAACAATGTTGCAAATCCGACGAGGATCGAACACGCTATACAGACAATCTTGCTAAACGTTACAAACCTACGGGGAGCACTTTTCATCCAACCCCTTCGCCACGGCTAGGATGTGGCACAAGGTCGCAAGTATTGGAAATTCAGTGAGGATCGAACTCGGTATTCAGTAGTAATGGATCTGCGAGACTGACATTTACACCACGATGGGTTACCCTTTTCACCCAACCCGTTCGCTGAAGCTCGTATGTGACACCAGGTTATATGGAACATACAGTGAGGATCGAACTCGCAATTCAGTAGTAATAGATAATGCGAGACAAGCTGGCTAAACATTACAAACCCTACCTGGTCGCAAGTACGGGGCATCAAGTGAGGATCGAACTCGCTATTCAATAATAATTTATCTACGAGACTAGCTTTCATCTATTTATAAAAGTACGAAGTTATTATTAAATTACGTTTCCTGTCGAAACTTTTTGACAACATTTGTTTCTTGTTTGCGACCCCACCCTTAGTCAATTTGGTGATTTGGTTTAATTATACAAAGTGCAAAATATTGATTTTTATACACTTAAATGATAACTCACAGGAGGAATAAATCCTTTTAACTTTTTTTCTCTTAATTTAAATGAATTAATGCCTGTCTTCATACGGATACCTTACTTTAGAAATCTAAAACAAAACATCGGGGAGTCCCTCGTTTTGTAGTGGCCAACGTGCTGGACTACGGCTTCGTAGTAAGCGAGCTCAGAATCCACTTGCGCTATTACGTTCACTTTTGGACTAAAAATGTTGCGAAATATATGGACACCCTCAACCCGCAGTTATAGGTTAA